>CM069446.1:65274154-65493090 GCA_035610835.1 Ophiura sarsii | reverse complement strand
TATTTATTATGAACAAACAGTAGGCCTATTTAAGTTTTAAAAAGGGACCGACAACATGATGATTGATCTAATTGACTTGGGAGGGGGATTTTGTACCTTCTTGGGACTTGGGAGGGGGAATTGAGGGGGGGGCTCCCCCTCCCTGACTTACGGGCCTGCAAGTAGGTAGGTGTTGTCTATCTGATCTGTCCGGGTCCTACCGTGTACATTATTCCAGGCAAAAGCAATATATGGTCAAATTGTACCGTAAGTTTACCGTAGTCATGGTAGTGAAAATCCAGGCATTGATCAATCGAGGTGACTAATTTTAAAGTTTAATATAGTGCATGTCTGTATTTTATATCTCTATGCCCCGGTGTGGATGATATGTACCTAATTAAGCGTACATCCCCGCTGTGTAGCCGGGGTGTACATTTTTTGTACCTTAGCGTACGTCCCCGCTATGTATGTGTACGCCCCGGCTATGCCCCGGGGTGTACATTTGTGTACCCTAGCGTACGCCCCCGCTACAATGCCTGGCCTATTTTTTCAGTAATGTACGTCCCCGCTATGCCCCGGCTACACGCCCCGGCTAGCGGGGGCACGTTTTGTACGCCCCGGGTACACGCCCCCGCATAGCCGGGCCATGTTTTTTGTACGTTGGCGTACGGTCCCCGCATAGTCCCCGCCATGCCCCGGGTCCCGCGGGGCCGGGACTGCAATTGATAAGTGCATTACACCGGAAACCTTGATTTGAAATGAACTATATATATAGGCCTACCATAAACGATGAAGTACCTGCGTCATTTTTATAATTACGCCCTCAATGTTAAGACAAATATATGATATCTTTTGATAAGTCAATGCTCATCCGACTATGTATACACAGTAAAAAAAAACATGTTTAGCGTCCCCTCTCACTACCCTTTTGGGCCCGCTTCAATTTTCTTTCTTCTTAATTTCAGTTTGTAACAGCTTTGTTTCTTTCTTATGCATTTTAAACCAATGTGGGCAACCCCTCGGAACCATGAAATAAAAACAATTTAAAGGTAGATGTTCCGATTGCTGACCCGATTTTCAACTTGATGTTTTCTATTTTACATGAAAGGTCATCCTTTAAATTGTTGCATTCCAAAGTTTGAGTTGCATAACTCCAATGGTTCTATTTTTAGAAGCGCAAGGTCAAAAGACATGTGGCCATTGAGTAGTACACAGACTGGTTGGTGGTTAACCACCTTTGGCAGTAATTCACCACATTTTAGCCAATAATTTCCAAATGAAACATTTCTGGCATCTAATATTTTACAGACATAATGAGAAAAATATGGGGATTCTTCTGATACCAAAATATCTTGATGTGAAAAAAAAATCATAGCCCCAAAAAAGTGATCGGGTCATATACCTTTAAGAGACCGCCTCTTCTTTAAGGCTCGCAACAATTTTATCGCGATTTTGCGCTAAAAAGTTGTTGTTTTTAAAGAAGAGAAAAGGCTTTTCGTCTCCTTTTCATTTTAAAAAGTCCAGACGCTAAACATTTTTTTTTAAATTTGCTGTAACCATAAATAAAGATGAAGAGATGAAACTCCATATGTATGCAGGCGTCAATGGGGATCTTGTACCTATACTCCTCAAGCCTTCACCATTTGAGTGGTGAATAGCTGACTAATCTTTTACTAACTTTTAAAAAATACCGGTGAATCTTGACCTTATAAAATTTAAGGAGCGGTTAATCTTCAACTAGCTACTTATTTGAAGTGGTGAATCTTTACCTTAAATCTTTGCCTTTTTACGCATTTTTGTATGGGCTTGACAAGATGAATTGTGGTGAATAAACTTTTTTGCACGGTGAATCTTGATCTAAATATCCTGGACATGGGGTGAATCTTTGACTAATAGGATTAGTAAAAGGGTGAATAACGGTGAACCCTTGAGGAGGGTAGGTTCAAGATACACATTGACTACTGCATTAAGTATGAATTCATGTAAGAGGTTATGAACTTGATCATTGATTCATCTTTTGTCTTTAGCAGCATTAAGAACATTTAAAGAATTGGAAAAGTAATGGAGTCCAAATCCGGGTTCCAATCCTTTCCTTGTATACAGGGTGAGTCAAAAAGACTGCAATAGTGGAAAGAAGCCATTTTGTTTTTAAAACCAAAATGAATTTTAAAACTTTTTAAACGTTGCAAGAATACTGTATTTAATCCTAACTTTGTGTGAAAAAATGAAGTCGATCGCATTTTTCGTTTGTCTTTGGTGACCCTCTTTGCTGCACAACCAAGTTTACCTGTTTGTCCAGGAGCACAGTGATTTGAAATGGCACACATTGCATTTTCATATTTGAATATCCCGCCAACCAAAAAAATGGAAAATGTCAGTTTTGTTATTAAAATTTAGAACATTATATATACGCTTTCATTGCATGGGTACGATTATAATTGATTATGCTAACTCACATGTAAACAAGAAAGGATGCATCAAATTCCAATAACATCACAAAAGAACTTAAGTTTCCAAATTTGAATGAGAGACACATTTTGCGATCTGATGCATATTTTGGGTATCTCGTGGACAAACGTGTAAAATGGGTGCACTGGTCAAAAGGTTCACCAAAGACAAACGGAAAATGCGATCGACTTCATTTTTTCACACAAAGTTAGGATTAAATACATCATTCTTGCAACGTTTAAAAAGTTTTAAAATTCATTTTGGTTTTGAAAACAAAATGGCTTCTTTCCACTATTGCAGTCTTTTTGACTCACCCTGTATAGCCTATATATAGTTGGGAATGTGTGTATCCCACCTATAGAAAAACACGCCTTTTTTTCAGCATCAATGTACCGCTTTCCATTGTTTCGCTTTCATATTTTAGCAACATTATATATATTCCTTAAGCATGTTAAGCGTGTTATTCTTCGGAAATTAGTGTTGTTTGATTAGAAACCAAACATCACAATCAAGTAATAAACCAATCTTAATTAGAACAAAAGCCGATAAATCCTTATGAAAGGTGTCACAATAACCCCACATACGCTACCTATGAACATACCTCAATGTCAAATAATGTTTTTACACCTTACATTCAATTCAACTTCTGTATTTTCTTAAAGTGTGAACCATTTCCTTCACATTTTTGTATGCGCTGTTATTTCAGGCGCGTTCTCCATCCTCCGACGTCTTTGTTCTCCAAAAAGTTCATCAAGAGAAACACTCTTTTGTTTTTCGAGACGTCGTTAAAGAACTTTTAAGATTCCTAATAAAATGTTCCCTGTACATACAACTCTCTTTTATTTGTTGAACTTTGTAATTTTGAAGCTTTTATGATTATACTGTTGTTTTGTATAAGAGCTGCGCTGCGCTTCGGGTCATTACATGGGCTAAATGAGTTAACCTTCAAAATGTTAGTTCCTCTTTCTTTCAAGTCAAGTAGCCGCAAACTTTCGTTCCCTGCGGCTCTCTTGATACGATCAATACTCTCCCTGCACGAGTGTCTTTTGTTTTATGAAACAATAGGTTTTGCATCTTAAAGGCTTTTTTTTTAAACTCAGCTGAACATTTATGAGGCCTATTATTTGACTGACACCATGCCGACGGCCCGTAGTGGCTGGGCTTCGTTTGTAATACACATCGCATTCGCATTTTCTAAAATGACGTTTGCACAGCGTATGTTAAACATAAGGTCGAAAGTATATATTTCCTGAATTGTCTTTTTGGTGTTAATTTCAGACAAAGGAGGTAAAATACCAGGAAAATTCATGAACTCTCCATTTTTACTGTAATTAGACCTTTTATAGGCCCTAGTATTATTATGTGTTGCCAATCCCGTGTGGATTTTTTTTCTCGATGCACACATTTGCAAAATAACTTTATTTATAATTTGGCCGTTGGTGGGGTAAACATCGATATCGTGTGAAATACCAGACGACGATGGTCACGCGAATCCTAAATTTTGAATTCGTATTGGAATAACACGTAATCGCGAATGTTAATCTTATCATTTTTTTTTTCAATCCAAAACCGTTGGAGTTGGCTAACCAACTCCATTGTAAATGCTATTTTTTAAATTATTTTCATCGTTAACCGGGCGATGACTGTTAAAAATATTTCGAAATGGCGCACTCCCGTTGCCATATTGGATCGATGAAATCGCGTGACCATCGTCGTCTGTGAAATACCAGACGACGGTGGCCACACGTCCAATATAGCAACATGAGTGCGCCATTTTGAAATATTTTTAACAGTCATCGCCCGGTTAACGATGAAAACAATCTTAAAAATAGCATTAATACAATGGAGTTGGTTAGCCAACTCTAACGGTTTTGGATTGGGAAAAAAATCTTCTAACCTATGATGAATTTTTCAAAAATGATAAGATTAACATTCGTGATTACGTGTTATTCCAATACGAATTCAAAATTTAGGTTTCGCGTGGCCACCGTCGTCTGTGAAATACAGTGCTCAAAAGTTATTTACCCAGAACCAACTGAACGTTATAATTACAAAATCATGGAGTTACACAGCAAAAACAAGGGTGTTAAAAATAACACCATTTGGAGTTAATACGGGTCAAATCCAATCAGTGTTATTTCAACACCTACCAGTGTTATTTCAACACCTACCAGTGTTATTTCAACACCTACCAGTGTTATTTCAACACCTACCAGTGTTATTTCAACACCTACCAGTGTTATTTCAACACCTACCAGTGTTATTTCAACACCTACCAGTGTTATTTCAACACCTACCAGTGTTATTTCAACACCTACCAATGTTATTTCAACACCTACCAGTGTTAAAACAATAATAGTAAACTGGTGTTGAAATACCAACTGGTGTTGAAATAACAAATGCAAATGCAAATTTAACACCAACCGGTGTTAAAATAACACCCTAGTTTTTGCAGTGTACGCGATGTCGCTGCTGTGCGTGTTTTTAAGGGGGGTGTGGACCCTCAGCATAGCCGCCGTAAAACTGCTGTACGTAACTCCTTCATTATTCATTAAATCTATATAAAAGTATACATTTTCTTGAAGAAAATGGTTCAATGAATCAAACCATGAACATAAAATTGATCATTTTGAAAAAATTATAAAAAACACGTTTTTTGACCCATTTTAGGTTTTGCAAAGATAACTAAAAATATATTTGGTCAAATTTTGTCATACTAGTTTTATTATAATCCTAATCCATATGAATCTTTCTTCTTTTTTTAAAAAAACTTTTTTTATTTTTTGGAATCATTGACCAAAAAGTGCCAAAATTGTTTTTGGGCACTTTTCCGTCGATAAGTCAAAAAATAAATTATTTATCATAATCCATATGAATCTTTCTTCTTTTTTTGAAAACACTTTTTTATTTTTTGGAATCATTGACCAAAAAGTGCCAAAAATGTTTTTGGGCACTTTTCCGTCGATAAGTCAAAAAATCAATTTTAGCCGTATATTCTAGTCAACAATAAGGAAATGATGTAAGCCTATAGCTAAGAGGGGTTCGGAAATCCAAATTTATTTGAGATCAATTTGAACCGGAAATCCAGATTTTGTTGAAAGTTGCTCTTGGAAATCCGGAAATTTTCAGAATTGAAAAATTACCCCCTTTATTATAGGGTGTGCACCTATTTTCTAGAATAGCCCATTGGTACGCGTTTTATAAAGTGCAGTTTTACAGTACCGAAAACTTTCATCTGCATACCTGATGGGCAACACAAATTGTAAGTTTGGTACCAACATTATTCTACAAGTAGGCCTAAGTCCTAATAAAGTATAAAGCTTTTAAATGTTTTGAAACCTTTGGGACACCCTGCACATAAATCTATACATTTTATAGGTATTTTAGTCTCAGTAAGTATACTTTATTCAACAATACAGTTTAAAACATTGCAAAAAAAGGGGGAGGTTAAGGGGGAGATTCCCAAAATGTTACCTATTGGAACGTGATTGTTAGGCTGATTACTTTCCTGTATAATAGGCCTAGTAGAAGTACATACTTTTATATCTTTACATTTCACACAGATAACAATATTTACATTATGCCTCTATCATTTCGACGGTCAAAGGTCATTACAGGCATCACACACTCACAGGTAAAAGTCCGATTTTACTTTTTAAAGTCTATTGCAATCACGACACACACAAAGGCACATAAAACTTTTTAAAGAGCAGTTCCTGTCCACTTGACAACAAAACCACTAACTAATAAACCAATTGCTCGAAAATTAGACGGTGTCAATTTTAAAAACATTTCAGACATTCCTACAGCTTAACTCACACTTCACACCAAATGATCATCAGTGTTATAGAGCAGGTATGACTATATACTTCATAAAAATTACAGACACACGCACGAGTCGGGGTATCAAAGATTTATGAAAATACATTCATAAACACTTTATAGATAACAAGCTCTAATATTTGCTTCAATTAATTAACTAAGACAATATGTATAATCCATTGCAAGCTAGTTAGAGCGATGATATTATTAAAGTTATTAACCCGGCGGTTTTGAGAATATCGTGTTAAAGCAAAGTTTGCTTAGTGATCTAAATAGTCAAGAAGATGAGATAACGAAATGTTGAGATTTTCAATTTCATTTTTTTCTTTATCTGATAGGTCTCTTGACTCATTCAATAGCTGCAATCTTCGGAAAGTACCCCGAATCTGTTCTCCAAAAGTGCTATTTAGTGCGACCATTGACCCTATAGGCCTATGCTGCGACAATTTAATACACACAAAAACACAGATACCAATTATACGCATTATAACTTTTATTAGTGTTGGGTTTCATTTTACATACAAATTTATTAGAGTATCAAAGTCAATGTTGTTAATACAAGTTAGCAATACTAAAATTGGGCTACTTTTATGTGTATTTTGTGGCAACACCGTTGACATTGAAGACTGAAAATAGTTTCAGAAAAGCAATTGTCGTTTGCTTTGACTGATTAATAAACAAACATTTGAGAAATCAGTGACTTTTTGTTACATGACGAGATCCCATGCGTGATGATGAAGGTAAAGGTCGTTCTATCAATACCGCCTTTTGTGAGCTTTGCTTTTTAACATTGTTTAACCCCATAATCCGACTCTTTAGGGAAATTAACATGTTTAGCGTCCCCTATCTCTCCTGCTTCCTTTTTGGGGTCCGCTTCAATTTTCTTTATTTTTTCTTTATTTCAGTCATAACTTCTTCAGGTGTTTCAGAGTATGGGGTGTTTGTAACAGCCTGCTTTGCTTCTTATACTTGTAAGCGTTTTAAACAAGAGTGGTGGTTACCGGCCCCTCAGAACCATTAAATAAAAACAAGTAAAAGGGGCCTCCTCCTCTTTAAGGTTCGCAAAGTTTATCGCTATATTAAAGGGCGATTTTGCGCTGAAAAAGTTTTAAAAAGAAAAGAAAAGGGCCTCCCCTTTCCTTTTTTTGAAAAAGTTCGGACGCTAAACATTTTTTGTGTCTTATACCGCTTTTTTTTTTGGGGGGGGGTGCATGAGGGTGGAGTGCATGAGGGTGGAAGACCTGTGATCAGATGGGGGTATATACACGCCTATTTGAGAGGGCATCAGGAGGCAAGCCTTCTGGCAGGGGAAGTGCGCCTCTCCTCTCCCTCCCCTCCCCTCCCCTAGTAATACACCACAACTAAGTGTTACATTAGAAGCAGTTTGAAATAGGCCTACCTAAAGTTTCTTCAGATTTTTAGAATAATGAAAATGTTCATGCGGTATTGTGCGGTATCGAAGGCGACGAAATAATATAAACCCAACTCTGTTCTAGCTACGCGAGTTCTACGGGCAAACGGACCTCTCGGGTAAAATACCAAGGACTAAGGGTCGTTTGGTCGGTTGGTCGGTCGGTCGACTGTTTGTTTGAATCAAAAATCAAAAATTCAGGAACTTTGGAGGAATTTTCAACAATTTTCGTAATGTTCAAAGAAATTACAATTTTTGTTTTTGAAAATTCGTAAAAATGGGTCGGTCGGGCTCATAGAACATGACCATTTAACATATTGAGTTACCATGGTTACGGGCGCAGACGATCCATCTCGTTCATGTAAATATTTGAGCGTATATGCCGACATAATATAGGCCTACATACATGTACAGTGAACTTGATCTATCAACAATTATTTTCAGTTTCACGCGCGACGTAACATCGTGTGTCTAACTGAATTACCGTATTTGGAATAAATTTAACAAAGTGAATATATTTCGTATACAATAGTGGCTTGGATCAGTGGATATATGGCATTGGCAATGAGGTTGAATGAAGTTGGTGAACTTTCGCTGGGCTTCAAATTTGACGAAATGAAGCCTGGAATTGCATTTATATAGAAAGGTATTTCCCCAAAATATGACTCAGCGCAAATGGAACAGACCGCGACGATTTCGAATAATGATTTCAATTTTAACCATGGGCATTAATATAAACCCCGGAGCGATTTTTCCCCGTTTACATAACGTTTGAACCAGAGAGATGTTAAACCTATTACACCTCCCTGTTTGAACCATGCATCGGAAATATATAGCTTTATTCCGTAGTTAATAGACAATTCTGGCCGAGAATGTTCAGCGCGTCCAACCATTGAAAACCTGGACATTTGTGCATACATGCATAGCCCCCTACGGTCCCTACCCCTTCCTCGAAGAAAATACAGGGTGAGTCAATATATTCAGGTCCCGATTTCAAAAATTCAGGTCAAAAATGTGTCAATTTCGTCATAGATTATAAGAGTAAAAACACTTCATCATATATGACGAAGTTTTCAAGACAATACCTAATTGCGTGCCATAAATTTCAACATAGGCCTATTTACGAAAAAAAAGCGCTAAATCCAAAGTGTTCCAGGAATACAATGAAGCCACTGCATATTTAGTTATCATGTTATTAACACAACATAAGATACTTTATATCTGTTGACATTTCATAAATAAAACAAACATTTGATAAATACACCTAATTTACATATTTTTTGTTGAATCTCTGATAATTAAAACGATATTGCATGAGCAATATTGCGATGTTATGATAAACACACATGCACACTATAAATATCCAGTATAACTATTCAGATACTTTATAAACAGTTAACAAATATACAGGGTGAGTCAAAAAGACTGCAATAGTGGAAAGAAGCCATTTTGTTTTCAAACCCAAAATGAATTTTAAAACTTTTTAAACGTTGCAAGAATGATGTATTTAATCCTAACTTTGTGTGAAAACATGAAGTCGATCGCTTTTTTCGTTTGTCTTTGGTGACCCTCTTTGCTGCACAACCAAATTTACCTGTTTGTCCACGAGCACAGTGATTTTCATTGGAAGTGGCACACATTGCATTTTCATATTTGAATATCCCGACAACAAAAAAATGGAAAATTTCAGTTTTTTATTAAAATTTAGAACATTATACGCTTTCATAGCATGGGTATGATTATAATTGATTATGCTAACTCACGTCACATGTAAACAAGAAAGGATGCATCAAGTTCCAATAACATCACAAATGAACTCAAGTTTCCAAATTTGAATGAGACACATTTTACGATCTGATGCATATTTTTGGGTATCTCGTGGACAAACGTGTGAAGTGGGTGCACTGCACTGGTCAAAAGGTTCACCAAAGGAAAACAAAAAATGCGATCGACTTCATCTTTTCACACAAAGTTAGGATTAAATACATCATTCTTGCAACGTTTAAAAAGTTTTAAAATTCATTTTGGTTTTGAAAACAAAATGGCTTCTTTCCACTATTGCAGTCTTTTTGACTCACCCTGTACAAGGATTGCACAAACATACTCATAACAAGTAATTAGGTATACGCACTTGTTAAGTTATTTAAAGCAAAAACTGTTTAAAGAGATGAGATCTGTTCTTCTATCAACTCAAGTTCGTTTAAAATGATAATTTCCAATTATTTTAGCCAATATTTTGATAACACGTACTTATCTCAGTATACATTGTAACATAGGCGGTTATAGGCCTATTTTATAGCATCATACAACGAGTTCAGCAATTAATCAAAGTGTATATGATGAATTTTGTGTGTTAATACAGGCACTCTTTACAAAAATGAAGAACGTCTTTTTCTCGTATCAAATGGAGTAAAATAAAAAATAAATGATCGCACTAATCCCAATATTATGGAGGTTATCACATGCATGACATGTGTGTGGTCTGGAATTGGATTCAATTGTCCAGTAATTCCGTCAACATGTTCAACGGCTAGCAATGTGTTCTAGCCGCGGTGCAGTTCATTAAATGCATTAATTTTTGTGTTTGATCTGGTTTGAAAAATAAGTGAAATCGGGACCTGAATATTTTGACTCACCCTGTATAAATGGATAGACCCTGCGTAAACGGCAGAAGTGAGTTCCCTGTATAAAGTGGGGTTAATTCCCTGGGTTAATAACCAGAGTGACCCATTGTCATGATTTTTACTTAGGGACGCACCATTTGATATCAGGGGGAGGCATGGAAGTTTGGGTCGGGCAGAAGAAGAAACAAATTGGCCGCCGAAGACGTAGAGTTTTTTCCCCATTTCTAATGTTTTCCTTTATTTTGAGCTGGGTGGGGCCGATTTTTTTTGTTTACTCATTAGTGGGTCAACATATTTTTTCTCGCCTGGATAGTGGCTCATTTTTTTTTTTTTGCTTCAAAAAACTTCCATGCCCCCCCCCCCCCCTGGATATCAAATGGTGCATCCCATAATAATACCGAACTCCAAGTTAGTGGTAAATATGCAGGGATGTGGTTACCATAGTTATATATTTGTGCACACAGGTGTATTCTTATACCTTTACTTGCCTTTTATGGTCACGTGCATTTACATATCAATTTTGTCAATACGCTTTATTTTGTCAGAATACTTCCTGAAACGTGTGTATTTGCGGAAGTGATATGACATGGATCATGTCCAATCACGATCCTCTTTTTCAGTGAGTAAAAGAAATTCCTTTAAAAAGGAAAACCCAACACTCAATGTTTTGTTTTTATTTTGCCTTGATGGTAAACTAACTCTACTTTAAGAATTATCATTATGTGTAAGGCGAATTTCGTTTAAAAACATGTTTAGCGTCCGGATTTTTTCTCAAAAAAGCAAGGAGGAGGCCCCTTTTTTCCTTTTTAGGTCGTCCGTAGGAAGAGACCTTATGGCAGCATCCTTCGTGTGTGGTGTCTGTCAGTCTGTCTGTCTGTGTGTGTGTGTGTGTGTGTCAACAATTTGGTATACACTTTTGGTATACACTTTTTGTATTGTCCATATCTTTTCCATACAATGTCCAATTGCAACCAAACTTCGGTCATAGATGCAACATGGAAACCTTCATATGTTAATGAGGTCAAAGGTCACATACGAAGGTCAAAGGTCATCTGAGGTCAAGATGTAAAATTGTGTCAACAATTTGGTATACACTTTTTGTATTGTCCATATCTTTTCCATACAATGTCCAATTGCAACCAAACTTCGGTCATAGATGCAACATGGAAACCTTCATATGTTAATGAGGTCAAAGGTCACATACCAAGGTCAAAGGTCATCTGAGGTCAAGATGTAAAATTGTGTCAACAATTTGGTATACACTTTTTGTATTGTCCATATCTTTTCCATACAATGTCCAATTGCAACCAAACTTCGGTCATAGATGCAACATGGAAACCTTCATATGTTAATGAGGTCAAAGGTCACATACCAAGGTCAAAGGTCATCTGAGGTCAAGATGTAAAATTTAGTATACACTTTTTGTATTGTCCATTTCTTTTCAATACAATGACCAATTGCAACCAAACTTCGGTCATAGATGCAACATGGAAACCTTCATATGTTAATGAGGTCAAAGGTCACATACCAAGGTCAAAGGTCATCTGAGGTCAAGATGTAAAATTTAGTACACACTTTTTGTATTGTCCATTTCTTTTCCCTACAATGACCAATTGCAACCAAACTTCGATCATAGATGCAACATGGAAACCTTCATATGTTAATGAGGTCAAAGTTCACATACCAGGGTCAAAGGTCATCTGAGGTCAAGATGTAAAATTTAGTACACACTTTTTGTATTGTCCATTTCTTTTCCATACAATGACCAATTGCAACCAAACCTTAGTCATAGATGCAACATGAAAACCTTTATATGTTAATGAGGTCAAAGGTCACATACCAAGGTCAAAGGTCACATACCAAGGTCAAAGGTCATCTGAGGTTAAGATGTGAAATTAAGTACACACTTTTTGTCTTGTCCATTTCTTTTCCATACAATGACCAATTGCAATCAAACTTGGGTCATAGATGCAATATGGAAACCTTCATATGTTAATGAGGTCAAAGGTCACATACCAAGGTCAAAGGTCATCTGAGGTCAAGATGTAAAATTGGCTGCATATGTAAAATTGATTACATTTAAACAGATGAAGTACAATTGCAACCAAACTACCCATATAAACGGACGACCTATTTGGGACCGCTGTCCCTATTTTTTTAAAGGAGGCTTTATTATCGCCTTTATTAGTATCAACTTTGCTAACCTGAAAGAGGAGGAGGCCTCTTTAAATTGTTTGTTTTCATGGTTTAAGAGGTTGTTCACCACAATGTCTAAAATGCATATAAGAAAGTAACAAAGCTGTTACAAACATCTGAAACCCTGAAACACATGAACAAACAAGTTATGACTGAAATAAAGAAAAAATAAACTAAAATTGAAGCGAACCCCAAAAAAGGAAGCGGGAGGGGACACTAAACATGTTTTTGGTTTTTGCCTAATTACTAACTTTGTTATTGTTCCCAACTAAAAGATGATTATGCATCCCCTTGTATCAACAACCAAAAGCAGAGACACAAACAAAATTATATTCAATTTTATATTGCCTATACAAATTATGCTCTAATTTAATGTGTACGATTTCATTTTCAATTTATATGCGTTAAAATAATATTATAGAGTCATGATGCCATTAACATCATTAATTACATTCAATTGATTTTCTCGATATGATATGTAAGTAGGCCTTATTGTTCAAGTGCAGTAGCGTAACTAGGGTCTTCAATTTTGGGGTGGGGGGGGGGGGATGTCATGTGGGGGGACAGGCATGTCATCAGGGGGGGGGGGGGGGGACATATCTGACTATTTTTTTAGTATACATAGGAGGACTGGTATAGAGTTTGTCACTTCATTCGGGGGCAAGTCTTCTGGCAGGGGAAATGCACCCCCTGCCCCCTCTGGTTACGCCATTGTTCAAGTGTAAAGCTGATGTTCCATATGACATGTATGACCCAATTGCAATACCCCACCCCCTCCTTTCCCTCACATATCTATATAGACTATATCCTATAACCGTAAACAAATAACAGAAGATAGACATCGACCAAAAGAATGATCAAAATTTCCTTTCAAAATGTTAAATGAGAACAATGAAATACTGTCAAATCATTTATACACCTTGTACAATTTTTTTTTTCATTCTCATCTATATATTATATACCAAAGCCTCCGACACAAGCCCACTCCCACAAAATTCCGATTTCATCTTATACAAACCCTCTGGGGTCTATCTGTCTATCTTACAGTGGTTCTGATTGGTTTATTACAAGATGTACTCATATGAATAGCCAATTAAAATGCAGCATGTAAAATGTTTCACTCCCAACTTTATCAGGGATACAATTATTATAACAATGTCTCGCATTGGTTCAATAAATGATGTATCCATCTTTTTAACCAATCGGCCGGTAGTTCTCAGGGGGTTAGGGTCCTTTGCTTGTTTGTCCCCATACTAATTCACAGATACTTCATCTATTATGTAAATCATATTTCTCGTTTGTCGGCACTTTTAATATCATATCAAACAATTTGATATATTTGATACACTTTTTTATATGTTTAACAATATACTTAAAGTAAAATCGGCTCGCTATTTATCTTGACTAAAAGACTCTACAGCCTTGGTCCGTTATCAACAGAGGGGATTAAAAACTTCACGGGCACATTTTTATCTTAAACATGTTTAGATTTTCTTGATTATTTCTTAAATCAGATCAGAAAGCAAACTGATTTTGAAGACCACGACCATGTTATATGATACAGTAAACTTTCCTACAAACAAGGGTCGCCGAATCTTTTAGTAAACTTTGGACCGACCTGTCCGTTTGGTTTCATAGACATTAAAAATAAAACCCGTAACCAAAAGAGTCAACAACGCAAGTTTTTTTGAGGTGGTTTTTATCGGCAACTTGAAACAGTGAACGTTTTTCACACCACTGTAGTTAAACAACTATCATAAAGCGCATTGAAAGTTATATCATGCGTTGTTGAAAAGTATCGCCAGTTAAACAAATCTTGTTTTATGGTCCATTATAGTTTGCTTTACAACAGTTTATGAGCGTTTATTAAGACAAGAGGATGTACACTTTTACCATAAGACCACCATCATGTGTCACACTTGCATAAAAAGGTGAGTTTTATTGTAGGTGTCCTATTGTTTTGTAAAAGTTTTATGGTTGATGTTTAACTCGTTAAGCAAACAAAACATTGGACTCTATATATAAACACACATAACAAACTGGAGAGTTTGGTCGTCAGACTGATAACAAGTCCGTTGTCTCTCCTTAAATCCTTCTTTCTCTCCACAAAGCAATCACAGTAATTAATACACACAGAAAAAGCCAAGTATTTAAGCAAATATTAGAAGAAGATCTGCGACATAGGCTAGTACAATGCAAAGTGACGATATCTAAATATCTCTTATAAAGGGGCGTTATCTCTACTAGCCCTATGTTGAGTGAAGGCATTGGTTATCGGGTCCTGATTTCACTCGCTCGGTCCAGGGATGTTTAGTTAACGCAGATAAGAGTCACTTGTTTTAGGACATTCTGCGCTCACTCGTGATTTGGAGTGGTACAGACACAGGACAAAGTTCTCTCTCTCTTCAGAAGGTGGACACTTTTGATGTTGTGGCGAAATATCACGCGGCCATTTTGGGAAAGTTATACTTTTGTACTTTTGACTACCAGCAGACCAGGGCGGATGTCATATATAAGCGAAACTTTTTGAAACACTTTTCGTAACAGGTGAATATTATTTATATTATATCGGTTATTGTAGATCTGATGACGTAGTCTTATTTATAGAGTGCTATTGAGATGTAATAATAATGCGTTTTGTGTGTGAGGGGAGTTTTCCAATAATGGACTTCATTATGTGTGAAAGACAACCGCATTTTATGCATGAATTAAGTGCAACTATTTTATACTTCGACATGAACTAAAGTTTGGCAATTTTCAATTTCGCCATATCAATTTTTTTCTCCAAAAGAAAATTAAGTGAAATTTCATTCATTTCAATGATATGTTCACCTTAGAATTAACGTTTACAGGTACCATGATGATAAAGAATTAGGAATGCAGAAATAATATTGAGATGTAATAATAATGCGTTTTGTGTAATATGGGTTTTCCAATCATTCATGGACATGATTTTGGTGTGAAAACAAACAAATATTTTACGCATGAATTACCGTAATAACTTATAACTTCGAAATGTAACTGTAAGTTGGGCATTTTATTAATCTTTATACTTCGCCCTATATATTAACTTCAATATTTCTCGTTGGAAATGAAAAATGGAGTGATTTTTAAAGTTCAATTTGAAGCCGCTACATTTGTATCAGTCAGCAGGGCGAGGGGCGTATCCTTCGTATAATTGCGGAGGTGGAAAATGATATGTTCACCTAATCACCTTCGCCATAATTAAATTAATTGATAATCTATTACATCATGACTCAGTCAGTCGCCTCATCTTTTGATTTCTATAAATTATTATTTGTATCGATTCTAATTTCGTCTGATTGATTGAAATGCAGAATATAGGCATGATCATCGATCACTTTCCTAAAAACGTGAAATCTCTTTGAGCACTCATATCGTGTTTATAAAAACTTGGTAAAGTTTGAGCATTCTTGAATCAGGGAGGTGTTGACACTTCCCTGCTTGAATCTATATATAATTTAATGATATTTCGGAATTTCGTTAAACATGTTTGTTACCATTTTGGGAAGACTGCGGAATATATACAATGATACATTAAAGTGATGCTTATAAATAAGTTCAAAACGGTATGACAAACCATACAGTTCCAGTATTTATGGACAAACGTAAAACACTACGACATTAAAGCACTCTTTGTATCGATACTTTTAAGTATCAGCACTTAACACACTTTCATAACACTAAAAAAAAGTACTAAAACACTTTCTTATAAATAATGGGTTTCATTTTAACTTAAGGAGTTCCTTTTTAATAGTAGTAGGCCTATAACCCTGCATGTCTTCAATTCATGAAACCGGGTAGTGGGGTAAGGTTTTTTCGACACACCGTCAAGTCTCTTTTGCAAAGGAGGATAATTTCTAATTATACTAGCTGATGATGCTGATATTGTTGACCCATATAAATTTAAAATTAACAATATATTTCAATAGATTTACAGAATTTATGAAAAATAAATTAGCAATATTAATACCTATTTGGTAAGTTGAGGGTTTTATCTTTTCAATTTCAATTTCAAACTTTAACACATATCACGCGGCTACTGCATGGTTCTACTTTTCTATACTGGTATTTTCCAGAAACCTTTCCCAAATTTCAAAGTCTTATCTCAAGGGTTAGTGAAACAATACAAGGCATGTTTGTATTTATTTTAATGCATTTCTCATTGTGATTCCAATTATGGTAATAAAATTCAATAATTGTGACATTTTTGCAAAAAAATGGTGAAATGTTGGAGCTGTCGTGCACGCTTGCCGCGTGGAAAGTATAGCCATACATGGTAGGAGTAATCCAAACGTCTGTGCATCCTTTACAGTACACTATCGTAAAAACGGTGAGTGCTTTCAGCTGAAAATAAGACACACTTTATACTTCAATAGCTCACCGACAATTGACTTAAGGTACCATAAGTATACAATTATTGTATATATTTTTTCAACCATAAAAGGATTCTATTCACTTCCCGAAAGTGAGCGCAAACAGTTCGATGGATTAATCCGTGTGGATTAACGTTTAATGTCCTCCAATATTATTATTCCCGTAAAACTTGATGTTTGCAGTAAGAAGCCGCTGAAACCGTTTAGTAATCCTTGTAAACCCAAAGATCAATCCGACGTCCGCCGTCAACTCATAGTAATTGCACAAACATTTCAACCAAACTAACATGTTTTCGGTGCCCTAAAGAATATGTTAAAGCAAAACCAGGAATCCCGGTCTGAAATTTCTCTAAAACTTATATATTATGATTTTAACCAATTCAAATAGGCCTCCTTTTTACCAATGTTGTATTGGAAATCAAACAGTTTATAACTATAATAGTAATAAAGGATCCAGGCTGCTACTTTGACCAATTCTTATTTAAGAATACATTTGATATAATGTAGAAGGTATAACATAAAAAAGTAAAAGCCTGCGGACGACAGTTCCAAAATGTCTCCAAAATGTTTCGCAAAGATGTCACAATTATTGAATATCATCACCATATTTGGAATCACCATGAGAAATGCATTACAAATAAGTACAACATGCCCAGTAGTAGTATAATTGGTGTTAGCAATTCATGAGATATATGACTTTGAAACTTCGGAAATGTTTCTGAAAAATCTATTTAGTATATGAAATAGCCGCGTGGAAAGTATAAAGATTGAATTTCGGCAAACTGTGGATGTAATATCTTTTTGCTTAGTCTGTGGTGCGTATAATTAGTGCACAATTGGATTCAATTTAATTAAATACACACATTCATATGTATATACACGCCCCGAATAATAATACAAATGGTGGGAGTAAGCCCGCACTGTGCAATCCCTATAATTAACCAGAATATCCCAACATTTCAAAAGTTCGGGGTGTGTATATAAATGTTTGCGTAAGAAATTCAATCCAATTGCGCACTAAATTGTTCACACCACGAACCAAACAAAATAGTATAAGATAATCCACAGTTTTAGTCCGCACCATATAAACATCAATCAATAGGCTATTCCATATGAAATCCATACACCCCCTATAAAAGACATTACCTTGATCGTCCATACAGGGAGTGTGAATTTCAAATGGGATTACCTGCATGGAAACTCCATTTGAAATCAACACTCCCTGTGTGGAAGAATAATGTAATGTCTTGTATAGGGGTGCATGTATGGATTTCAAATAGAAAAGCCCAATGTCTTCCATAGGGGGTATATATTTCAAATGGAATAGCCCACAGCATCCGATTCAATCCAAAGACAAAAACAAACCACTTTTTAGGCAGTCGTAAAATAATAAACCGTCGCATGCTTTTACCAACATCTTAATGACTGAAGAAATATCAAGTCAACGTGTTTATATCTAATTATATTTCTCACACCATTAAACATGTTAACCAAAGCTATCTGTTTTGACGTTTCACTATATTATACACGTATAAAAGCTTTCAAAATGTAAGTTTTGTATGGGCCTATTAGTCATGTCCGGACAAATAGACCAAAAAGAAATGTTCCTTGGATAAGATAGTAATCGTTATGATCGTTAACTATCCACGCGGCGTCTATGGCGAATGGCGTCACCGTTTTGAAGCATTCTAGCGATGGGATAGGAATTCCTTAATAGCATACCCTATACCAATGCATGTCTCCTGTAGTGGGGACTTCTAAAGAACGACCCCTTACACTTACACAGTATTAACCATTTCCACGCGACTATTAGTTTTACCATATGAAAAACAAATTTTTCAGAAACCTTTCCCAACTTCGAAAGTCTATCTCAAGGATTCCTGAACCAATACTAGGCATGTTTGCAGGGGTGCATACAGGATGGTCGCACCCCGGGGTGCTGTGAAAAGACGATCCCTCAAAAATGCAATTGATCAGGCCCTTTTCTTGTTCTATAGCCCCAATATTGCCTTTCTTTTCCGTTTCCTTTTCTTCTCTTATCTTTCCTTTTTTGTCTCCTTTCCTTTTTCTTTCTCCCCCTTTTTTTCCTTTTTCTTCTTCATACCCCGGGGTGCTGCAGCCACCGCAGCACCCCCCCCCCCCCCCTCCCCTGGATCCGCCCCTGCATGTTTGTATTTATTTTAATGTATTTCCCATGGTTATTTTAAATATGGTAATGAAATTCAATTAATTTGACATTTTTGAAATATTTTTTTAATTTTTGGACTGTTGTCTGCAGACGCCTGCGTGGTAGTGTTAAGGAGTTATCGATAGAGAAAAGCCTCTGTCAATTCGTAAAAAAATTGATGTGGCCAAACTATGTATTTCTTAAAATGTATACGTAAAGGCTAACCTGGTGTATGAATCGTATTATAAATCCTCTGACAACCCAAATCCAGTTCTAAGACCGCCGTTTGACAGGCGAAAAACCCTTCAGAAAAGGATTTAGGTGGCACACCTAATAACGCAAGTTACACCAAACTTCAGAATTCATTATTAGGTTCATTAATCAACACCTTATTCTGCAAAAACATATTAGTAAATAAATCATAGTATAAGTATTTTGAATCATATAGAGAGCTCTGATGATTACCTGAGCTAGTTAAAGAATTAAAACCTGTGTTGGTTGGCAAATTTCATCAACTTCACAGTGGAATACCGTATTCTGTGACATACTGGTCTTTTAAACAGTTTCTTGATGTGAAATAAATACTTCTAAAAGTATAACATTAAATTCACCATCGCGGTTTTCTCTCTATAAAATACAATGCTGAGATGCTGCTATAATGTATGCAAACTGAGGCTACCATCGACCACATATTAGGTAAATATTAGTAAATAAAACGGGCATATTTAAGATTCAAACATTTGCTAACATCACTATAGTTACTTTTTGGGGACAGGTTTATAGGACCTTCTCATTAGCTGATGTAGTGTAGCTGAAATTGGGTGGAGGGGGGTTAAATTATGAGATCATCATTCCATCTTGAAATATATATGAATACTGTCTTTTTATTTGGCATGTGACGCACGGACATTGGTATATAAATTTCATAAAAAGACCAACGTCATCATCACAAAGACAAAAAAACATCTCACATTTTACATTTTAAATATCCAAATCTAATTTGCATGGTATGCGATTCCATGCATATTTGTACAAAATAGAAATAGAATGAATTCTTGCTTTTGAGGCTGACCTGAAACCAGTCATTCGTAACAGATCCAGGGAACTCTGAAACTACCAAATCGTGGCCATTGCCATGGCAACGCCTATAACAATGATGTGAAAGTTTGCAAATTGCTAACCGAACCGTGCAAACAGCGCCTTTAATGGGCATGTATGGCTCTGTCATTTATTTTATGCAACGATCGCTCGCGTGCCGCCGCGCCAGTGACTGGTTAAAGCTCTAAAAGGTAAAATTAAGAGGAAGTGGTTGACGGGAAAATATATATAAAAGGCTACCAAGGCACGGACCCAGGGCAGTGATAAATTGAACAAGCTCCGCGGTAAAGGTTCTTAAACACAAGAGTCCATAGCTCTGATACGGACATTAAGCTGCTGGCCGGCTGACTGACTAGTTTGAACGCTTAGCTTTAGATTTGACTAAAAAGTTTCTGAAGTTAGTAAAAAAAATTGTACGTGCCCGTTTATAATAACCATGGGCTTAGCAGATCATGATTTTGAAATGCCATGGGGCGCCGGCGAAATGACGCCGCTAAGCAGAGGGACTGATTTGGAAGAAACGGCGCTTGAGGGACGCCACGCTTGGTTCCGAAGACAATTCTCTCTTCCAGAAAACATCAGTGACAAATTATCTGTAGCACCGCGCGATTTACATGAAATAAATCATCCTTATCGTACGGTAAGTCCGCTGGCTAAGATTTGTAATACCTTATACCATTCTTCCTTAACACTTTCCGCAGACGACTTCCAACATTTCACAAAATGTTTCATAAATTTCAAAACTATTGAATTTCATTGCACTCTAAAAACTGTGTTTAGCGAGTAAACACCTTTCTAAACACATTCTTGCTATCACTTTGTAAACATGTTCAGAGGCTAAACGTCATGTGTCAAATCACTAAACACTAGCGTTCAAATTCTAAACACTAACAGTCAATACTCTAAACATACCTTTTCTAAACACACATTTGCCATTACTTTCTAAACACACTTTTTAGAGTGTGCCGTATTTGGAATCACCATGAGAAATGCATTGAAATTAAGTACAAACATGCCTAGTATTGGTTTAGTAATCCTTGAGATAGACTATGAAAATTGGGAAAGGTTTCTACAAAATCTGTTTTTCATATGGTAAAACTAATACTAATAGTCGCCTGGAAAGTGTTAATACTGTGTAAGTGTACTGTTCGGTCTTTAGAAGTCGCCACTCAGGAGACATGCATTGGTATAGGGTATGCTAAAGGAATTCCTATCCCATCGCTAGAATGCTTCAAAACGGTGACGCCATAGACGCCGGCCGCAAAAACCAACATATGCAGGGAGCGCTCTCGCTAAAGTCGCAGGCTCGGTTCAGCCCGTCGAGTAGTAGCGCTGACATTGATAACGAAATACATACAAGAGCTTTACACTCTGCAGAACTTTCGCAGAGCTAAAGCACTTTTAAAGGGCTATCAGACCGGTCACGCGGTCCCAGTCAGATTCACGAACTCAGTGTAAATTTGATATATCGATATAGCTATCTGTCATACCATAATTGTCTTTGCTTGCTTATGTACTAGTCTGAGAATAGTATAACCGTAACGGTATATATATAGTCATATAAATCTTTCAATGTTCTTGCTTGAAATAACTCGGGTCTTCTTGCATTGTCTTCTATCTAATGATTCTATATCTATATCTATATTCTGTAACGTATCCGTGTCAGCGTATAAGAATTTCTAGTCGAATCTAACACTTATTTTGAAATATGTAACAAGACATGCGTGACATACGGTATACAGTTAGTTGTTGCAAGAAGAAACAAATCTCGTTGTTATTCAAGACAAATACTTGTCATAGTTGAATACAATAAATGTTGTAGATTCCATTGTTTGTATAATGAGCTTGAAATACGTTGAAGTGTACTATCGTGACAAATTGCGCTATGTCTCCTTATATTTCAGTGAACACTTAATGATTCAGCATTCTGGCATTTTATTGATATTTGATCCTTCGTGTTTGTCTTAAAAATGATATTTTACAAATGAAGTAGCAGCCTGAGAAGTTGAAATTGCGAATATAATGTCTTTTGTCAGATACTGTATTTGCCTATCCTATATCTCCTTTATGCTTCATACTTTTATTACATTAATAATGTTATGAGATTTCTAGGGAATTTTACTCATAAAAAGTCAGTCGTGAAAGGTTTAAAAGGGCCCAAAATTGTCCCAAAAAGTAAACAAATATCCTGAAAGTTTTCCAAAATTGTCAAATTCATCAGAATCGCCCGAATGTTAACTTTATACTCTCTATGAGATGAGACTGAATGAAGGAAGTATAATCAGTGAATCGATTGGTTTTAGCTATAAACAGTCCGCTTCCGTGGGGGTTTTTTTTGTAAAGAGTTCTTGTATTGTAAACTTACAAAAAACTGTGCTTCATAAAAACTCACTTATTCCTTTTTTACACTTGTGCATTTTGAGAGATTTGCAAAGAAAACGTTTTAATTTTACGATAAATATCCCAGACCCAATCACATTATAAACGTTTGTTTCGAAACCTTTTAAGCACATGCATGCACATCAATAGACTAGAAAGTCAATAGATAATAATTGCGATACTGCAATTGTTAAACTTTCCAGTTTCTATGAGAGTAATCATGGTATTAATGATATAGAGTAATAGAACATAGGAAGTATAGGATCATATATTGTATTGTGCTACTGTATTCATGGGGTGGACAGGTTGTTAACACTTTCCACGCGGCAGGCGTCTGCAGACGACATTCTAAAATTGCACAAAATATTTCAAAAATGTCGAGAATATACGACTTAATTACCAAATTTGGAATCGCCATGAGAAATGCATTGAAATAAGTACCAACATGCCTAGTATTGGTCCAGTAATCCTTGAGATAGACCCTGAAAGTTGGGAAAGGTTTCTGAAAATTCTGTTTTGTATAATGGCAAAACTAATGGCCGCGTGGAAAGTGTTAAAATGTAAAGGGGCACTGAGAGATACATAGGCGCTATTGGAGTGCGGCCTCAATTTTTCTGGAAATCAGGTTTATTTTTGTACTACGTAATGCTTTATATATAGGCTTAGGCATATATAACTATCATGCACCTGAAAGGTAGATGTTCCGATTTTCAACTTGAAGTTTTCTATTCTACATGAAAGGTCATCCTTAAAAAAGTCGTTTTCCAAAGTTTGAGTTGCATAGCTCTCATGGTTCTTATTTTAGACGCACAAGATGCTGTGAACTGTACCCATTGAGTAGTACACAAACTATATCGGTGGTTACCACCATTCGCAGTAATTCTACGTTACTTCATCGATTTCTCCGTAATTATACCGATTTAGGCCGTCAAATTTCAGTATGATGATGAGAAAAATACGAGCTTTCATATGATATGAAAATCTCCGTATGTTTGAAATAATTCTGTGTTACGAAAATGTGATCGGGTCATCTACCTTTAATTCGACGTCTATCATATAAAATTTCACGATTTGGTTATTTCGATGTAAACCACATCAGAATTATCAGCACCACATAAATTGCTTCAACTAAATGTCTACCTAGCGATATCATTCAAACGTTTTCACATAAATCATTACACTTCAGGATTCTTACGTACCTTATTGAAACAATTCATTTTTTGTTGTTGCGAATTTCATTTTTCTCAGCAATCTCTCAATGCCCCTGTAACGCGCCAAAATAATTTTGGAAAAACATTTTGCGTTTTACTTTTCTTTGTTTAAATAGTATAGAATACCTTATTACCCGGGCTTATTACTTTTAAGTTTAAACCTCTGTAGGGATCATTGTACATGACGATAAGCGATATAGATCATGTCTTTAGAACATATTGACGCGCGCGCGTGTTATCAGGGTTAAGAACTTAAGATACAGTGATATCAGCCATGGGAGTCCGTCAAGGATGTCTATTGTCTAAATATGTTTTCTTATTGTATGTAGAGCTACTTGCAAAATCTACAAGCACGCTGATTAGCGAAACAAACTAATCACTTATAAAAATTGCATTTTCAGGTAATTGGATCAGTATCTAAAAACGTTTCCATAATTAAAGTATAGAGAGGAACAAATATATACACATATGTCAAGTTGGATCATTATAATGAAAAAAAATGTTTCTTTTGATCTCTTTTATCACATTTACAGAGGTCACCGAAAGAGGGCAGTGTTGCAACTATGGGATGCTCCAAGCCAGACGAAGACGATAGCCAAGAAGTTACTGAACAGGAAGAGTCCAAGTATCAAGAGTATTGTATCTATGTTGTCAACGACAAAACATGTGAGGGCAGTAGTGATGGGGAGGAGTGCAACAAATCAGTGCAATCACTGCCGGGCAACTTGATGTTTAAGCGAACTGATGAAGCTGACCAGCAGGTGGGTTGCGAAACGTCTGTAATGTAAATGCAGTTTTGTATCTAGTTTTCAGCGTAGTACATCAAAGGAACACTCAGTTGCCATCACATTAATTTCAGAATGTGCCAAAATCTAATATTATACCTCTTAAAAAGTAAATATCTCTTATTTTAACACACATTTTGAATGGATTTTTCAAATTAGGCGTATGGCTTTTAAAGAACGACCCATACACTTACACAGTGAGGATAAGAAATGGTAGGGTATTCTAAAGCTTACCCGTATAAAAATAGTTCATTAAAATGATAATTTCCTGATTTGATAAATGACTATATTATCACTTACTATCAAACATAATTCTACTATATTACGGTATATTGTTGAATTTCACACCTGTTTAACCAGTTTTATTCATTAGAGGAAGTGAAAACGGTTTGTTTTAAGATAATTTTACGCGATATTGACTTTAGTAAGTAAGGCGTTTCAATTCATATAATATCCGTGTGTTAGAGCAAAGCGGACGAAAGTGAAACTTTAGGGAGTTGATGGGCGGGTCATTTATGAGGCTAATAATGGTATCAATGCAATGGATCCCTATTAAAAAGAGTGTTGTTAATGTTGAACCTGTTTTAGAGGTATACAGGGTGTTTCAAAGACAATAACCCATTTTTAACAATCATTTTCGCCTACTTGCTATAGTTAACTTTTCATGAAATACTTTGCATCACGCCGTGGTAAATTGATATACATTGTATTACGGCTCCTTTCACGCGTTTTGTTAATGGAATAACAATTATTAAAAATTCATATTAAAATCTCGCAAAAACAGAAAGATAGTTGAGAAGACGTTGGCATGGAGGACAAAACAATTTTGCACACGATATATTTAATTTACCATATTATTATGTCAACAAAGTATAAATAAGCCAGTTATTTCAAATTGTACAGCCCCCCCCCCCCCTCCCCTTGTTCAACATCTCATGCTTTAACAAATAATAATTAGAATACTGTTACATGTAGTAATAAGCAATAAGATGTAGCCTATGTATCTGAAATCTGGTGAAAATGGTTGTCAAAATGGGTAAACTTCGTTGCCGAACACCCTGAAGTATCTGTGAATGGCAGTTTCGAGAGTCAGGTGTTTGGTGTGTATGATTATATTCACATACTTTCGAAGCCAAGTTTGAGTTCCATTTCAAATATATCGGTTTCCATTCTATACCTAGTATTACTAAAATCCGATCACGGCAGCTGAGTAAGTTGTGGGGTAGATATACGGGAGGTGAAATGAGACAGGCGTGAGCTGGCGCTAGCAAGTCGTGCAGACGTTGCGCGCGGAGCATTTCATTCAGCTCATGGGTTGCAAAGGTGCTATTAGTGCCTCTCGGCTGTGTCCAAACGGAAAAAGGAGAAATGAATTATACGTTTGCTTGTATATATTATAAAAGCGAACCATTCCCTTCGTTCTGGGCTTGCCGCTTTTAATTCATCCCGCAAACATGGTGCCATCTTTGACAACACGTTTTCATATTTTAGGCGCGAAAACAAAATGTCTCACCTTCCTAAACATTCAAAAGCGTAACATATGCTATAACGCGTTCTTTATGAAACGTTGGGTTGTAAATATGGATGAATTTTTCTTTAAATTGATTTCTCAAATTTGAAAAATAATCGACATTTGGTGGAAAACTATATCTTCAAAATGTGTGCGCATGGAAACGCAAAAAAACAAACTCGTTTATTTTGCCTAAAATAGTTCCAAATAAGGTCATGTCACTTTTTTGGAATAGGCTTATTCGTGAACGTCACTAGCTTGACAGGAAAGTACCTTCGCCAGTGAAAGTGTACGACAATTTCGCAATAAGTAAACGAACTTTTTTGAAGTGTTACACAATTAAAGCGAGAGTCAAACACTCTCTTTTGTTAATTATTGAACTTGAAAATCAATTGACAACACAAAATCAAAAAATCAGCTCTCCCAGGGTACTAACAATTCACTATTGTTTATTGATATGACCATAAAAGTATGTGTATACTCTCCGCGCTTGAATTAATCCAGCACACCGTTTCACCTTTATATATGAACTCAAAATCAACCGAGCGCAGACGACATTGCCATATTTGGAAAAGCCCGCCAATCATCCGTGACAACGGACTACGACCCGCTCGAAGTCAGTTAGGGAATTCCCCTTCGATTTGTCGTCTATTTCCCCATCAGCCTAAAACAAGGCGGGTGGGATCGTTTAAATTCGTCTATTGTCTTAGTTGGTTTTGTTGTATGTGTACATAAAGTCATAATGTAACGCACCCTGGAATATAAAAGCCTTAAAAGGGGGTATAATAGTACAATACAGTGTTATCTGACATCCATACTCGTAGATTAAAAGTATGATAAACTATCAACGAATTAAAAAGCATGCATGTGTTACATTATTCGAAACAATTTATGGTTTTTTTGATGAATCAATAGTTTCATAGATAATAAAAATCTCAATGTATGCATTGTTTAATCCTTGGCTTTTTACTTCGCACTTACACTATAGGACAAAGACACGAGAAAAACATTCAGATACGATGCTTATATACCGTATATCATATGATGATATTATTTGTAATGATGTGTAGAATAGGTCCGGATATACGAAGGGAATCGCACTCGGCCTATTCTACAGTCAATTGAATCGGTTGATGGCGTCAAATTCATTGTATGAACCGCGTTTACTAAATTGGTCTATTCATATAAATATCATGAAACAGGTGTGTCTTCTTTCAGAAAATCTTGAAACTGTTATTATTCCTGACAAGACAAGATGGCAGGTTGGCAGCTAACCCGTTACATGGATAAACTCTATTATTGTGGTCCCTATATGACATTTACTAGTATTTCTATAAGTAATTTCTATATTTCCCTATATATGTGTGCTCTTATTTGATAGATCTCAGGCGTAAAAGCGAGAGACTACATCCCACTCGGAACCCGATTCGGCCCGCTGGTTGGACAGATCTATCGCAGGGAAGAAGTACCAAAAGAAGCCAACAGAAAATATTTTTGGCGGGTAAGATGTGTGCACTTTTCATTCAATAAGAATTTTAACAGCAGAATCTGCTACATTATACAGCTCCGATACCATGGTATATGTTAAGTTGTGAAATTCGATCATGTTTTATCCCGTTATGGGGGGTCTAATGTGACGTCACGGGTAACTAGGTGGATATTGCATGATTTTAACACATAGAAAAACGTCTAGGCCTATATACACGAACATTGATAACTCAATATCATTGAAATGAGGGGAAAACCCTGTACGAAACCGAGTGCGGGTGTGCACCAGTTTGTACTGAGCAGATGCTACTTCACATTTTTACTTCAAACGCTGCATAACTTTCTTCACCATTGGCCATCATCAACCGGACAATTTTGCAAAATTTTCAAATTATAGGCCTAACCTATCCAGATGGCTTTTTCTTAATTACTTAAACTTCAACCTAAATAGATAGTATTACCTAGTGCATTAAATTAAGTTATTGCTTCTCCTACTCCAGATCTATAATATGGACAAAAGCAAGGACCAGTTCGTGCACTACATCGACGGGTTCGACGCCGAGCGAAGCAACTGGATGCGCTACGTGAACCCGGCCAGCTCCAGCGTGGATCAGAACCTCGTGGCGTGCCAGTACAAGACCGATATCTACTTCTACACCGTCAAACCAATTCAGAAGGGACAGGAACTACTGGTGTGGTATTGCAGGGAGTTTGCGCAGAGATTGGAACAGCCCGTTGCTGGCGAATCAGATGCTGGTAAGTTAGTGTGTCCTCCCAGTTTGAAAATTGTACTTCCACGCAAGCCTCCACCCAGCATCAAACCACTCACGTATACCGATATGCTGCACACGCATATGACATCGGTTGCATTCCTTCCGGACTTTTCTTCCAAGCTCTTCCTCAACCACAACAACATCCGAATCATCTCAAAAAGTCTAAATATTTGATTACATACCTTATCCCCACTTGTATACAGCTGCAGCAATGAACTCTGTATCGGGCCTACAAGCTACTAAGACGTGAACCTCGTAATGGTCCAATCGATATATGCATTGCCCTCCTGTACAGGGCTTCGAAATCTCGCCAGCTAACTCCTGGGAGCTCCACTCCCTGGACATGGTGGACCCCATCAAAGATTTGTGTATCGATCATGTTGATCCCTCCATTAATATCCAAGGCATCTCTTGCTAGACCAGCCCTAGAAATAGGCATAGGGCAAGCTGCGTTAGGAAATAATCTCGCAGAAAATAAATCACCTAGCAAAAAAGTTCCCAGTTGTATATAGGTACTAAACATTGTATTCATTTTACTAAAAATATCTTTCATGTCACATCATTATAATTATACCAATTTCTTATTTTATTGATATTTTCAGGTCTACAATCAGCCACAGAAATCGGCAAAACAGCAACCCCTAAACCAGATCAGGCCTTGGATTTCAGCGTTCATCACGACACCGCCAAAAGAAGTGCTCCCAGTCCTGATCAGTCCCGTAATCAGTACAGTTACCAAAAAAGTGTATCCGCAAGCCCTAACTCTGTTACTGGAACCTTAACTAACGTAAGCCGTCCATCAATCCTTATGATCAATCGCGAAGGGGACCAGACGCAACGAGTCAGTGGCGCCGGCGTTCATCCGCCACCATTCGTGCCGGCACCTATCAGCGTCATGACGGATCCCCGCCTAGTCTCCTACTACCGATCAAAACCGATCACAGACTTTGCGGTGAAGAAAGAACATTCCGAAAGGAGCCCGAAGGAACATTTTAGTGGTAATCTAGGCGTGGCCGTCGGAGCAGCAGCGGGACTTCCTCATCTCGGCAGCACCCAGGAGAGTCTGCATCAAAACGCACTGCGTAATGGCGTGTTCATACCGAAGCCAATGCTACCCTTTGGATTGCCGCATCACTTCGTCAATTTCAATCCGACGTCCTCCGCGCAGCAGAGCCTACCTGGTGCAATGCCCCGGTCTTATATGTCTATGTATTACCCGGCGAGACATCCTTGCCACAGTCTATCGCAGCACGTGGCGAAACCAGTGGGAACAACAATCGGGAAGAATATTCTCGGCCGCGACGCTAACGTCCAAATCGGCGTCGGTATCCAGCAGGACACTGAACCTATCAATCGCTTGTCGTCACCTAGCAGACCCGTATCGTCCACGAGTCCCACTAACGGTTCCCCCGATTTCCAACCACATCACCTTGACTCAACAACTGGTTTCCCGCCGAAAAGATCTACTAAACGCATTCTCAACCCGAATTACGGACACCGCGCCTTGCCTTACACCTTGCCGCGCCGGAACGGCAAGATCGTGTACGAGTGCAAAAACTGTAACAAGGAATTCGGACAGCTATCAAACTTGAAAGTGCATCTACGCGTTCATACTGGAGAACGACCGTTCAAATGCTCCGTATGCAGCAAAGGCTTCACGCAATTTGCTCATCTTCAGAAGCACCATCTTGTTCACACGGGGGAGAAACCACACAAGTGCACGGTATGTGAGAAGTCCTTTAGCAGCACCAGCAACCTCAAGACACATCTGCGTCTCCACAGCGGCGTGAAACCATTCGAATGCAAGCGATGTCCCGCCAAATTCACCCAGTTAGTTCATCTGAAGCTGCATAAGAAATCCCACATGGAGGGATACGTCCCGAGTGAAATTGACGCCGAGACAGAAAGACTGATAAAAGGGGAGATAACAAGGTCAGATATCACTCCGACCGCCGCAAAACGCCAGAAGATGTCGTTCGGCAGCACTACTGATGCTCGGTACGTGAGCCGCATGGCAAGCACGGATGTGGCGGACTATTTTGGACACTCGGATGAGCCTTATCACTTTACTAAACGAGAAAAAAGTTCTGATATTAACAAACATCTCATCACGGATCAACTCAATCAATCGGAGAGCGCCTCTTTAAAAGGGCATCTGGCCGAAACTCATCAAAACGGGAACGCTGGATCCATGAACATGATGAACGGACTTGCTACTGAAAGAATCGCAAGCCCTCATCGTATAATAGGGCAAAGTCCAGCAGACATCTCGTTCTACACATCTCAAAGTTTGAAAGCAGCCCTTAATCGAGAACTATGTAACGAGGATGATGATAGTCTATCCGCGGGAGGCATGAGTGATCATTCGTCAGACGAGATGTTCTCCGAAAACGGAGAAGTCCTCTGCGATGACGTGTTTGAACCGGAATCGGAATCGGATGCCGAAGTCTCGCGAAATTTACAGATCGATGAGGATGTCATCTCTACCACCGTCAACGGTGATGACGGGAAAAGAAGCGCGCTTGAATCCGCCGAGTCGACACCGTCCAATTTGATGACGACAGTGCCGAATACATCATTCGGCTCGGATTCTGATGAAGGTTCACAACAAAATGTCGCGAAACGTTTAAACGGGATTCAGCCAACCAACAAAATTGAAAACGTTGTGCAGAAGATTCTGAGTAAGGCGTCGAAAGACTAAAATTAGTTGTCATTAAACATAATTAGTGTATTAAGTTGTATTGCCTCATAGCGCTCGATCAAACGGATGGATACCCCTGAAGTAACCGCAATGCATTGTGGAACTGGTCAAATTATCTTCTTTACACCAACCTATTTCAATGTATATTGAGAACCTTTTTAAACATATTAAAATACGGAATTTGTTGTATTTTTATCAGATTTGTACTTCATCACACAGGCTCAGTGAAAAACACATGACTTTCCTCTCTAATGAGAATGACGTTCATGTGTAAATGTAAATTTGTAAATTTCATGCATATAACACTCTCGGTGAAAGACATAGTATATTTTTCAGATGAATGAGTCGATAAGTGAAGATGTATATGTAAATATTTGACCTATGTCTTTTTAATCTCGATTGAGAATATTTTGTATAAAATAACCTAATAGACTGGTGGTGATGGGAAGAAAGTAGTAAAGGTGTGCTGTTATAATAGCTATGGACGTTTTAACACTTTCCACGCGGCCATTTGTTTTACCATATATACAAAACATGTTTTTCAGAAACTTTTCCAAATTTTCAAGGTCTATCTCAAGGATTACTGAACCAATAATAGGCATGTTTATACTTATTTCAATGCATATCTCATGGTGATTCCAAACATGGGAATGAAATTTAATAATTTTGACATTTTTGAAACATTTTGTGAAGATTTGGAATGTCGTCTGCAGACACGCCTGCCGCGTGGAAAGTGTTAAAATGGTGTCAGCTCAATTATTCTTCTGCTACAAATTTTCTCAGAAACTAATTTGTTACGCGGATGGATTTTTTTTTTACCCAGTATATTAACCAATTGACAATCTGTAGAGCGGATTAACATTTCGGTAAAATGAATGGCATTATTTTGTTGTATTTAATTTGATTTTAATTTATTGATTTATCTTATAATGTATGTAATATTTACATTATGCCATCACGATTTATATTATGCAGATTTATTATCTTATTTATTTATCGAACATCGCGACATTCCAATTCCACTGTGTGTAATCAATTAATTAATGTATACTTGCGGATATATAGCAATAATGATATTACATTAATGCTCTTTCAACAACTCGGGTCTTATGTGATATAATATTTAGAAAATATTGATTTTTTGTTTTTGTTTTTTGTGTTGATTTTATCGATTCATAGTGTTTGACATGCACATTTTTGATCGAGAAACGCACTGTGCCAGCGAAGGAGTTATGTAACTCGATCACGTTCATTTATGAAAGATCGGAAACGTCATTGCCTTTATGTGGCGATCATTTCGATCGGGAGTTCAGATCAGGACACAAAAGCGTGATCTAAATTGACATGCTCAGATTGTACTGACACTTCGCCAGAGAATATTAACTTATTGCCAAATTATTTTAAGTGGTTCAAGAATAGCACATTTTGCAACTATCAGTTTCGCAATTTCTGGGTCGGTTTTGCGTGTGTTGAAAAGCAGAATTTTCCTACAGATTAGATATATAATTTTAAATATGGCATACTGTAGTTTTGCAATGAAAATCTTCACGTGCATTCATATTCTTGTGACAACTTGGTTTTATAAAAAAAAAATGATTGAATCAAATTGTATACTTGCCGACATATATTATTAAGACCACACATCTTTTAAATATTGTTCTTTCAACAACTCAGGTTTTGAATTATTTTGAAATGAAATGACTGATTATAATATACCATGCTTATTAATTCAGATTACATTTCGTCATGCAAATCATAATTCATTGGTGTTATATTAATGATTAATTTATATGCACCACCATTGTTCTTTCAACAACTCCGGTTTGAAAATAGAAAAATTAACTGTTTTTAACACTTTCCACGCGGCTATAGTGTTTACCAATACAAAAAAGATTTGTCAGAAACCGTTCCCTGATGTACTTCCAAAGTCTATCGCAAGAATTACTGAACCAATAATGTTTATACTTATTTCAATACATTTGTCATGGTGATTCCAAATATGGTGATGAATTTCAATAATATTGACATTTTTTTAACATTTTGTGAAATTTTGGAAGTGTCGTCTGCTGACGACTGGGCAGGCGACTACCGCGTGGAAATTTTTAATTTTAAATACAATTTATTAATGTAAATTATGTGTAATTATACTTTTTGCGGATGTATAGATAACAATATACACCATTGTTCTTTCAACAACTCGATTTCGCGATGAATTCCTATAATTTAAGTGATTTTCTTTTGGTTTGTGTGTGACTCCATCATGCCTCTTGATATGTATCATCAAGTTTATGTTTAGTATTAATTAGGTTGACGTTTTATTTAGGAAAATGGTAAACTTGATTGTGTTGCCAATGGGCTATTCCAGAAAAATTCGACACCCCCTATGGTAGACATCACCGCGTGATCTTCCACACAGGGTGTGGGAATTTCAAATGGGGGTATAACCCCGGTGGGGGGGGGGGGGCACTCAACTTTTTTTTGGGTAGGGGTGTGCCGCACAGAGTCTCAAAAAGGGGGGGCTATAGAACTGAACTGAGTGGATTTTATGACGAAAAACAGGGTCTTAGGAACTGATTTTTTTTCAAAAAAGTAGGTCTTGAGAACTGGTCTATAGTTCAATTTTGATTAGCAAGAACGCAATTTTTTGATTTCTTTTTTTTTGGTTTTAGAACGTAAAATTTTCAAAGAATTGGGGTTTTGGAACGCAAAATTTCGCGATTTTTGAATTTTCAATAAAATGGGGGTCTTAAGAACTGATCCAGGCTTAAAAGGGGGGTCATAAGAGCTAGCAGCAGAGGGTGAAAAGGGGGGTCTTCAGCGCGGCACATACCTATACCCTTTTCAAATGTCAGTGCCCCCCCCCCCGGGGTATAACCTGCATGGGTAACTCCATTTGAAATCTACATGAAAAAGGGTCGTTTACTCGTTTCAAATGATATAGCCCAATATTGTGGACTCGGAATTACAAGACCTCGTTTTTAGTGGTGTTGAGTGAGATTTGAATTGCTTGCTTCAACATAATGTAAGCAAGGACGAGTCGGTCTTTGTTACCAAGGTTTAGAGGAGCACAGTTTGGGGCTATTGAGGAGGCACGACGAGTCTATACCTAGGCCTACGTGTTATAAATTGTTGGATTATCCCTATATATATAATGTATATATATAGAGCATAAACAACTCGGTCTGTAATTGTATTTTTAATTGAAAATGAACACTATCTTAATTTATTATTTTGCCAAATTCTTGAAGTTTTAATAATTTCAGATTGCCTATATATTTTGCCGATCTCCGCCCCCATGTGCTTATTGCCATAACAGAAAATGAAATTAGTATTATTGTTGTTATGGCATAAGTTAGTATTGTTTTAAGTTATTGTTATTTCATTATCGGACATGTACAATGGCTTGTGTAATTTAGGCCGAACATGTTTGGTGATATTTTATATTGAGAAAATAAAAAAAGCTCTTCAACTTACGTTGTAAATTGTCTATACTTGGTTGTGTAAAAACCCTACAAGAAATTGTGAACATTTTGGAGAGTGTTGGTAACTTTAAATACAAGCTGGCTATTGTTAACACAGTTGCTAATTTTTGAAACAACCAGTTGATAGGAATCTCAATTCCTATCAACTGGTTGTTTTAAAAGTTAGTACTCTATTGTTTTTTATAATATTGTAAAAGAGTTTTAATAAAGACCCACCACAGGCATGAAATTGAAAGAAAGAAGAAAAAAAGAAAAAAGAAGAAGTTTTAAACATCCAAATAATGGATTCATACAAGTCTGTTAATAAAAGCGCTATTATTTTACATTGGGGGCTTAACTTTTTTTAGTATTAAAAATGTTGACCAAAAAGTGCCAAAAATGTGATTTTTGAGATAAAAAAACTTTTTTGTTGCACTTTTTGGTCAATATTTTCAAAACTAAAATTTTGCAAGCCAAAAAAAAAAGGTTCTTCCTAGATAATTGAATTTAGATGATTTTGGTGACATTTTGAAATTTGTAATCAAAAACTGATTTTGCTAGGTTGTCTGAAAAATGTTGGCGCCAAAAAAGTGGTTTTTGGGCAAAAATGTAGAAATCACTATTTTTTGTGAAATTTAATACCAAAAATGGATTCTCCAACTCATTTCATTTGAAAAAATGTATACTTTTATGAACATTACATTATTAGTTTAAAAGTTACAGTGCTTGATAAATTTCATATATTTTGGGTTGACACTTCCCTTAAAGGCATATTATGTGATCTTTTCCAGAGAGCGCCCTCTATTCATGATTTTTTTTAGAAAGTAGATTTTCTTGCTGATTTACATTTCTGATCATAAATGGTACATACATTCCAAGTTACAGAGCGATACGATTCCTAATTACCTCAAAATCATGGTTTTTAGAGGGAATTTAGACTAGAGTAGAGTAAGTTGTCGGACAAAAATCGACATCCGACAGTTTATTTTCATTCTAAAACCATGATTTTGAAGTAATTAAGAATCGTATCGCCCTGTAACTTGGAATGTGTGTACGATTTATGATCAGAAATGTAAATCTGCAAGAAAATCTGCTTTCAACTTTTTTCGATGTTGAGGGCGTTCCCTGGAAAGATCACGTAATATACCTTTAACGCTTTCCATGCGGCAGGCGGCTGCAGACGACATTACAAATGTTGACAAAATGTTTCAAAAATCTCAAAAGTATTTAATTTCATTACCATATTTGGAATCACTATGAGAAATGCATTGAAATAAGTACAAACATGCCTAGTGTTTGGTCAGTAATCTTTGGGATAGACTTTGAAAATTATGAAAGGTTTCTGAAAAATCTGTTTTGTGTATGGTAAAAATAATAGCCGCGTGGAAAGCGTTAAGAGCGCAAATATTTGGCATTAGCAATTAGCATGATTTATAGGACAACAGAAAAGGAACTTGTATTTCGTATCGATAATCGGTATCACTTTCCACGCGGGCTATATAGTGTTACCTTCAGAAACCTGTCGCCATTTTCAAAGTCCATCTTAAGGATTAGGGTAACATGGGGTAATATGGGACACGGGGTAAAGTGGGACAGTGGTTTTCGGAAATACTTTTTTACCTTAAAATAGTCAAATTGTGCCCATTTTTGTAACAAAAAAGCTTTGATATCATGTCTATAATATATTTGCAACCAATTTTAAGTATCATCCTTCATGAAACGGGACACTTCAGAGGGTCGTAAGCCTTAGGCGTCGAAATTGATGCGGCATTTCACCAATGCTATACTAAGCATAGGTCACGACTGGACACTAAATATCTATGAATCAATGCCCCGGATTTTAGTTTCTCAAAGTGGAAAATAACGTCTAAACCACTTTCTATCAAATAAGTCAAAAATTTGCTACTGTTTCCTTCCAAGATCATTAAAAAGTGTTTTTTCAGAAATGTGCCTCATTGGGGTAAGATGGGACAAGGTTACATTCATGTTAAAAGTCTTTCTGTGTCCCATCTTCCCCCGCGTCCCATCTTGCCCCACCACTGTCAGCACATAGTAAATCAATGGCGTCCCATCTTGCCCCGATGGGACAAAAAATTAAGAAACATTTTATCGCCTGGGGTAAGAAGGGACACCTTGATAAAAATAATGAAGCCGGAGGCCGACGGGCACAATTTTTGGTGAAACTAAAGTCTTGTTAAGGCTCTTGGTGATACCTTTTGCTTTGGTGGGGTCACTTGTCGGATATTCGTATTACAGCCGAGTAAAATTAGGTGTCCCATCTTACCCCTTTGTCCCATATTACCCCATGTTACCCCAATAATAGGCATGTTTGTACTTATTTCAATGCATTTCTCATGGTGATTCCAAATATGATAATGAAATTCAATATTATTGACTTTTTTAAATAGTTTGTGAAATTTTGGAATGTCGTCTGCAGCTGCCTGCCGCGTGGAAAGTGTTAAGGCCAGTAGATTCATATCAAACATGCCTATAGGCTATATCGAACAAATTTGGAAGTTTTGTGATTTTGACCAACTTTAGGGACGCACCATTTAGACTCTCGGGGAGGTGTGGGGGGGGGGGGGGGGGGGGGGGGGGGGCGGGCGTCATGGAATTGGAAGTCGCCCACTATCCAAAAGAAGAAAAAACTTGACCCACTGATGAGTAGGAAAAAACCTCTGCCCAACCAAAATCAATATAAAGGAATACATTACAAAATCAAGAACAAAACCTTCGGCGGCTAACAAAGAATTTTGCCCGACCCCAAATTTCCATGCCCTACCTCCCCCCCCCCCCCCCCCTACCCCTGAAATTAAATGGTATTTCCCTTATATTTGCATTTAATCATGATTAGAAATGATTTGATTTGCAGCCACGAATTTGCTTAAATCTGGAGAGGTTATTTTTATGATAATTCTCCCGAAACAATGATATGAACTATTTATGTACACTGCAAAAACACCGTGTTAACATTAACACTGTTCGGTGTTCTGAGAGGTCCACACCAATAAGTGTTATTTCAACACTATCTTGGTGTTACATTAACACTTAGGCCTACAGTGTTATTCGTCACACTTGCAGTGTTAAAATGACACTACATGGTGTTGATATAACACCAAGAATTTAACACCGGTACACCGGTGTTGGTGTGGACCTCTCACAACACCAACAGTGTTATTTTTAACACCGGTGTTTTTGCAGTGTATATGTATATGTATAAAGTCATTGCAATTTATATATATATGTTGTGTACGACGGCACTTTGTTAAAATGTAACAAATGGAATAAATCGTATTTCAAACAAATATGTCGTAGATATTGTATGGTTTTCTTTGCATGATAAATGCATGATCAAAATTAACAGAAGATTATATATACATGTACTGTGTACATTTTATAATAATAACGCAAAATGAATCATTCTCGCTCACTTTTTGAAAATAAATTTCTGAAAGATCTAAAGACTTGGTTGGCTGCCTTTATCATGTTATGCCCCAGAAATAAATAGTACCGCCACATGAGCGGCGTCGAGCGAGGGCGCAATGCAACATAACGCAAGAATGCCAGACGGTGGCGGCCAAATAAGCCATCAAAATTCGCTTTGATTTTGCCATCCAACGATATTATAGGGGCTTTTGGAATTGGTCACATGAAGCTAAAGACGGTCACGATTTGAATAAATTAGCGGATGACCGTATACACTGTTACAACGCTCTGTTTAAAAAAGGTTGTTAAAAACTTTTAATCAACCATGGTTGTTCAGTTCACCTGTTAACATGGTTAAACAGCTGGGCGTTGGTTGTTGAAACTTTTGGTAGTTCAAACTGAGTTGTTGAAATTGAAATACTTAAACGACTTTACACTAAGAGATGTGTTGGAGGCAGCGCCCTCAATTATGATAAAAACTGAGATTAGTTTATTTTTATAATTGTATTACATGTATGAACTTACACCTATAAGGATTAAGAAAAATCAGCTCTTTTTGTACAAGAAAACGTCGATTCAAAAAATGCTTATCCCGCGGGACCAGCATTTTACGTCCGACAGTATCCCCGTGCAGTACGCGTGATACATAACGCGAACCATATTTGCATAGAGGGCGTTTTTCAATAAATAGCGATGATATTGTTTAAATCTAGTTTTGCTGTGTTTTTTGTTAGTAGAAACAACAATAATGGAGATTTTTAATGTTCATCTTGAATTCTGAAGTAAATTTTTAAACATTTAAACTTTTCAACACCACTTAATGTCCCTTTAAGTAAAAATACTTAAATATTTTAAACAGTTTCTTAACAACTCAGTTTAAACAACCAGCTTGTTTAACGGGTGAACTGAACAACCATGGTAGTGAAATCAATCTAAAGATATTTCTATTATAGAAAACATAAGTCACATATCATACTGCAATTGTCATGATTGTATAGGAAAATTAACGCTAGGAGCTCGTAGGCTGAAAACAGCTTTTAAATTTGTATTCTGGACCTTCGAACAGGGCGTATTGATTGCCCGTGGGGGTGGGGGGGGGGGGGGGTGTTTTGATGGCCCGTGGGGGGGGGGGGGGGCATTTTGTATCCCTTAGTGTGAGCAGAGCCACCAGCGGCGGATGGAAGCGTCTTAGGCATTTTTAAGGCAAAAATTCAGCATAAAGTGAAACAGTAATTTTGGCATTATTCATGCCTCGCCTACTAAGGGGCTGTCATTTTCTTTGTAAATTAGTAATGGCGAGCGTAGCGAGTTGGAATTTGCCAGTTTTCATATTTATACATTTTGGGTGGTTTTGTGAGTCTATATAACCCGAACAAGTTAGAACATTCTGAGCAGAAACGTATAATCCAGTGAAACGTTCTACTTTTGTGAGCATTGGTGCAAAGCAGAGATGAGGTGAAAAGCCTGCAATAAATCACATTTTTAAATCATGAAATTGGATTTTGTAACATTATGCACCCGTGGCTCTAATGTCTCGACCGTTGATGATTATATAGATGTTTTTCCACCATATCGTTGATTTGCTGACCAGAAGTCGTCTAAAAGTAAAAGTTTTTGAAGTCGATAGGTTTTAAGAAAATATGCGCCAAGCGCAGAAAAAAATGGCATTTACACTCCAAAATAGCCTCTAAAATCACTCCAATCACCACCATCTTTATAGTTTAACAAATTTACACAACCCCCCCCCCTGTTCAAGAATAAAAAGTTACATAACCCCCACCCCTATTTCAACATAATATGAAAGTTACATGACCCCCCCCCTATAGTTTACCCAACCCCTATGCCACCATAAATAATGAACGGTCCCTTAGTTAAAATACTGAAAATGTGAAGTTCTTCATGTTTCAACATTGTCAAATAAAATTTGGGCTTAGCTGTTGCTTCATCATAATAGTCATATCAACTGTTTTCCCAATAACCCCAAGTCTGCAAGTAGATAGGCTTATAAAGTACAGATGTGTGTAGTGTGTGGGGGTGTTCATGACTGGGGAGGGGCCCGGTCCCAAAAATCTCATTTCGTCATTTTTTGTATGACCCCTATAAACGAAAGCGAAATGTTATGACCCGTTTAAATTTCCGTAAAATTCGGACTCGATCTCCGTTCATGAAATATTTATTTATCGGAATGTCCGAATGTGAAACTCCCGGTGAAACTACAAACGCAAAATCCAGGGATTTACTGATTTGATCAATTGGTATTCAATCAATCAATCAATCAATTATAATTTTCGCCTGCTCTCTGCAGCTTTTCCTCTTTACAAGATATTGCTAGCACATATCAATACGCAGTTTTATTGGTTGGTTATTAAATCTTATTAGAATGAATTGGTTGATTAGATAAATTTAGATGTTGATTTAATTACTTTTATATTGTTGACCAACTTGGATCTGCTGTTAATAAAAAATGCCTTTTATTTATGAACTATATTAATTGAGCAAACTGTAAATGTTTTTATACTGAGTGATTAAACCTGACGACCAAAATCAAAATGGCGGCCCGCTGTAAACAAATCGTGCGGGCGAAACGATCATTTAGGCACAACCATTTACGATAAATTCAACGGTTCAAAATTATATATAGATTCCCTAAATTGACGATATTATTCATGAGGTTACTCAACAACTAACAGCCTAAAATGGATGAAAGACATTGGTGGATAGCGACTAAAATCCAGGAGTCGTTTCACGTCGGTGGATTCCACGACAATCCGACACTGTTGGAAGATTTCCTCTGCGAAGAAACAACGCTAGATCTGATCAACAAATTCCTGGCAGCTGGTGGACCTAACAAGCTCTTCTTCTACTCCGACCGGCCTGCAACAAGTGCGCTTCACCCAAGTGGAATCCAGAGCACAAGACAGCTACACGTCGTGAACTCCCTCGCCACCCTCAAAGACGTCAACATTGAAGAGACGACCTGTCTGTACTTTCTTCGTCACGATGTTACACGGGAAGTTGACCCGGTCCATATGGAGAAGGACATCTTCTGTGGAGAGCTGCGGCATAGTGTGCTGGACAACCTCAATACTCTGCTGTCTGATATCTATTTACCTCTGCTGAAAGCTCAGAAAGACTGGGGCCAGTGCAGTGAAGAGAATGTGCACCAATGTCTGCACAGTCTGGAGAAGTATGCCGGTGTGCTGGCAGAAACTGTCAGTGTTCCTGCCTCGGCGAGGCAACAGGTCAGTAGGCTATATAAAACATTAATATTATTATTATGAATGAAACAGCATTGGTAATAGGGTGGTGGTAAAATGCAGTGTTTCATTACAATACAAGTTTGGCTATATCTTATGACTTATCTCTCTGAATCTGAATCTGAATAATAATCTCAACGCCTCCTTCAGAAGCCAAACGAGAATCGAGATGATATGGTGTGCGCATATATGTTGTTCTTTTAGTCTTGCGTTGGTGCTTCGTTGCGTCTGATGAAATCAGCAACGTTTGTCTTGAATGTTTCGGGATTGTTGATGTTTACCAAGTTTTCAGGAAGTTGCATGATTCCATTGACGAATAGTGAGTGGAAAGAAAGAGTTGTTGTACCATCGTAACCGAATAAACCATTGTAGGGACCTAATAAAAACAAAAAATTGTCGATCATATTCATTCATACTGTATCGTCATAATTTGAGCGCTTGCGTTCATCCAAAGGTTGAACGCGCTTGCTCTGCACTGCATTCCAAAACAGCAGGTGCACCAGCTGTCGCGATATATGCACCAGGCGCATGGGAGTGATGAGAACCTGATAATCGTGACCCTATCAATGATCGACAATTATTTGTTTTGATTATAATTATATAAATTATAAAATAAGTACTGTAAATTACACATTTCACAATCACTATAATCAGTTCAATACATTTCTTGATCTGAGCCTTGCGCTCCTCACATTCATCTGGATGTTGATGATACAATGCACCCTTGCTCTTTTGAGGTTACGCAGTCAGTCGCGTAGGACATGTGCTTCATTCGGTATTGAAAACCGTTTTGGAGATATTGCGCCATTGCAGGATTCTGTCATGGGACTTGCATAGGATTGTTTGGCGTTTACATTTCAAGTTTTAACTAAAGTCACCTTCAAAATTGTTGGGTTTTTTGAGAGCTGCCGCTGCGCTGATGTGTTAGTGCACTGAACATACATACTGGTGCTTGGCTGCTGTATGCATGCATGTGCGCAATTGGTGAGAATCGCAAATTATAACTACCTACTTATTTTACGTACATGTAGGCTACAAGCGTTTGACATCCAGCCAACAATTTTGAAAGCGACTATAGCGAGCCCTCCTACTTAGGCCCAAATTGTTTGGAACCTTTTTAACCATAATAACACAAACTCCAGTTTTACTTCACACTCTGTGCTGTTTACTAAAAAAATGTAAATGACATGTTGCTGGTTGGTTATTAATGCGTTTGTTACAGCAGCTTGCACCAGCTGCACAGAAAAATACCCAACAAAAACGTCTTTCAATTCATCAAATAACCCTAAACACCTCATGAGGCAGTCTAAAGAGCAGGGACCGGAATCCATTCCAGGTTGCTGTCGTGAGAGTCCGGTCCAATTCAATGACAGGCTAGCTAGACAGCTGTAAAATGTAAGATGGCTGTGCGGTGTTCAAAGGTGTTTTAACACCAATACCAATACTTAAACCAATACTTAATTAAATATCAACCCTTAAAAGGGTTGATATTTAATTAAGTATTGTTTAACAACAATATGCTCATGAAATGGTGCTGCAAGCTGTATTATTAATTAATTATTTTCTAAAACTTACCTTAAACACTATTTATTTAATGTGTGAATGCTGTGTTCCTAACAGAGAGGTTGGCTACAACGTAAACATGGGTTGTCTGTGGTGAGGAATTAACGTTTTGCTGCATGATTTGTCTCTGCATGATCTATAATAGTTGCATGATACATTTAAATGTTGCATGAAATACTTAATTGGGTACCGGTGACTTCCGGTTTGTAGTATGTCTCTTGAAAGGCCACACAAAAACACCTGTTCTTTATTTAAGAAAGAAAAGTAATCTTTGTTTGAATTTTGTTGTTGACAATTCACCCAAAAAGAATTCCCACAAAATGCCTAAAATTTTAGTTAAAGGCATATTATGTGATCTTTTCCAGAGAGTGCCCTCTATTCATGATTTTTTTTAGAAAGTAGATTTTCTTGCAGATTACATTTCTGATCATAAATCGTACATACATTTCAAGTTACAGAGCGGTACGATTCCCAATTACCTCAAAATCATGGTTTAGAGTGAATTTAGAGTGAAAATATAATCACGACAGTTTATTTTCACTCTAAAACCATGATTTTGAAGTAATTAAGAATCGTATTGCCCTGTAACTTGGAATGTATGATTTATGATAGAAATGTAAATGTAAAAATCTCAGAAATGTCAGAAATGTAAATCTGCAAGAAAATCTGCTTTCTATTTTTTTTTCGATGTTGAGGGCGTTCCCAGGAAAGATCACATAATATACCTTTAAGAAACCACACGACCAATCCTACCTGATTTCCTGTAGAACAGGGTGTTTTTCCCTGTGGCCTAAGCATCTTTCATTACTCTGTTTAGCACTCTAGTGATTATATTGTAAAATATAAGAATTAGTTTGGATACAAATGAAGTTGTCACAAATATTTGTGATTGAATCAGATTCACGCCAACATTCTAGCCCTGCACTGCACTGCACTTGAAATGTACATGTACAAGTAAAAAACTTTTTGATTTTTCTAAAAGCATTCGGCTTTAATGTTTTCCCTCTGTTTTTTTGCTACATTTGATTGAAAACACAATCTTCATTTATTATTTGTCATTTTTGTTATAACTTCCCTAATTTGTAGTACATGGATACATTTTGTACAGCTCTCTTTGAAAAGTTGTGAAAAAAATTCTAGTCCTGCACTGCAATTGAAATGTAAAACTTCTTGATTTTTCTATGCTTTAATGTTTTCCCTCTGGTAAACTTTGCTACATTTGATTGAAAACACAATTGTTAATTTTATTATTTGTCATTTTTGTTATCATAACGTCCCTATATTTGTAGTACACATTCTGTTCAACTCTCTTTGAATTTGAAAGAACACCTGTAATATTCATTAGCACATCATAAAGATTTTTAAAATTTTAGTTTAGATTTCATCTCAAAATCATACCTTATCCATTCTCTTTTCTTGTTAGTATTAATTCATTTTATGTAGCTATAGGCCTACAGTGTGTCCCAAAAATGATGATTTTTAAATTTTTGACAAAAAAATCACTTTTTTGGGCTCAAAATTTGCAGCATTCGTAAGATTCACTAGGAAGCTTTTTTTGAATATCTGATTTATTTTTTGGATTATTAACCAAAACGTGCCAAAATCTTTTGGGTACTTTTTGGTCAATAATTAAAAAAATAAATCAGCTTTTCAACAAACAAAAAATAAAGCTTCCTAGGGAATTTTATTAGGTTTATAATAAAACTAGAAAGACAAAATGTTATGTTTGGAGTTATCTTTACAAAACCTAAAATGGGTCCAAAACTGTGTTTTATATAATTTTCTCCAAAATGGTCAATTTCATGTTCATGGTTGGATTCATTGAACCGTTTTTTTTCAAGAAAATACTTTTATAGATTAAATGAATAATGAAGAAGTTACGGCAGTTTTACGGAGGCTATACCTGAGGGTTTCACACCGAACTCTTTTTTCCAATTTGTTTAGTAAGAACGCCATTTTTTGAAAAATTGGGGATTTAGAACACATTTTTCAAAGATTTGGGGCTTTGAACGCAAATTTTCATGATTTTTGAAATTTCAATAAAATGGGGGGTCTTAAGAGCTGACGCAGGCTCAAAAAGGGGGTCTTAATTAAGAGCGAGCAAAAGTGGGTGATAAATGGGGTTTTCAGAATGGCACATACCTACAAGTATACCCCTTTCCAATGTCAGTGCCCCCCACCCCACCCCCAGGACAATGGCATGTTCTTATTTTCTGGTGCTTCATCCAATATTAATTGGTATACAGGTGTTGCGAAGACCGGAGAACATTGTCAGCCAAGAGTTCAGCAAGCACCGTGCAACGTCCTATGATCAGAACATCATCACAGAGTATGAAGCCCTGGTATCGGAGTGGATCTCAACCATTGACAATGCATTGGCTGATGGAGGAGATGAACGGTAAGATAAAGAGGATCTGACAAAGTTAAATTATTAACTATGAACACCCCACCCATGGGTGTGGGTTTGGAATAAACTATCAGGGGGAATGGGGAAATGAGGGGGGGGGGGGGCAGCTGGCACTAAGGTTAGGGGTTTCCTGTGATCACGGTATTCACGGCAAAATTCACGGTTTTCATGCTAAATCACAGATTTTGTAAACAGTACCGTGAAATCGCGGAATTGTTATTTCAGCCACGATAATTGTCCGACAAGCCGATTTTTACAGTTTTATTTAATAACAAAAATCAAATTTCCGAATTCCTATTGAAATATTTCCTTTCAAGACGATATCGACGCGCAATTGTGTACAGTGCATTCATCTCTAGGCCTACTTGACACGACTGATTGAAGTTCAATTGATAGATGATTTATAATATCGAAATTATTTGAATGAGATAAACAAAAGACCGTCTTCTTCTAACGAAATAGGTAGGCCTACTTCAAACCCAACTTCAAAAGAATGAAGAGAATGTTTACAACGCCACCCCCTTCAGAAAACCAACCAATCACTTTATATGGCAATTTAGTATTTCAGCATTGAGGTCAAAGGTATCAATGCTATGTTTGTACAAGTAGAGAAAGCAGGATTTCCCCTCTAGAATTTATTATACTATGAATACAGAATCTGCTATTATCATGTTTCATTTCACCTGTAGGTTTATGGACCCAACGTCTGGTCCTCTCAGTGAGCTGGACAGGTGGCGACGTCGGCAGAGAATGCTGTCCAACATCATGGAGCAGTTGAAGGGTAAAGAGTGCAAGACTGTCATCGGTGTGCTCATCACTTCCAAGTCAAAGGTCATCAAGAAATGGAAGGCTGTGGATGCCAGGTGAGTTGGTGTTAGGGGGGGGGGGGGGGGGGGGGGGATGATGAGGGGGAAAGGAAGGGAGACTGAGATTGCTCACCAACATCATGATGCAGTTGAAAGGGTAAAGACTGCAAGATAGTCATTGGTGTGTTTATCATGTCCAAAAGATATCAAGAAATGACAATATCAGGTGAGAGGAATGATTGGGGAAAAGAGAATGCTGCCAAATATCATAGAGCAGTTGAAAGGTAACGGTTGCAAGACTGTGATTGGTATGCTTATGCTGACCACACGTCAAAGTCGGAAAACTTGCAACTAGTTTGTGATATAGCTTATACTCATAGGTAACACCATTGTGATCAAAAATCAACATTATAGCTGTATGTACGTAGGTCATTCAATAAGTTCTACCTCCTCACTCATAACATCGCTAATATGAATGTCAGCCTCTTGACATTTGTCATGATTATAGCTCTGAATCATAGAAACCCATTGATAGTAAATCATAATCGATGTCTGTTTCACTGTTGTTATGATGCGGTCAAAGCCGGAGAGAGATTCTGGACAACGGAAATGGAAAACAAACAAATATGTTTTTCTGGTTTTTTCCATTGTATGGTTAGATATAAGAGCACTATTTAAATACTGAAAATGGATAACCAATAAATGATATCTGAAAATATTACAGTATTATCATGTATAGATAAGATTGTAAGCAATATTAACTCATTGTAGGCTTGTCAAAATAGTGTAATATCAACTTGAATGCTTTGCTATGCCTTAGGCATTCTGGAATACTGCTAATCAGTCAAATTTTGGTTGTTACAAGTCAAGCCATTATAGTGATGCCTCGCATGTTAAATCTTCAACTTACACAGTCACTTTATGTGTTTTCCTTATGTGAGAATAATCAATCAGGCTGTCAATGCTAGAAAATTATCTGTGGAGAGACTGGTTATCACTTTGTCTATCATGTATATTGAAGATCTCGGAGTCTTAGTTCTTATGAAAATCAAATATGACTTTTGCAGGTTTCTCTAGGGACAGGGTAAATATTTTTAAGAAATTATTCACTTTTATTGTTTGTAGTCTGTTAAAGAGATATCTGAAATTTAGAACGATTATAATTGACCAATAGTTACTTTTTGTCTCTAAAAAAAGGCCAAATGAATAGCACTTCGGCGATATATTGCTGTTTTTCATCCGTTTCCGTCATACTTAATGGAAGTTTCGTATTCACTGCATCTCCAGAACAGTACAACCATTACTCAGATCAATTGACAATGAATTTATAGCTGAGGTTCCAAGGTACAATTGTGTAATATTTCATAAGACTGGCTTATAATATAATAACAAAGTTATGAGGTAGGAGGTAGAACTTTTTGAATGACCCTCATATATAAACTATTGAGAGTAATATTGTCATCGTCTTTCTTATAACTTCTCACTACAACATATTCTTACACACTCAGTATAACGGATGCTGCCAACGAGACCAAAGACAGAGTGAAATACCTGGAGGCGCTGCGACGTCACTTTGAGCAGCTGTACTACGGCGCAACCCCGTCAAGCATCGTAACCAACGCGTTGCCAGGGCTGATGAATAGCGTGAAACAGATGGACTCCATCTCAAGGTTTTATGCCCGAGGCGGTTATCTTGGGCTTCTGTTTACTAAGGTTAGGAATATAGTAGCATAGGTTGGGAATGGGAGGAAGAGGCCCCCAAGTTGGGAGGATGGGTTGGGAGGGAGGACGAGGCCTAAGTGTGGAGGGAGGCGGTACTGGAATTATATTTAATGGGGATTTGCTGCTAGAACTCTTAGGAGGAAGAGGCCCCTGAGTTGGTGGGAGGATGGGTTGGTAGGGAGGACGAGGCCTAAGTGTGGAGGGAGGCCGTACTGGAATTATATTTAATGGGGATTTGCTGCTAGAACTCTTAAAACCTAAATAATTTATTGTTTAATTGGACCAATTCATTATACATTTCAGGTCCCAAACATGTTTAGTAAGGTTAGGAATAGTAAATGCCCTATATATGTGGAGTGGGAGAGGAAGAGGTCCTCATAGAAGGGAGGGTGTGAACATTATTCAGACATGAGAATTTTCAGGTTTTTGCCCGAATTCAGGCTATTTTGTTGTCAAATTTCCAAACTTTTTTAAAATGTCAGCTCGTTTTTGGCCTTTATAGCCCAATTTCATGCACTTTTTAAAAGTTTTTCAGTTTTTTCAAGCAAATTCATTCCCACGCCTGATTATTATTGAGAGGGGGCTCATATACAACAATGTCAGGTCTCAGACATGTATTAAAACTACATTGCATAAAATGTGATGCACAGCACATCAAAAGGGAGGACTTTGCGGCTGTGTGTATTTCAAGATGTAGATGAAAACAGACAGAAAAAAATAAAGAAAATAATAAGAATTTAAGAGTCATTTTCACTTTTGATTTTGATAAATTTGGTGTCATTTGAAAGCTTAGAAGATGCTCTTGAGAGCACACATATTCTCAAAATTGACTTCACCTGCAAAGTCCCCTTTTGATGTGTTGCATCACAAGTGGTTGTCATGGAACACTTTCAATTGCAGGGGCTTAGTGAAAGGTAAAGATGAAAAAACAAAGAATGAAAGAGAGAAAAATAGAGGGGTGAAAAGAGAGAAAATAAGAGAAATAGGGAGAATGAACAAACAAACTAACAAAAACAACAAATGAGATATCATTGAATTGCTTTGCATAATACATGCCATGTTCATATGAAATGAGCTTGGCTTGATAGGTGAACATTATTTTAATGTTTTCAACTTGCTCAAGTCAATCCAAAACACTATTATATACTTGCTATTTTCAGGTAACCAACCAGCTAGTCAACGCCTGCAAGGAATACATCCTAGCAGAGACCCACAGCTCGCAGCAAGAAGATATGCTGTGGCCTAAGTTCTACAAAGAGATAGAAACCAGGGTCACGACCACCGATTCACAGGGCAGGAGCAGGGTGTCTCCTAGGAAGGGGAAAGGGGGCAAGGAGGCCAAAGAGCCGGAAGATTCGTCGCTGTTTGGACGATTAAAAGCATGTCTTCATCTTTATGTGAGTAATTGATTTGTAAAATTGAAAACTTGTTTGTACGATCCAAGAAGCAGTTAGAATCATTTTGAGTGTGGTACAACATTTTAATTTCATGGGTATTTAATTTTATGAATGTGCAATTTTTAACCTTTTACATGTCATTAATCACTTAAAATTTGGATTGGAAAAATTGGAACCTCTTGCTTTGTTAGCATTTTGTTTTGTTTTAATGGTGGGGATATAATTTAGAGAATTGGGAATATTTAGACACATAAAACAGCTTGTTATACGTGCCCAATTGGCCCAAACTTTGCACATTTAAGGGGGTTCTTTTTCTCTTCTTTTTTTTTTGGGGGGGGGGGGCGGTGGGTGGGGGTTTATAGATAATTATTCTAACCATTTCTGCAAACAAAATAATGCAATTCAGTTTGAGAATTTACATTGTCAGATTAATCAGATATCTTATTCTTTTTCTCTTTCAGAGCGTGTATAAGGACATGGTTCGAACCTTACGCGACAATCTTGGTGGCGCCCATACCCTGACCCAGTTCCCGTCCATCAGCTCGCTTGGTGGCAATAGACAGAGGGCGCTCTCCAGAGGGACCCTCACAGGAAAGACTTCCAAGACGCCGTCTATTGCTGGAGGTTAGTAAGCTTTTAACCAGTATGTAACTCCAAAGTGATGGGCTGGCAATTTTAACCCTAAAACACTTTCTTCAGGAAAAATGTACGCATTCGTCCTGTTTTAAAGTCAGCATTTTTGGACCTCTAAACATGTCAGATTTCCACTGGCCAAACAAAATATAGAAAATCAGATTTTCTTGTCACATCTGAGGATGTTTTTGTGGGTTGTTTTATCACTCAGGGATTTATTACAATCAGAGATATTGACAATTGGGGATATCACCAGTTGGAATAGTACTCATACACCCTGTGCCTTAACACTTCCATGCGGCAGTCGTCTGCCGACGATAGTTCCAAAATGTCGCACAGTGTTTCAGAAATGTATTGAATTTCATCAACATATTCGGAATCACCATTATAAATGCACTAGATTAGAATAAGTACAAACATGCCAATTTTTTCGGGGGCGACCTTTTGGATGCAGTGCATGAATGTTGAAAACAATATTTTTGCGTGTTATCATTTTTTCGGTTTTTGTATACATGGTAAAACTAATAGCCGTGTGGAAAATGTTATAACAGTCAAAATGCATCGTTCCAACCAGGGACACTAAATAAACGCAAAAAGAGGGTCAGTCGGGCCCTTAAAACAGGGTGGGTTTTTCCTCTCCTAATAGATGACAATTGTTTCATCATTTTAATCACATATTTGAACAGAATCGGAACATGGACATGGAGTACCCTTCACAGATGAAGAGTCCATATTTGGTCATCTGGACGCATTCTGCGGGCGCATCCGCCAGGTCATTGAGGCTGTCTACACCCTGGTGCAATATAGCAAACTAGCCACAAGCACTGAAGGACTACCCAGGCCTAGGATGGAAGATCTTATAGTTGAGGATGACGCCATGGAAGAGATGACTGTGACGGAGGTTACTGATGAAGATACAGGTATATTGTTTAATGGGATTGGTAATACCCGGGGGAGGGGGAGCACTCATAGGAGGCTATGTACACTCTGGTATGGTATAGTCCACTGAAGGACTACCCAGGCCCTCGCTAGCTTAGAAAGACCACCTAGACCTACAGGGATGCAAGACTTCTGGAAAAATTCGGATTTCCGGATATTTGTCCATAAAAATAAAAATCCGGATTTTTGGAAGAAGGAAACAAATTTGCATTTCCGAAATCGGATCATGATATTTCAGCATAAAAAGAATCAAACATGTCTTTTGGGGGGATGTGGGTGATACCCTGTGCCAGGCAAGCCCCCATAAAAGTTTGATGCCGGGCGCAAACGTTAGGGCCGTCTGGCCAAGCTCGCGTAAAAAGTTCAGGAAATTGATCAATCACTCACTTGCATCCCTGGACCTAGAAGAGAGGATCTTGGGATTGTGGGCTAGTTGAACCCAGGGTAGGAGGGGCACAGATCATAGAGTCTCTGCGTACATGTTAACTCATTTGAAACAGTATTCAATTCTAACTTATTCTTCCATTGTTCCTTACTTTTTCTACACACACAGCTACACCCTTCATAGAGTCGCCGTCTAAAGCCATAAGTCCTGCCAAATCCATGTTTCCTCATACCCCAGGCATCTTAGCTGTGGTGGAGGAGGAGGACACACTGGAAGAACATTTGCACACTAGGGTTGAGAGTGATGCCCGGAGCACAAGTGATGGTGGACCAGGATCCAATGCGGACGAGGTGCATGACTTGGTGTACGGTTCGGGAGGCTTGAGTGCACAGAACGCTATGTTGTTAAGTAAGTGGACTTTGTATGGGTGTAGGGTCTAATGCCCGGTGGGGGGGGGGGGGGGGGGGGGCACTGACATTGTAAAAGGGTATAGGTATGTGCCGTGCTGAAGACCCCTTTTTTCACCCTCTGCTGCTAGCTCTTATGACCCCCCCCCCCCTTTGAGCCTGCATCAGTTCTTAAGACCCCAATTTTATTGAAAATTTTATTCGCAAAATTTTGCGTTCCAAAGCACCAATTCTCCGAACATTTTGCGTTCTAAAACCAAAAAAGAAATCGAACATTTGCGTTCTTGCTAATCAAAATTGATCTATAAGGCCAGTTAAATAATAATAATAATAATAATAATATAATTTGTATAGCGCCTAATATCCATTTACAAAGAAATGTTCAATGGCGCTGTAGAGTCAAGTGCTATGCACTGTATGCTTTCGAGAAGAGATGAGTTTTTAGTTTCTTCTTAAAAATGTTGACATTCGGGGATGACTTAATGTCCAGTGGTAATGAGTTCCATAGAACAGGTGCAGCTGATGAAAAGCAACGGCGACCGTACGTAGCGAGTTTCCATCGTGGTACTTCAAGGAGTAGTTTGTTGTTGGAGCGAAGGTTGCGGCATGTACGTCGATAATGGACAAGATCTGCAAGATATTGTGGAGCAAGTCCATTTAAGGCTTTATAAGTTAGGAGCAAGATCTTGAACTCAATTCTGGATGATATTGGCAGCCAATGAAGCTGCTTGAGTGCAGGAGTGATATGGTCGAACTTTTTTGTGCGGGTAATGATTCTAGCGGCCGTATTCTGTGCACGTTGAAGAAGATGAAGATGTGTATCTGGGATACCATACAACAAGGAATTACCATAGTCAAGTTTTGATGAAACAATAGCATGAACAATAGTAGAACATGACTCGTTAGTGAGGTACTTTCTAATATGACCAATTTTCCTGAGAAAGAAGTAAATTGAACGGCACGTAGACGAGACATGTTGAAGGAAAGAGAAAGTATCATCAAAAGTAACACCAATATTCCTGGCCTGTTTGGCAGGCGTAACTGAACAGGAGCCGATGTTGATAGAGTTGAAAGGCATTGGAGAGCGGTCAAACTTAGAGTGAATGTAAAGAACTTCTGTCTTAGAATCATTGAATTTCAGTTTGTTCTGCGTCATCCATTCCTTGATTTGAAGAACACCGCTCTGGATTGAGCTGATGGCTGATGTAGTATTAGACTTAGTGAATGAAAGATATAATTGGTTATCATCAGCATATTGGTGAAAGTTGAGGTTAAAGTTCTCAAGACCTACTTTTTTGAAAAAAAATCAGTTCCTAAGACCCTATTTTTCGTCATAAAATCCACTCAGCTCAGTTCTGTAGCCCCCTTTTCGAGACCCTGGGCAGCGCACCCCTACCCCAAAAAAAGTTGAGTGCCCCCCGGGGTCTAATGCAGACACGGTGCATATCTTGGTGTATGGCTCAGGAGGCTTTAGTGCACAGAATGCTATGTTGTTAAGTCTGTGGGTGTGGGGTAGGTGGTGGGTCTAATGCAGACACGGTGCATATCTTGGTGTATTGTGCAGGAGGCTTGAGTGCCTATGCTACGTTGCTACGTTGAGGGTGTATGTGTGGGCAGGACATGTGAATGTTGGGGTGTTGTACTTCACAGTGCTGATGAAGTACATGATTTGGTTTATGGTTTGCGAGGCTTGAGTGCACAAATGATTATGTCGTGTATGTTTGTAGGTTTAGTTGTGGAGCGAGGGGCAGGGGGCAGGTTTTCGAAATGAGTTGTTGAACACAGGAGTATGAATCGAGAGCTTGATTGCACAGACTATTAGTACACAGTATGTACTTGGTATGGGCGTGGATGTCTGTTAGAGCAAGAGAGGTACACGGGTCTAATGACGATGAAATGCACAACTTTGTGTATGGTTTGTGAGACTTGGACACACAAAACACTCTATTGCAATATATGTGGGACTTAGTATGGGTATGGGAACGTTTTTAGTAGATGGTCAATGAGGGTCTAATTTTGATGAAATATGAAACTTGGTGCATGAATTAGGAGCCTTAAATCTACTGAAGGTGTGAGAGGGTAACAGACTGGGTTCTAAAATTATATGAAACAAGCAAGCAAGTTTCTCTGGAATATTTAGAATAAATCTATCTTTTTAAATGCTAAATAACTGTCTTTTTGTTTATCTCATTTCAGGAAAGCTGTATAGGATAGAGAGAGACACCATAATGGGACCAAGCATTGCGTGTGTAGTGAAGGATCACATTGACACGATGAAGAAATTGCTATCGGAACATGTCACCACAGAGATTATGCTCGATGTGGAGGGAAAGGTTTGTTTGTTTCTTTCTTTTTGAGTCAAGTCAAGTCGACCCAATAGGTCAGGGTTAGGAATTTGATGAGAATTTGAGAATTCATTCTCGCAAAGATGGTGGGAATAACCATTCTTGCAAAGATTCTCTTTCGAGAATCCCAAGTTGATTCTCGAAAGAGAAACTGTGCAATACACCATTTAAATGAAAGCGAATCCACATATTCTCACAACATTTTTTGCAAGAATCTAAACAGATTCACGCAACATTTGATAAACTTAACGAATTCACGCATCATTTGACAAACTTCTAAACCTGTTGGTAAAAATCAATACAAGTCAAGTCACTGCTTAGCTCAAGTCAAGTCTTTGATTTAGTCAGTCTTACTGAACGTGAAACTATTTTATTCATTTGGGATTTGCTTCAAAGTAATCAAATCGATTCAAGTTTTCACAACATAGCCTACCTTTTGGTGTACCGTATTATCCCTATTAAGCGCCCAGGGCGGTTAGCAAAGTCATTTTGGGTGGGCGCTTATTATATTACCTTTTTTTAAACTCATTTATCGTTGAGACTGTCGAATTCGGCAAGGTTGCGAAGATATTTTTTCGGTAAACATACCAATAATGTTTTAGCTCATAGAACAAAAAGAAAGTATGATTTTTCAATCACATTCCATGAATAGTTGTGAAAGACAAATCGCTAACGATTTGTTACAATTTTGTTCAAAAACTGCGTAAGAAAAAACAAAAACTTAGCCGAAAATGCCATCAATATTTATCTGGTTTTCATGTGGGCAGCCATCTTTGCTTTTCATTTGTGGTGATAATTTTTGGTGGTGCCCGTTTCTGAACAAATGAATGGCATAATGAATAACTACGATACACGGAACTGTTGCACTAGTGGAATTACCACGTGCGATTAAAACGGAAAATTAACACTCGCCGGTCGCTGTACAGGCAGTGGTATCAGCGCTACTGTACGCGTATCAGTAGCCTAGTGCTTAGTGTGATCGGGGAGAGATGGTGGCGATCTAATCACGGCTTTTACTGGTATTGCTTTAGTGAAGGACGCCGTGAAGAATGTTGTTGTACAGTGCTACGGGAATTAAACAGGTGGGCGCTTATAAGAGATTGTTTGTTGTTAGTCATTGAGAAAAACAGGGGTGGGCGCTTATAAGGTCCTGGGCGCTTAATAGGGATAATACGGTAGTTGTGTAAATTATTTCACCATATGAGGAATGATAAAGCAATATATGAGTCTGAAGTCTGTCAGATTCAATTTTTGATTTTTCTACTTGATTGCATACATTATTTGAAAAGCTACATTTTGCAGTAATAAACCCCATTAAAATTAGTCAATTGGTTTGAAAGATATGAGCAATTGAACGGTTGCAAAAACAACCCGAAACAAGGAAAATTATTTCCTTCAATATTTCTGAGTTCCGACTCATTTTGCTTGCTCACATCACATATGTCAACTGTTCTTGCATATCTTATCTTTGTATTTCATGCGAACTTTCATCTTTTTTTTTACATCTGTAGTCCAAGGAGAAGTTTGGTGAAGCGTACGAGGAATTCCTAGGTACCGTGATGCAGATAGAATTGTATCTGTGTGCCTATCTACAAGCTGTTTTCTTACGTAAGATGAAAACACACGAAGCTCTGGATATCGTGACAAGGTAAACAGACGGTTGTGTAATATATGGGGCTTGGGATAGGATGTATTCACAATTGGGTTGATGGGATGGGTGAGGTGTTCTCTAAAGATGCTCTTCCTTTTTGTGAGTAAAAGTTCTTGTAAATTTAGATATACAGTCCAATCTCGGTTATCCGGCCCTCTTTTAGCCAGATAACTCTCTGTTATCCAGCTGAATGATCCCAAAAGAAAATACGTTTTTACAGCCTAATCACCATATTGTCACACTTTTGATTTTGGTAGTGCTGTTTAATGCTTAAATAATACATTGCCATTGTAATTACCCCTTATTCACTATACCAGTAATACATTGGCTGTGCCAAAATTTAAATCCAATTCAGGCTTGCGCACATTTCACGTTAGGGTAGCATATGCCTGGAATAGCCTACCATCAGCAGTCAGAATTGAACTGGAGAACATGACCGTGCACCAATTTAAGTCTAAGATTAACGGACTTTAATTGTGTGCAAAGTACTTCTTAATTATATTATTTTGCTATTTCTGTTTGATTAATGTATTATGTGTAAATATTTGAACATTTCTTTGTAAATACTGTATTATTTTCTGTATGATGAGGGCCTGCTTGGAAAGCAGTGCTTGACACTGAAGCTGTTTACCCTCAATTAAGAAAGATTAAACAAACAAACAAACTTCTATTGTCCCAATTTGAGCACTACAGGACAGTCAATGCAGAATTACACATAATTGACTTATCCAGATTGTTCACTTATCCCGCCATTGCTTGGTCCCATCATGTCCGGATAACCGAGGTTGGACTGTACAATCATATTTGTTTAATTTGGTTAGTTTGTTGCATGGCTGGGTCTTCAGTCAAAGCCACTATCATATCTATATCCTGCTATAGGTCGGCCTGGAGTGACATCGCATGCCGTTTGCTGATGTAATAAACAGTCTCTTTACACAGCCTCACACAATCACTAGGAACGATCTTGTGTATGGCAGAAACGGATGTGTTAAAACGTTTTGCTTTGTTATCAACGGCAAATGACAAAAATGCCTAGATGACCGGGGCGACTTATACTATGGTATATCCTAATCTGAATGTTGTATTGTTTGTTTGTTTGGCTTTTTATTCAGGTTTACTCCAGTAATGCATAGACAGGGTATGAAGAGATACGTATCCGACAAATACGTCGACATATTTACTTGGTATGAATCGGACCTGGAGGAAGTCAAAGAGATCTATGAAAAACATAAGGTATGGTGTACATAGAATTGAAAACTAGAATTGATATGGTCAATCTATTCCATGGGAACAGATGGCATATTGTTTGTGTTTTACCTACCGGATAAAAGAAGAGATATGTGTAGCCTATCGGGAAAATATGTCCATGATGGTATGAGACCGACTTGGAGGAAGTCAAAGAAATCTATGAATAACATAATATAAGATATGGATTACATAGAACTCGTACTACAGATGTTGTACAGATGTTGTACTATCTTTTTCGTCGAGGTAAGTGCCTTTTTTCAAACTCCTTTGAGAGAAGTCTTGGAAACATGGTATTATTGCTGTCAGTTTTAAAATGGGGAGCCAAATCGAGAGTTTGGGAAAAGAACATGTCAAAAAAGAATGCGGTATGCGGAATTCTGCAAATACTACGCATGCACTTTTGTGCGCAACAGCAACGTAAGACCACCTCAAGGGCCCTTAAATTCCTATTGCTACTCGTGATTACTTGAGATTCAGTTTTTTCTCACATATTTGTTTGGATTTGAGATCTAGAAGAAATAGATGGTGAAAAAAGGTTTTACAACCTCGCTTGTCTTTGTGAATATAACTTAAAACTGTGTATTTCAATAATTAGTACACTGGAGGAAGTAAAAGAAATCTACATAGAATTCAGAAGGAGAACCTGTACTACAGATGTTGTACTATCTTTTTTCATAGAGGCAAGTGCCTTTTTTCCAACTCCTTTGAGAGAGATCTTGGAAACATGGTATGACTGCTGTCAGTTTTAAAATGGGGAACCAAATCGAGAGTTTGGGAAAAGAACATGTCAAAAGAGAATGCGGTAGTATGCGGCATTCCGCAAATACTATGAGTGCACTTTTGTACGCAACAGCAACGTAAGACCACCTCAAGGGCCCTTTAAATTCCCATTGTTACTTGTGATCTTAAGATTCAGTGGGTTTTTTTGTTTGGATTTTGAGATCTAGAAAAAAAAGATGGTGAAAAAATGTTTTACAACCTCACTTGTCTTTGTGAATATAACTTAAAACTGTGTATTTCAATAATTAGTACACTTTTTTCTATAATACCAGGACGAACCACCAAGGATGCGGAATGCTCCTCCAGTAGCCGGCGCCATCCACTGGTCCCGTCAACTGCTCACACGCATCGAGGAACCCATGAAAGTCTTCCGCGACAGTCGAGCCCTGGCGCACCACAGAGATTTCAGCCGTCTCGTAAAGCTGTACAATCGCATCGCCACGGCTCTGGTGACATTCGAAGGCCTGTGGTTGGCCCAGTGGAAATCGCAGATAGAGCATGCCAAGGCGGGTTTGAGGGCCACGCTGTTGGTGTTGCATCCAGACACTGGAGAAGTGGTGGTTAATGCTGATGACCGGTAAGTTTGCTAGGAGTTGGCAATGTACGGCTAAATTAACTGAAACACTTTTTTTTTCTCAGTCTGAATCATCCAAATCCATAATTGACCTACGGCACATATTATCCTGGCTACAGTCCGACATACGCGGGCGCATTTCGATCAGGCTGCGTACGCATGCTGAAAAACTCGCAAAATGCGGTTAACCAATCAGAGTTGTGAGGTCGAGCTTACGTATTGCGCACCATGGATGTCTGTTGCAATGTTTTTTGGGGTGAGGTTGACCTCACCCCACTTTACTTTACGCGAAATCGACCTCATATGACGTGCGTCCATTAAAAAACATGATAAGGGTTCTTGCCCAAACACAAGTAGAGGAAAGCTTGAAGAAAGAGTTGGGAAAGCGTGATCCTTTTTTTCTATATTGTTAAAAGGGGTGACAAAGGATCAGTGATTAACACCTCACTGAATGGGTACTTGAAGTACTTGAAGTACTCATTCAGTGAGGCGTTAATCACCGATCCTTTGTCACCCCTTTTAACAATATAGAAAAAAGGATCACGCTTTCCCCGCTCTTTCCACGAGCTTTCCTCTACTTGTGTTTGGGCAAGAGCCCTAAGTAATCTATCTAATTGCCCTTGCTATTATATTTTTAATCTTTTCAGAGTTTTGCAGCTGATCCAGGAGTGTCGGTGGCTGAGTAGACTTGGTATTGATATACCGGATGCTGCACAAGTAGTTGTCAAACAAGTGAGTAGATAGATAATGGTTGATAAAAATACCCTTTGTATACACTTATTCAAACATACTGTAAAAGTGAAAATTTTCGCGCATGTAAATTTTTCGCGCTTCGCTCATTTTGAACAATTTTGCTTGTTTTTATTTTTGTGATTTTGAGCTTCCTTACATAGACCTTTATACAAAAGGAATATATTTGTGCATTTTTATTTTCGCGCTTGCTGATAAAAGTACGAAAATAAATGCAGCTTGAAGAAAATGTCCACTTTTACAGTATATTAAAGTGGTATTTATTGAAAACAGTGCGGATAGTAAAACCCACTTTGAGAAAACTGCAATGACAATTAGTAGATTAAATTAAAACAAACAAACACCCAAACAAACAAAAGCTGCTCCTTCATGTGATTTGGTCAGCCAAATAATGATTCCTGCAGAATCCCTCTACTTTGACACTTAAACTTGATCTCCCAGATTATTTCCCCCAATATACATCCAATATTTTAAAATAAATATTTAGGTTTGTATCTTCATTTTACTCCCTGAGGCCTGGTGTATGTGAGGAGTGGACGAGGGTAGGAGAGCCAGGATCTGATTTTGTTGATTGGTTCATTATCTGTTCAATTTTTTGTGTTTTGTTATGATGTATCGTTATGTATTTTAACATTGAACGTATCTTGTGAGAATTGGTGATATCATCGCTGTTCTGTCAAAACTGTCTATGTTTTTCCGGCCCTTCAGCATGTTTAAAGTAAAACTCCACAATGGTTATACATAGAAAGTGGGCTTTAGACATGTTCAGTGGGCAAGAGCACTTTCTGACAGATGTATTTTTGACCCTTGAACATGTTTTAAAGCAGACTGCTGAAAGGTTATACATAGACAGTTTTATTTTATACATGCTGAAGGGCCAGATGGATATTACATTGTTGTATTTTTATCTTGTCCAGGAGCAACGCTTCAAGAGTTACCACAACCACCTGGAGCTGTGCTTACGAGAGATCAGCGACATAGTGGGCGCTATCCGCGACCCGGTGCGCCCTCTATTCAAGAGTCACATCAGCAACGTGATGCAGGCATTGCAGCCGGGGCTGACCACTCTAGCGTGGAACTCCATGAATATAGACGCTTTCCTGCATCAGATACACACAGGTAGGATCAGAGTTTTATTATTATTAACACTTACACCAACCCCTGTCCCTTACAGAGACTAGGCCCCATTAACCCTCTATTTTTGATACACAACCAAACCCCCATTTTATTTGCTAAATATTAATTCAAACATTATTAATAACAAGTTGAAAATTAATAATAACAAAAATAAAATGTCTATACCCTTACTTTGATGGGTCACCTTACCCCTATGTACGATGTCCCTCAGTCATCGAGTGTTTTAACAAGACAAAGAAAAAAATCTTGGAGGGAGGGGTTGTAACAACCCAAAAAGCCTCCACCTGGGTTGACGAGGGTTTAGTTTGGATTGCTGTTGTGTTAAATCCTGTTTAATATAGCAAAAGAAAACCATATATTATTCCCCAACCCTTTTGCTTTCCGGCCAAATCCCTCCCCCCCCCCCCCCACATTTCTTCCCCAACTTGAATCCCACATAATTTTCTCATTGGAATAGACAATGTAAATAAAGATGCTAATTTGTTTTTACAAGTAGGATTTGTAGTGTAATATCAATTTGTTTAACTCAGAACTCAACATTTCTCCCCCCCCCCCACTGGAGCAAGATTATTCCCCAAACCTCCCTGGTGAAAACTGTTTGAATTTTTTTTTCATTTCCGTGAAAACTTTCATTCCAATTTCCTATTCTCCATCCATTTATTCTCCATTCACTGTGTAGCCAACGCTCGCCTGAAGATGACAGTAGACAACGTCAACAACGTGATAGACAACAAGATCGACGCCAAACTGAAGACCATCAGCGAGCATTTTCTGTTTGATATCGACACTGCCTTTGACAAATCCTGGGTAAGAGATTGAAGTTTGAAGTATTTCTATATGTGTACAGCCGCAGCAAAAGAGCGTAGTTGTTTCTTAAAGGCATATTATGTGATCTTTTCCAGAGAGCGCCCTCTATTCATGATTTTTTTTAGAAAGTAGATTTTCTTGCAGATTTACATTTCTGATCATAAATCGTACATACATTCCAAGTTACAGAGCGATACGATTCCTAATTACCTCAAAATCATGGTTTTAGAGTGAATTTATAGTGAAAATATAAACTGTCGTGTTAACCTGACAGTTTATTTTCACTCTAAAACCATGATTTTGAAGTAATTAAGAATCGTATCGCCCTGTAACTTGGAATGTATGTACGATTTATGATCAGAAATGTAAATCTGCAAGAAAATCTGCTTTCAATTTTTTTTTTCGATGTTGAGGGCGTTCCCTGGAAAAATCACATAATATACCTTTAAGCGCTCAGCATACTCCACTATGCTCGAACTCTTTGCGCTCTCACACATGAGTAGTAGCTCACCACAACAAAATGACTCGACCTGATTGGAAAACAGTGGACAACGCTTGCGCTCAACGGCCGAGCATTGTGGAGTATGCGGAGTGAAATTAGTGAAATTAAAATGCTACGAAAAGGTGGTGTTTTGCTAATTCGCTAAATTTTAATACTGAAATTTTAGTGTACATGTGGTTGGAATTGGCCAATGAGGTGGCATCATTTGTTGATAAATATTCATGAGGTGTAATAATTTGGCCTAGTGAAGAGAGTCAAGTGAGTTGAATAGCTGAGACTATAGTTTGATCAGTTCCAAATTGGCCAGAAATATTTGGCTGTTATCCCTCCGCGCGCAAAAGTAATCCAAGTCTACACCCGCGATTATGGCCACACATGATGCACAGGGCGCTAGTTTCCTTCATTTGTGCCTGCATCCTTCTGTATTCATTCGCTGCTGTAAGGCGGTTTCATCAATTTGCAACTGATCCAACTAATCCCCCCCCAAAAAAAAAATCTAAGTTACTTGATTCCCTTGTAATTTTCCAGGTTTCTCGTTACATATCCAACTTAGGCCAAAAACAAAAATTGTTGTGTTGCCCTCAAGTGCCAAAAATCTTGAGTCAGTCGGTTATGTCGGTCGGTCGATTTTCAGTCCTTCTTTCTTTTCTTTTTTTTTTCTTCTTTTTTTTGGTTGCTGACAAATATTACTGACAAAATTGGTTAATGTCAATTTGTCTAATGTTTCTAGTGTGATAATAGTTTAAAAGCAATCTATTGAAGCAAACTTATTCATTTCAAGCAGAAAATAGTAATAGTTTGACAAATAGGGTAAAATTTAAATGTGAGATAGGCTTTTACGTCAGGTATTCATAATATAAGTTTAATAGGGTTGCCGTCGGACAAGTTTAAACTTGTCTGACGGCGAACCTGTTAAACTGATAAAATTTAATCTTAAAAAATGAAAAATGTGTGACTCTGAAATTTTAGAGTCGGTCGTTGAGGGCAACACAACAACAACAACAAATTGACCTTACCTTATTCTGTAATTTTTTATATTCAATTGTGAGATTATATTCATAATATAAGTTTAATAGGGTTGCCGTCGGACAAGTTTAAACTTGTCTGAGGGCGAACCCGTTTAACTTATAACATTTATTCTTAAAAAATGAAAAATGTGTGACTCTGAATTTTTAGGGTCGGTCGTTGAGGGCAACACAACACAATTTATTTTTTTGACCTTACCCCATTCTGTAATTTTTTATATTCAATTGTGAGATAGGGGATCAGGGGTAGAATTTCGGCGCGAATCGATTCGCGTGAAGATTCGCGTAAAATCACTACCGCGTGAATCCAGGATTCTCGCGAAATTATTCCACGAGAATCTAAATGGACTCTCGCACTGCAGCGCGAATTTCTAGGCCTGGGCTTTTGCGACGGCTATTCATAATATAAGTTAAGAGTTTAAACTTGTCTGACAGAGAACCCATTCAACTCCTGAACTGAAAAAAAATTAAATCTGAGAAAAAGAAATAACAAAATTGCAACTCTGATTTTCAAGATTTTAGGGTTGGTCGCTGAAGGCAACACAACAACAACAAAATTGCCTTACCGCATTCTATAATTGTTTCTATTCACTTGTCTACTTTCACACCAGCCTCCAGATGAGTTCACACAGATCATCCTGGACACAGTGAGTAAGAGGAGTCAACTGCTTCATGACTATGTAGCTGATATTGAAGAAGCCGCTAATGATCTCATAACCATACTACTGGGACAGGTATGTAATTTTTAATTTTTTAATTTCTTAATTTCTTAATGTTTTAATTTTTAATTTCTTAATTTCTCCATTTTTTAATTTCTTAATTTTTAAATTTTTTATTAATTTTTAATTTTTTTAATTTTTTAATTTTTTTAATTTTAATTTTTAATTTTTAAAATTTTAAAATGTTTAATTTTTACATTTTTTAAAATTTTAAAATTTTAAAATTTTAAAATTTGTTGAATTTTTTTATTTTAATTTTTTATTTATTTTGTGTGTGTGGAACATACAAATCATTTCATACCAAAATACACTTAAAAGCTTACATGTTAACAGTTATATAAGGACAATAAAACAAATCAATGTGACATGTTGACCAGAGACAATAAAACAAATACAGACAAGACAAGACAAGACTAGACAAGACAAGACTAGACAGACATGTGAGAGAGAGATATTTACAACATTATGCAAACAACATGAAAATATGCAATCATTTAGGAGGAAGTAGGGCTCATTAAATAAATCCTTTCCATTTGCTTTCAAAATTGCTTACTTATTTTGTGTTATAGAAATAGCTTTTGTCATCTTTAATCTTTGAGTCAATAATACTTTATAATCTTTTAATATCGGGTTTGCTCTTAAAACATGGGTCAGGTATGTGAATTAATAGGCCCATAGATCTTCAATAGAGGGATGATTATCTATATTGAAATATTGTGTGGAGCTATGTTTGTTACGCCCACACCTGTATGACAAGCATGTTTGAAACGCCCGGTAAACAGTATGGGTATTAATAGTCCATTACAGCAACTACATTATCTAATACTAGATAACGGGATACATAAAATTAGTTTGATAAAAAAAAGCAACAGTGATAGTCAAAATATTTCTAATATTTGAACCACATTGATTTAATACACATATTTACCACTGCGATTTTATGTAATGCTATCTGTGAAGTTTATAGACACTTATTTCACCCAGTTTTTATTACACCTTAACTCGAACCAAAGGGTGCAACTAAATTTTGAAGAAAATGTCAGTTAGGCCCTTTTGCCTGGGAGAGGCAGAAAAGTACATATTTGAAATTAATACCTAAACACGCCCTCGGAACGAGAGTGACGTTTTATTTGTGGATGTTGAGAAGTTATTTCATGAAAAGGGTGAAAGGCTAAGACCTTGGTCTGAAACAAACATAGCTTCAAAAGAAAATACCCACTTGTCCATCCTTGTTTTGAGCATCTATGACAGGCCCTAAAGAAAAAAACCATTCCCTTATTTTTCCAGAGTTATTTTAATATATATTTTAAACACAGCCCCTGTGAGGGTGCTCAAATGTGAAGACTGGAAAAACGCAGTTCCAAAAGTGTTCTCTGATAAACTGATGAATAACCATGAGCTAATTCACGCCACAGTGCGCCATTAGTTTCACGCAGCGTTGTATACCGTGTGACACGATAGGGCACACGATAGAGCGCACGATAGTAGTGCGCTAGATGATCATTCGATGCACTGCATTTTGAATTGAACCAATCAGGGGTTTTTTCTGTTGTTGTTGGGCACAAATGTGCATGCTCGATGGATCGTTTTGCATATTCATATATATGCGAAATACTTATGGAATTCCACGAGTAAACCGCACACTCTTTGGACATACTATTTTCCCAGTCCCTTTTTTTGGTCCGCCATTTTTGAAGATGGCGGCCAGCCATATAGGGGACGTGAGTACCCAGTCTAGGGGGGGGGATCCTGTATAAAATTGTTTTCCCATGTGATTCATAACCATTTATGAGGCGTGACATCAAAGGGTACATCTTGGCTACTTTTAACAAATATGAAATCAGTAATCAGCATGGAGGAAGGTATGTCACAAACCAAGGCAAATTTGGAAGTCAAAATGGCAGTTACTTGTAACATACTTCAATGAATAACTGTAAAGCATGACAATTCTGTGTGCATTTTAATTTTGCAAATTTTGCGGGGCATCCAATTCACGAAATGTTCATGCTAGCAAAAATTTGTTCTACGACTGCCAGCCAGTAAAGAACTTTGCAATCGCGAAATGTTCATGCCAGGAAAATGACCACTATTGGTAATTCTCAAAATGTTAATGTCGGAAAATTTTCATGCTTTACAGTGTAACATCAAGATGAATCTATTTGTAACTACAATTGAAAGTAAAGATGAATTTAGATGCGGTACCTTTTTTCGAAACCCTTCTTTTAGCGTAGTGTTTACTTCCCTTACAAGACCGCGCCTTTTGGGCGATCACATGACAGCAGGTCATCGTAGATGGCGGGTATGTCGTAGACAGTGTCTCTGTTGAAGGTCGGTTTCTGTGTCCTTATTTCGATGGCGTCTCTGATCTTACATTTCCAAAATTGAGCCTCTCTGGTGATCACTTACATAAATTGCAAATACGCATTTTTAGAAGAGTAAGGAGGATACAATTATATTTGTGGCTCTGTGCGTTGAAATGGTTTATTGTCTGACCTAAAAAAAGCCACAAAATATTGTGTAATCACTTTCTACACTTTACACACACTATCAACCTGTTTTGAGAAAGAGTCTCTTATATATAAAGGACTCGTGTATAATAAGGACACTGTAGAGACTCATATCTTTTAAAATTCAAGTTTATTTTAAAAGGCTCAAAGTTAAACATTAATTGGTCATTGTTCATTACACTTGAACTTGAAAGTTTAAGTTAACTACTTTTATTTTTCCCCTTAAAAGGGGGAAAATGTAATGATAAGATCTAGAATCACCAATCATAACATAATCTTTGACCTCGCCCAGTCCTCACGTCTTGACTACATGGTTACAATAATAAGGTAGATGTTATATTATACACCAAGATCATCGGTCTCTATTGTTGTTATATTAATTCATCCTGACCTCCTGATCCTGAAGTCTACAAACACTACACTGAATGAAGGGGTTGCGATGATCCCTCAAGCTACGGAGCACTCAAATAAATCATGGTTTGAAAAAGGTATCTAAATTAATCCCAAAACGTGATCAAACCCAAGACCAGTCTACAAGCTGCAGTACAAATTTCATCTAATATAAACTGCTATAATATAAAATGACGTAAGTTCTATTGCTCATGAAAGCAAGAGTAATGAGAGTAATTGCAAATAGCATTTGTACAAAGTTCCTTGCATAAAAAGTGAGAGGGTCTGGTTTATACCAGTGTATTTTTAAGGTCTTAATTTCATTCAGGCCAGTTTGTTCGAATCTCTAAACCATCTAATAAACATTAGTTCTATTTCTCATCAAAGCAAACAGTATCAGTACAAAGAAGCGTAATCACAAAATAGAATTTAATGACGTTCTCTAATAAACACCATTTACAAATGATACATTAGTTCTATTTCTCATAAAAGCAAACAGTGTCAGTACAAAGAAGCGTAATCACAAAATAGAATTTAATGACGTTCTCTAATAAACACCTTTTACAAATGATACATTAGTTCTATTTCTCATAAAAGCAAACAGTATCAGTACAAAGAAGTGTAACCGTAAATACGAATTGTACAAAGTTTCCTCTAATAGACACCTTTTGCAAATGGTACATTAGGCCAAACAAAGAAGAAGGTCTGTCTCAGAAGCTCGCCCGCATTGGTATGTGAAATGAGCTACGGCGTGTAGGTCTATGCGTTGGGGGCTAAAAAACGTCTTCTTTGGGTTTTTTTCTTCTTTTTTTTTCTTCGTTTTTTTAATTTTATTTGTTTATTTAGATTTTTTAAAAAAAAGTATAAAAAAGTTCTCCGTAAGCTTGGATAAGCAAAAAAAAAAAAAATTGCAAAAAAAAAAAAATCGCATACCTCATAGCCTTTTCATGAAATAGTTTCATCAGGAATTCAAAAGAACATTATGATATATTATATAGTAAGTTTCCATTCTGGCATTTTTCTACGAAAAATTCATAATAATAATACCTCATAGCCTATTTTCTAAAAAAAAAAATTAAAAAAAATCGCACAGCACTTAGCTTTTTTGCACAATGTTTCTGAGACAGACCTTCTTCTTTGTTTGGCCTTAGTTTTATTATTTATTATAACAGCAAACACTTACATTACAAAAACAATACAAATACAAATAAAAATGGTACAAAGTTCCTATGATAAAACACATTATAAAGTTGTACACAGTTCCTATAGTAAAACACCCTTTATGTATAGAGATGATACATTAATTATATTTCTAATAAAGCATACAGTTACAAATAAGTATATAACAAATAATAAGAACTGTACAAAGTTCTCCTACTGGGGAACACTTGTCTGTAGTGTTACAGATGATACATTATTTCTATTTCTCATAAAAGCAAACAGTTACAGAACAAATTAGTGTCATTGCAAAAGAGAATCGTAAAAAGTTCCTCTAATACAGCGGTTCTTAACCTGGGGGTCGTTTGAGGTTTTCCAGGGGTATGCATGAAGGGGTCATATATATAGCTTTTTGGGGATCCATTTCGCTTTAAAAAGCTTAGAAAAAGAAACGTTCAAGTATGCAAAATTTCCTGCGCGCTACGCTCGCATCATATACCTATAACAGTTTCAGTTTTAATAAATCAGGCTGTTTTTTCTATTCATTTCTTGGGGCCGCAGAGCTGACCAAGAATGCCTGATGGGGTCGTGGGGCCAAAAAGGTTAAGAACCGCTGCTCTAATAAATTGTTGAAAATCCACCAACATTTTTACGTAATTGATAAGCGAAAAAGTGTTTGGCCTGTAGAACCGGGTTTGTTTTTGCCTAAGCATTATTGTTTTTCCAAATGTAATTGTGAGTGGTGTAATATAAATATAAAGTTAATTTGATGACAAAACACGGTCTTGATAAATGATAAGGACAGTTTTGAATAACAGTCAACGAAAAGCAGGTATCAAAATATGTTTCTGTCTATTGTATTTTATCTAAATTTGTGAGCTTACTGTCCAGTGTAGGCCTAGTTATTTTCTAAAAGCATTTACTCACCATGCAACTTTTATCATTAAATATTCTATTATTATAGTTGTCATGCCATGTGAATAATATTACTATATGCAATAATTATTAATAATGTATTATTATTTATCAATAAATTATATCATTATCTTATTATTACCAAGTATGATTATTTTATTATTAGTAGTAGTACTGTTTTAGTATTCTTTTACAAATATTATGTAATGTATTCAAACCTATTGAAGTAGATTATTGGGTCCGTCTTATTTTCATCTCTGATCCCTTCAGTACTTCATTGGAGCTTTTCCAAGGCCACCATGTCATTCCTGTGATACTGTCCTGTGATGCCCCCAGATATAGACCATTCAGGTTAGAAGAGCCACAGCCTCTGTACCACCATGCACCTTGGCTCTGTTGAGCACAGTTAACACGATAGGAAGCATCATGGTCACTGTCCTTGGTAGAAAATTCATAGTTGTCACACCATGTTAATGAGTTTCTTGCAGTGCCACTATATGTACCAATGGAAAGCCGAAAATGATCTGCTGCATCTGCAACATAAAAATTCTGAAACTCGGCAAAGGCGGTGTTGTTTTGAAAATCCTGTAGGTCAATACGCAATGTCCAAATGCCCTGTCGCGTCAGATGACGTATCTGTGTCAGTCCCATCCAATGTTCACCATCAGTTGTGCCAAAACCGTCTGCGTAAGCATCCCATCCGCGGTAGAAATCCACAGTCCCATCAAACCTTCGTTGGATGACAGTCCAACCACCATCATCTGTGTCCATGTCACAGTATACAGGGAAGCTTCCAAAGTTATCAGAGGATGGTATGGTGTAAGATCCAGATGTGTGTGGTCCTCTAGAAGCAATATCTGAGCAATCTAGTATGTCATCGGGTTGCAGTGAAATAATCGGATTTGTTGTAGAGATTTGTTCATCCATGGAAGTTGTTGTAGCCATCCTTGTTTGTAATTGTTCATTCTGCATCTGCAAAAGGTTAACCACTTGAGTGAGTACATTTGCAATTTGAGTTTGAGTATTTGCGATTTGATCGAGAGTGTCCTTCATGTTATTTTGGGTGTGCACGCTCTGATTGAGAGCATTTGCCATAACATTTGTAATTTTAGTTTGAGTATTTGCGAGTTGATCGAGAGTGTCCTTCATGTTATTTTGGGTGTCCACGCTCTGAGTGAGAGCATTTGCCATCAGATCAAGCGTGTCTTCAATGCGATGTTGGTTGTCCATGCTCTCATTCAAGGTCTTGACTATATTAATAAGAGTTTCTTCCATGCGAGTTTGCATGCCAGCACTCTGATTTGGCACTTCAATTTGAAGTTGACTGTTGATACCACTCATTGAAACCATGATGATGGTGAATAACAAGATAGTAGAGATAGCCATGATGCAGAAATGTTGATCTTGTGAAGAAATATCAAAACTATGCTGATCAAATTGCAGAGTGCTTGCAGTTTAAGCGTAACTGTTGAGAGTGTGAAATAATCTGAACAAGCAGTTAGACATGCCAACACCTACAATCTCATTCACTTAGACCATGTTCAGTAGCACATGAATACATGTTATGTTATAACCGGCAGTAGGACGTATTCTATGTATTGCAAATCATACCCAGAAATTAAAGTGCCTTTTTCTAGTAAAATGAGACATTGGACTGTGTACAGGGAATTGAGAATATAAATAACTTTTATAACCAGTTTTACCTTGTTTATAAGTTCATACTTATCACCTTACATATAGGTATGACAAATCACCACCCTCGCTACCCAGTTATAAAAGTGCCTTTTTTATTGAAAGGAGCCATTGAACTTTGTACAGGGAATTGAGAATATAAATGTTGCTTGTGTTTATTAACCAGTTTTTCTAGTTCACGAGTTCATACTTATGTTATTTGTGGATAGTTCAAAGTACCAGTGAGAGTACCATTTATAGTTGGCATGACTATTGAATGATTGTTTGCCTAGTGCAGTAAATTTGGAGGGTTTTCCCCCAGTTGTCGACCCTGGATGGTGGAGTTATCAATGATAACCAGTGTTGCCAGCTAACATCACAGTTTACCAGCCTGCTTTGGCTTTGTGCACCACAAATTTAAAATTAAAATAAATGAAAGAAGGAATGAATAAAGAAATACATTTGAATCGTGCACCACAATTTCTTTTTTTAATTTAAAAAATAAAAAAGGAAGGGAGGAACGAATGAATAAATTCCCTTTACATAGTTCAATAATTTTTAAAAAAAACCAGAATTAATGTAGCAGTGAGCCCCTTGGCATGACTATCAATGATGTGTTTAACCCCGGGTGATTAGCCAGTGTTGCCAGCCAACAACACAGTTTACCAGCCAGATTGGGCCACTTCTGTGTTGTACACCACAAATTAAAATGAGAAATTAATTAAAATTAAAATTAAAAACAATTAAAAAGAAAGAAACTCCCATTTCACAAACAAACAAACAAACCAGAATTAATGTAGCAGTGAGCCACTTTGATTTTTACTGTGATATGAGCAAAAAGTATAAAGTCTTAAGCATTTTGCCATACTTGAGGTATGTGTGTTGTTATGCATCAAATCAGTAGTCACATTGTTATTATTTATCTGTTGATCTTTAATTCCACTATTTCTTATATATAAGCGATGCTATATTCTCTGCTGTGCACATGTCTGTCTTATTTTGCAGCATCAGATGTTAGACTTAGAGAATAAAATATAGTTCTTAGCTGTTTTGCTATACAATGGTGCGGCCATACACGACGACATAGTATATATGGTACAGCCTATACAATATAAGACCATCGTGTATAGCAAAACAGCTAAGAACTATATTTTATTCTCATTCTTATTTAGTTTATTGGTTATTTTGATCTTTTATCATAAAATAATGCAGTTTGTTAGATTTATTTTAATCAAACAACAGATTTCCCCCTTTATAAAATACGAATCCAGCGAGCTGTTTATCCTTTTCCAGCTTCAAATTAATCACGTTCTTTAGCACACATGCACATGGCAACGCTGCGTTATACGCACAACACATACACCAGTGACTTTGTGTAGGGGGCGCAAATAACCGTTGATCATACGCACTGAAGGTATTATTATTTGAATGAATTAAGCCCCGCCCCAAACTATACACGATTGTCTCATAATGTATGAACGTATCGGCTGAAAATCAGCCAAAAACCAATCAAATTGCCCGCTGACATCCCAAACCACACCCACTATATAAGACTGATCTGTATTCTTCACCAAACTTGACTGTGCTTACTTTCCCTGGCATCAGTGATATGTGAAATTTCAGTATAAGCAACAATTTGTTTCCAAAATTAATCCTCTCAAAAATTGATCCTGCTTTCATGTGATCGCCCAAAAGGCAGCCATGTGACAAGTGGAGGGAAGTAAACACTATGCTGAATGAAGGGATCACGATGATCCCAAAATCTACATGAATCTCAAAACCATTGGTTAGAAAAAGGTATCAAAATTAATCTTTAAAACATGATCGAACCCAATATCAGTCTACATGCTGCTACAATTGAAAGTGTTTTACCCAAACAGATCTATAACACCATTGGCTATTTAAATGATTGTTTCTAAACTTCCATTTTTCTCTTCTTTTTTCCTCTCTTTTTCCTCTTTCTTCTTTTTCCGACACAAGGGTGACCGACCCTTAATCCTTAGGCCAAAGATTGTTGGGCCTGTAATACAGACCTTAAAAGGCATCCTTAAGGAAAAAGTAACTACTCTATGTCTAAATGTTTTTGTCGTTATATGTGTTTTCTATGTAGGATAAGACACGATGGACGGAATTAACCCTTTGAACCCTGAATTATTTATTGGGATCGGTACGCCACCCTGAGTTAGTTGCATAAATTATGCCTAAATCTAGGAAGAAAAACAAATAGAATGAGCTTTGTGTCATATCAAACTGTCCTGGGAATAGGAAAAAGGGGTATTTTGAACAAGATATGTCCGCGTTTTTTCGCCGAAAGGGGGGACTATTTAGAAAGTGTCCTTGATATAGTGGAAAAAGGGGGGTTATTTTCAGAAAAAATATCCGAGTTTTTGTGCGAAAAAGGGGGTGGAATTAGCATAAACATCAAAACGAGGTCAAATAGGGAGGTATTTCAAGATCCTGGAACGATCATGTGTTACCCCTCTGAATACGAAGAGAGAACACCGGGCATCACCTGCACTGATTCAAAAAACTTGATTGATTAGATATCTCTTTGTAACATTTGTTGGCTGTCAATAGAAAGTTCACTTTCACTGTCCATCCTCATGCACATTGCTGTCATGACCGTAATCCGAAAATGTCTTCCTGAGAATCCTCTACAAGTATTTTTGCAAGAGCTTGTTGCATAGTCATCCTATTTCTTGCCATTTTTGACCATTTTCATCAGAAAAATGTCATCAATAATAATAATAATCAGTATTTATATAGCGCCTTTTCCAAAGGTTCAAAGCGCTGTAATTTCGCTGCTGGTGAATCATACTAAACAATGCAACGTCCAGGCAGCAGCTAAATCAGCGCCAAGTTGCGACATATAAACACACATGAACAACATCCACCATTTTTCAATGCAGCTCCCCAAATACCATTGGGTCAAGGAAGTTTTTGATAACCGAAACAACTAATCACAGATTTTGAAAGCAGGAGGAAACCGGAGATCCCGGAGAAAACCTGCGAGAGCGTGTATGGATCGTGATAAACCAAATGCACATAAAGCCCGATCAACACACAGCGGAGAAAAAAATCAAATCGGGTGAACATGTGACTTGAAAGACGTCATATGACCAGTCAAAGTCATATGATCAATCTGTCACCTGTTCTGAGGCCGATTTATCTGGTTACTTTCTCTGTGTGGCCGGTCCAAAGGGTTAAAGTCATATTATGTGATCTTTTCCAGAGGGCGCCCTCTATTCATGATTTTTTTTTAGAAAGTAGATTTTCTTGCAGATTTACATTTCCGATCATAAATCATACATACATTCCAAGTTACAGAGCGATACGATTCCTAATTACCTCAAAATCATGGTTTTAGAGTGAATTTAGAGTGAAAAATATAAACTGTCGGGATTCCGACAGTTTATTTTCACTCTAAAACCATGATTTTGAAGTAATAAAGAATCGTATCGCCCTGTAACTTGGAATGTATGCATGATTTATGATCAGAAATGTAAATCTGCAAGAAAATCTGCTTTCTATTTTTTTTTCGATGTTGAGGGCGTTCCCTGGAAAGATCACATAATATACCTTTAAGTGACATGTTGGCAAGTTCTGCTCCTTAACACTTTCCATGCGTCAGGCGTCTGCAGACGACATTCCAACATTTCACAAAATGTTTCAAAAATGTCATAATTATTGAATTTCATTACCATATTTGGAATCACGATAAAAAATGCATTGAATTAAATACAAACATGCCTAGTATTGGTTCAGTAATCCTTGACATAGACTTTTAAAATTGGGAAAGGTTTTTGAAAAATCTGTTTCGTATAATGGTGAAACTACTAGCTGCGTGGAAAGTGTTAATGATGCTATTTCAATGTGTGTGTACCCCATCAATATTGGTCATAGTTACAGTTCATATTACTCTTGGGAATAGTGATGTAACATTGTACAGGTTGCAGGCATATATCTATAGTCTGATCAGTTCCAAATTGGCGAATGCCTCCTTATACAGCAGCAAATGAATACAGTTCAAGGACCCACGAGCGAACAAAGGCAACAATCGCACTGTGCCTCATGCATACGTGATGCGTGCCTGTGGCCATAATTGTATACGCGTGGATTACTTTTGCTTGCGGAGTGATACAAAATGAATATTTTTCGCCAGTTTGGAACTGATTAAACTATAGTACCTGTTCCAATTGTCTAGGGCTCTTGCCTAAACACAAGTAGAGGAAAGCTTGAGGAAAGAGCAGGGAAAGCGCGATCATTTTTTCTATATTGTTACTTTGTCACTCCTTTTAACAATAGAAAAAATATCACGCTTTCCCCGCTCTTTCCTCGAGCTTTCCTATCTACTTGTGTTAAGAGCAAGAGCCCTTACTGTTAATGATAGTCTGTTCATGTGTGTGTTTGTTTCTTGATTGTTTCTTCAAAGATTTGTCTTTTTTGTTTTGTTTATAGTAATTCATTAATATAATAGTGTGCCATTTGTCCATTCAGTATAGACAGTCGTCAGATAGAAATCAGCTTGCAACATCTTTGGTATAATAATGATAATTATAGGGTCTGGGTTGGGGGCAGTATTTCAGTCATCATGATCTAGTTCTAGATCTAGCTGCTAAGTTCAATGACTGTGCTAAGGACTGTGTTCAGCTTTGGTTGAAACATCTAACTTGTGAACCTATCATAATCCCCATTATTGTCATTTAACCCTTTTGATATAAATTGACCTCTTACTTGCAACGCAACTCGGTTTTGAACTGCAGTTGGCTCGTGCTGAAACATGCCTTAATGTGGCTTTAACTTAATTATTAGACTTGAAGGGAAACAAAATGAATTTGTATGAGTCTCTGTTTGTGTGTAAGGTTTGTGTTTGTATGAAAGTCATATTACCCTCATAAATCCATGTTGAACTTAGGCTTTTAAATTCCACGAATTGCAGCTTTTAGCTCTCTCCAGTGCAGGGCATTGTGTGTGGCACAATTAAGGTCCTGCTTTGTTTCGTGTTTATGCCTTGAACCTCTGCTCACTTTGCGTTCTGCTCACTTTTCTGCAGGATACACTGTTGTGCGCTTGTACAGGGTGTCCCAAAAGTTTCGATACCTTTTTAAAGCTTTATATCTTCAGTGAAATGATTTGCAGTATAAAACATTTGGAGAGAGAAAAGTTGTAGAATTATTTTAATATCAAACTTACAATAATAACTATCTGTGTTGCTGTATAACAGAAGAAAGTTTGCCGAACTGTAAAACTGCACTTCCATATAAACGCACAATGTAATGAGCTAAAGTAATGAATTGAAGGGAGCGAAGGAAGGAGAGAGGTAGCGAAGAAAAAGGTTTTCAATGGTAATTTTTGATAAAATTCAGATTGAAATAATCTTTACTATGAACATTATTAATGAATGCTGTGCACAAAATGTAAAGTGAAAGCCTTTTAGCAAAAATCCACATGAATTGATTGCGAGGAACCTGCAGAACGTAGTACAGCTACACCCCTGGCATCTTGCAGGTTGAACAAAGCTATGATATTGTGAGTTACATGACCAAACCGCTCATCGTTGTGTGTTATATATTAAGGGGACTTAGAAAAGGGGAAAAGTTTGGTATTAAAATAATTCTACAAGTTTTCTCTATCCAAATATGTTTCCAGTTATTTTAACACAGCTATACAGTTTTAAAAAGGTATTGACACTTTTGGGACACCTGTACATTCAATGAAGTGTTTCTTATTAGTATTAGTCAAAGGCTAAGGGCGCAACTTGTTGATATTTTCCTGTTAGGCAAAAAGAAAAGTTTGTTTCCAGTAGCGAGCCTGAAAAGTCAAATGCAAAATATATTTTGGGGTTTTTTTTGCTCAAATTCATAGTGGAGATTAACTTGAAATGGATTTATTTAGTCAAATCTTTGCATTTTTGTTACTCTTATGCTCGCTCACTTTCGTGTTTGCCGTATGTGGCAAATCACCATCTTGAAACATGTTGGACGCAATTTTGACAAAAGATGGCGCCCTTACAATATTTGTTCCAGTTTTTTTCTATAAAAATAAATAGATTCGCAAGAATCAAGCGTCTCAGTGAAATGGGCACACACTGAAACAAACTTTTTAGGTTTTGCCATATGTGACGTGTTCTACCGAAACCAGACACAATTGGGCAATATATCAAAATTGAGTTAGTAAATGATTATTAAAGTAGAGATTTTCAGCTTTACAATGGTACTTTCTTATTTTTAATCGGACTTCCCAAAGCGGAGTTAAATCATTTTCAAGTTCGTCTTTATGAAAACTCCAAACTGAGATATCGTCCTTTAAAGATATACTTGCAATGTACTTTACAATGTACTTACAATGTACTTTAAAATAAATACAAAAAATAAAAATGCATTTTTGTTGTTGTTGGTTTGATTTTTTAATCTGAAACTTTCACAATAATGTTATAAACACTCTGAAGATTAATTATTTACAAGAAACCCAAATTCCCAAAATATCACCCCCAATTAGGTTTTGGGCTTTATCTCAGTTTCTGCCCAATTCCGTCTGGTTTCGCTAGAACACGTCACATATATGTACTTAGTCTTTTACCTCATATTTATCATCATTCATTCTTATCATTTCATGTATCTTATCACTTTTTCACAAGCACACAAAGCCGAAAAGAGGCTCCGTCAAGTGGCAAGCACTTGTCTACGTAAATATAAACCATTAATGTTGAGGGATTTTGGTGTACTGAACAATCATTGAATTTTGATGTTGGTAGTGTTTGCCTGTTTTGTCACCCACAGAATTATCTTGTTTCAGGGATGCAAGACTTCGGGAAATATCTGGAATTCTGGATATTTGGCCATAAAAAAAATCCGGACAAAACAAAAAAAGATCTTTTTTGTTTGCATTTCTGGAATCAGATGATCATATTTCAGCATAAAAAGAGTAAAAAAAGGGTGTTTTTTGGGGCGATACCCTGTAGCCTATAATCCAGACACGCCCCGGTAAAAGTTTGATGCCGCTCGCAAACGCTCGGGCCGTCTCTGCCAAGCTCAAGTAAAAAGTTCCGGAAATTGATCAATCACCCACTTGCATCCCTGTTGTTTATTATACCCATTTGGAATCATTTCAGATTGTATTCAATATGCAGGACAATACAACCATGAGACCTCTCCCCCCTCTCCTCTTCTCCTTCTCCCTCCTCCCCACCACATCCTCTCCATTAATCTTGAGTTATCCAAAGAAAAGTAACAAACTTAACGCTTTCCATGCGGCAGGCGTCTGCAGACAACATTCCAACATTTTGCGAAGTGTTTCAAAAATGTCAACGTTATTGAATTTCGTTACCATATTTGGAATCACCATGAGAAATGCATTGAAATAAGTACAAATATGCCTAGTACTGGTTCAGTATTATCCTTGAGTAAACCTTGAAAATTGGGAAAGGTTTCTGAAAAATCTGTTTCGTATATGGTAATTAACTAATAGCCGCGTGTAAAGTGTTAAAATTACATTTGGGGTTTAAGGACACCCTTTTTTATGAAGACATAAAATGATTCAGATTGGCCCATGGCTTAGAAACATTGTAAATCTTTACACTTTCCATGCGGCAGACGTCTGCAGACGACATTCTAAAATTTCACAAAATGTTCCAAAAAGTCAGAATTATTTAATTTCCTTACCATATGTCGAATCACCATGAGAAATGCATTAAAATTAGTACAAACATGCCTAGTATTGGTTCAGTAATCCTTGAGATAGACTTTGAAAATGGGGAAAGGTTTCTGAAAAATCTGTTTCGTATATGATAATTAACTAATAGCCATTACATGTTAGGTCATTGAGATTATATCAATCATCTTATAAAGGCATTTAGGTCCATATGCATAAAATAAGTTTAACCATGTCTAACTGTAAATCTGATTTGAATGGAGAATAGTTCTACACAAAGGACTCTTTTTGGTGTTCACACAATGGTCAATACTGTCGTAGATTGTGGTATTGGCAATGCTTGTATTCAATTGAACTGTTGTGATTTGTTTTGAATACATGAAATAAATAGAAATAATTGAAAAGAGTCTGGTTTGTAGTCTAACCACCATTTAGACCTTGTTAAACTTGTTTTAAGCATACAGATCTTAGGGTTCATTAACCTATCATATTAACTTTTTTTTAAGGTTATTTTGGAACGGTGTATAGGTATGTGCTGCCCTGAAGACCCCCTTTACCCCCTATTCTGCTAGCTCTTAAGACCCCCCCCCCCCCCCTCCGCTTTTTTTGAGCCTGCATCAGCTCCATTTGATTGAAAATTCAACAAGCGCAAACATTTTCATTCCGGGAGCGTTCTTACTAATCAAATTTAAAAAACAATCCGGTTCTTAAAACCAACTTTTGCAAAAAAATCAGTTCTAAAGACCCTATTTTTGTCATAACATTCTCTCAGTTCAGTTCCGGATCCCTCCCCCCCCCCCCTTTTGAGACCCTGGGCGGCACACCCCTGCCAAAAAAAAAAGAAGTTAAGTGCCCCCCCAAAAATGATTTGGGATTGGCTTTATTAAACAGATTGTGTATGCTTGTGCATACCCCCCACCCCCCCCCCCCCCCCCCACACCTACAGCTGATTTGTCGCTGGGGTTTCCCCTTCCTCTCTTTCCCTAAGAAGTGTCACCAGGTTGCACCCTAGCTTATTTCTATTGTAGTTCATTCAGTTCTAAATTGGTGAAACCTGTTAACAGCAGCGAATGAATTCAGAAGAGCGTCACGAGCAAATCACTTCCATTGCGCAATATGGCGTGCAGTGTCATTGTATGCGTATGCCAAAATCGCGCTTATACGCTTGGATTACTTTTGCGCGCGCATAGATAAAAAACTAATATTTCTCGCCAATTTGGAACTGAATGAACTATAGTCTCCAAACAAATGCCGTTAATTTCCCTATTAATTATCCATTGATTGCAAAAGAAGGAACTTTAAGGCGTATTATACAATCTTTTTTATGGAATGCCCTCTATATTTGATTTTTTTTCTTCTTCCTCGAAATGAATATTTTTGGTCAAAATTCATTTATAAACATTAAACTAAAATATCTTCTAAGTTACAGAGCAATATGTTTCCTAATTTCTTCAACATCACATAGTCAAACTTCATTATTAAGAGAGAAAAAATTGTGTAAACATTTGAAAAAGTAACACATAATATTGCTTTAATGGTAACATTTTAACAAATTATCCATAGTTGCCATTTTGCAAAATGATTAATAAAAGAATGGATAATGGAATGAAATCAAACCCTCATATGTTTAGAAAACAGTAAATGAGTTGTTGACAATACTTGTTGACATAATTGATGAAGTTTATTGAATATGTATCATGAAACATTCTAATATTTCAGGAAAAGCTTTCCAAAGTTTCAGTCTTTGAAATGTTTTAAAATCCCCATCTTCGGTATACCAAATGTCTGCTTACCTCTGCTGGTGTTCTATTATTCCTTAATCTACCCCTACCCCCTCCATATACCCCCTCCATATATCCCTACCCCCTCCATATACCCCTATGCCCTCCATATACCCCTACCCTCCATATACCCCCTCCGTATACCTCCCCCTCCATATCTGCCCCTCTATCAGATTATTGTGCAGTACTCCATTTTGACTTTAACAAAATATGTTTCACCCATTTCTTCCATTTAGCCTAAAAGCACCGCTAGATCACCACTTATGTCAGCCAGCTCCAAGCGGTCAGTCGTCAAACAAGGGCAGGGACGGTCAAACGACAGGCAGAACAGATTGTCTGGCGTGAAAGGGTCCAAATCGGCTGAGAATGGTCGTTCAGATTCCCCGGGGAGCGAACTGTTTAGCGCGGACACAGGCGATGACGTGCTGATTGGAGAGCTCCTGTGTAAGCATTATTTTTAAGTAGAAATTAAGGGCACAAAAAATAATTGATATTTTATGGTTGTTGATTTTTGTTTTCATCTCATTTTGATCGAAAAAGAATATCGTCGCTGTCAAAACCTTGTATCTCCATTTGACCCTTCAGCATGTATAAAGTAATACTTCCTATTAATAACCTTTGAGCAGTCTGCTTTAATCATGTTCCAGGGCCGAAACCCATCTATCAACACCATGTACATGTGAGCGCTCTTACCCCTGAACATGTATAAAGTAATACTTTCTATGTATACCCTTTGGGCAGTCTGTTCTAATCATGTTCAAGGGCCGAAACACATCTATCAACACCATGTTAGTGCTCTTGCCCCTGAACATGTATAAAGCAACAGTTCCTATCCAAAACTTATGGGCAGTTTTACTTTATACATGCTGAAGGGCCCGAAAAACATGTACGGTTTTGACAGAACAGCGACAATATGCCATAAAAATGTTACCAGGCCTGTAAAAAATAATAATAATTTTGGGTATTTGGAGACAAATATTTCTTGTCAAAATTTAAATTTGGAAATGGAAGGAAATCTAGCCGTCTGTTGGGAAATTCTGTTTGCTTTTAGGAAGTAGATATTTCCCCTGGTCTGAATGTTACTCAATAGTTCGTGGGCACTTTGAAATGAAATGGTAAGAATTTAATACATAACCTGCAATTTAAAGGGCACAGGAAATGCAAATATAAGTGGTGTGATTTGAGTCAAGTCTACGAGGAGGGACCAGAAAGCATTCAATATTTGTGCTAGTTGATGATGACATAATTTGTGGAACTATTGATAGCTCTGTGAGTACTATGAAAAGAAAATTCCAGGTGACTGGTTTGAATCTATTCATGATACTCACTGATAATCAATTATATACCACAAATGATGTCATTTGTGGTGTGTTCATTTTTCTGGCCCTGTTTATTGCAATGGAATGTCCCACAAAGACTTGAAGCAGGATTATCATCCCATTTCCTGTGCCCTTTAAGAGTATGAATGTTTCATATGATACTGGAGCAGACAGTAAAGGAAGATATGAGTGTCAGATGTATACACAAAGGGGTGGACTTTTAGAATGGATGCTAAGGTGACTGAAAAAAACAAACCAATTAAAGGGGCCGACCAACCCATTTTTGTTTAATTTTAAAAAATATGTTTTTAGAGAAAATATTGAAAAATTTAGAAATTTTTGATTTTTTTTGAAAATTTCTGAACATTGCTGAAAATTCACTTAAATTTCCCAAATGTTTGGAACCACCACCCCCCCCCCCCGAAAAAAACAAAAAACCCGCCCAACCGTCCCTACCGGAGAGGTCCGTTTGCCCGTAGAACACAACAGGGTGTTGTTTTTTCATCGCCTAACAAGCATTATTTTTCTTGACCACCCACAGCGTACTCAAAGTACTTCTACAAATGTTTCCGCCTATTTTGCCTACATTGTGTACACTTAACCTTTATTTCTAAGTTTATCCTCAAAATAAGCTCTTTTCTAGATATTTTTGTTTTTAACCCTCAGAAGAGTTTATCCTCAAAATAAGCTCTTTTCTAGATATTTTTGTTTTTAACCCTCAGAAGAGTGTATGCAAGTGGCACCGGTCAGTAATGGACTTCTGTGTAATTTACTTTTTTTTGGGGGGGGGGGGGGTAGTTGTCAGAAATAAATGGCTCAGAAAGGGGAGAAGTGGGCCTAAAAGCACAATAAAAGATGATTTTTTGTTTCTACCAAAAAAATCAATAAAAAGAAATCGCATATAGCATAGCTTTTTCCCCAAATGTATGTGAGACAGACTTTTTTTGTTGTCTCATGTCAAATTTTATAATTACATGTATACAAGTAAGAGAAATCAAACCACTTGTCCTGGATTTGTGTGTGTGATAAAGCATCAAAAGAATATATTTACAAAAGGATGAATATATAATATGCATTGTTGAATTACTAGGCGACTCTAGTGGCGATGACCCAGGTGATTTGCCGATGGTAAAAGAGATATTTTGTAAGTTGGTCAAACATTTTGCTTTATACTTGCAGATACACTTTTCTTCAAACTTGCTAAAGCTTTGCACTTTCCCATATATTGACCTCTTCAGGAAAATCATTTATTAGAATCTGATGAGGAATATTTTAAAGCTTTAAGGCACCAAAAAAACACCTTGCCCTATGGGCAAATATACCTCTTAGCTCAGCCCTTTTATGGCAAAAGAATGTATTTTATATGTAGTTTTCTAACAGCATACTTCCTTTTAACATGATCAAAGTTAGCTTTTTTTCCCATAAATCATGTAGTGGTAAAAAGCAGTATATAACTCTTATTATCTTTACAAGTTGCAACCTTTTTCCTAAGTGAGGATTATTGAACCAAGTTAACACAATCCATGTTAAAAGGAAGTATATCATTAGGAAAGTACATATAAGATACATCCTTTTGCCATAAAAGGGCTGAGCTACGGTCGGTCGGTCGGTCAGTCTGGCTTTTTTTCTTTTCTTTTTTCAAACATTTCTGGAATTTTTGGTGAATTTTCAAAAAAATTCAAAATGTCCTCACAAATGAAAATCTTTTTTTTTCAAATCTTTTTTTAAAACAAATCAACATTTTTTGTCAAAAAAAGGTTCCAAAATGTTAAAACTAATTTTAAAAAAAATGGATTGGTCATGCCTGTAGATCAAGTTTTTTTAATTTTTGTTGCCGTACTTGGGGTTTTTTTCCTCCAAAATTGTAGATTACCATCTGGTGAAATCATTGTCAAAAAATGTGGAATGCATTTTATAACTCTCTTTTGCTTAAAAGCTTTTTGTGATTTCTATTTAGATTGACTTTTTTCAAAATTGATGTGGTGGAAGTGCTTTTTTGAAGTTTGAAATATACGTGCATATATATTTACACAAACACGGAAATGCTTTTGCTCACTTTCTTAAAATTAAAAGCTTTGTGTGTGCTTTTCATCTATAAATATGATTTAATGTTTTCTCAGATATTGCATGTTGAAATCAATGATAACAATTAATTTCAACAACATTGCTCGCATTCTTGAGCTTTTGCGTGTGTTTCTTCTCGATTGACCTTGCGGTGAAAATTGATAGTGTTTTTAAAAATGTGGAAATCATTTTGCTAAATTAGGCGAAACTGCATGATCTGGACATGTTTAGATATTTCTGAGCTGCTTAATCCAGTAACTAGAACAGGAGTCTGAAATGCTTTGTGTGCATGTCAGTAGCTTGGAAAGCTGTTTAGATAAACTATATCTAAAGTTTATGTAACAAAAAAGGTTATACAATTGCAGTTTTATTTTTAACACAATATTAAAATCATACAATATCAAAATAGTGTACACCCTGTGATAAGTGAAGTGTTGACTACCAGAGGAATTTTATTTGGTCTTTTTTCTGTCTCTTGTTTGTAAAAATTAAATGGTTAGGGTATCGTGCAAGGATCATTAAGAGAAATTCCATAATTCTTTTTTTTAAATAGTTTTATTTCATTTCAATAAATATATTCATGAAATTTAATTAATGAATAATGATATCTTGATCAATTTCTTTGAGTCCATAAATAAAATTGCTCATTATTCCACCTGACATGGTACCCATCCTGAAACCACCATAGACGAGATATGGAGCCAATCTGGTTCAACAGGTATCTTCCATATGTGCTAACAACTCGGATACCACCGTGTTGTTAAACATATCAAGGTAGCGTTAAGCATTCATGTTCTCATCTATGAAGATATTTCCAATCAAAAGTCCCATCACCAAAGATTCATGCTGAACAAGCAGTTTCTGTCTGATTTTGGGCGGTCATAAGTGAAATTTCTAGAGGGTTTATTCCTGTGCACATGGCTGATGAGACTGGTGTTCACTCTGCTATCCATAGGAAAGTTTGCTTCATCTCCAATGAAAATATCATGCATAAATATTTCCTGCCACCAGACGATCCACTTGAAATAAACCATTGTCTCACAAGAGCGCTCTATTCCTTATTCATGGTTTGACTCCATTCATACTGTTCTTCCCAGTAATTTAGCCAAAAGTGGCCTAGATGATTTCACGACTACTTTAGACAATTGATCATATCTCTGCATCCTGACCACAGATTTTCATGAAACAAAGCTTAAAAGAAGCTGAGAAAATTCCCTTTGCATGATATCAACAATTGAAACAGAAATTACTTTGGAATTATTTTTAACATTTGTTTCAAAATTGTATAACTTTTGTTGTTGTTTCAGCTCCAAATTGGTGAGCCTTCTTACAGCAGAATTAATTAAGTAATACAGAAGTGTTTAGGCGCACAAAATCATGTTCATATGGCCACGGTTACGCATGTACGCTTGGATTACTTTTTCTCGCCGATTTATTCATGATCTCTATAAAATCACATTTTTTTCACCAGGTTACTATTCAGAGTTGTCCTACCAGGCCGTCCTCAACTCTATCTGCCGTACCTTGATAACGCTAGCCGAAGCGGCGGGCTGCGAAAACGTCATGGAAATCATCACGTCGGATATCGCCGGATCGCAACACCACGACGACGGTGCCAGCCCAGATCCCACCTACGACGACGAAGAAGAAGACAACGATGATTATGATGAATTTACCCCTCGAGCATTCAAGAGTAGTACGCCAACACCAAGAAAAGGAGCACACAGTAGGGCCAGCACTGGTCTTAGCGGTAGAACGAGCAGCACAGGGTACAGCAGCACGACCAGTATGAGTCGCCCAATGTCGTCGCTGTCGTACATGTCAGGGATGTCGTGGACGTCAGAGAAGAAACACGAGGTGACCTATTTGAGGTAAGTGTGGCTACCAAGCTATTCCTATTCTGTTTATTTGTACTTATTACGGGGCACTGTAACCTTTTTCAGTGTGATTATAAGGTACACACATTTAAGTGGCCTTAAGCCAAATTAAAATAAATGTTTGTTTCTGGTAACATGCTGAAAAAAGAGAGGGTCGGTCAGTAGGAATTTTTTGTTCATAAATAAAAAATATTTTAGAAATACTCCAATTTTGAAAATTTGTGAATACTGCAAATATCTATATTAAAAAATTAAAAATAAGCATTGAACTTTCAGTCGAAGTGTCTGACTCATAATCGATACTATCGACACTTAAAACTTGTATCAGTTCAGTTGAATTAGAATATACTCTGATTCAGAAAATGGATTATCTTCCGATTCAAACGACATATTGACGGTAAAATCAGCCAAAAAGTGGCTCGAGATGCGGAGGTTTTCTGATCGAACATGAACAAACTGTACACAAAGCGTACAGCACAGAAGTTAGGGGGTCTTGCATGCATCAAAACAAACTACCTATGATCGTCATAAACAGTCTCTGTGTCATTGTTTTCAATCGAAACTGGGTATTTTATCGTGTAGAAACGACCGCGATAGGGCATGCAAAAGAGATGATTTTCCTTTCATCGATCAACATAATCGATGAACAGGCATGCCTGGTAGTGGTACGTGTTGTGGCAATGGCAAGCACATTAGGTGTCGCAATAGGGTTAATATAAAGTTTAAATATTCATGTCAAAGTAAAGTTTGGAATTGTTGCAGAATTCATGGAAATGTGTACATTAAAATTGACCTTCAGTAAAATGAGAATGGACATTTTTATTCTCTCAATACTTTTCCGTAAATTTGGACTGAAAAAATACAAACGGTAGGTAGAAAATATATATTTTTTTTCTTCAAAATATTCATACATTTTTTACAGTCCGCAGGTATTTTTAGAGTCGGTCGGGTTTCCAGAAACAAACATTTATTTTGGTTTGGCCTTACGAGGCAAATTATTTTCAGACTTTAGGAGAACAAAATCAGGACCGTGTTTGACCAATTTCCTCTGGAGACAAAGTTTTTTTTTGGACCTATCTAGGGTTTCTAAATTTGAAATTTCTTTTTCAAATTGACAATAACAAAAAATTGATAATTGTGTTTTGTTTTTGTTTTGTTGTTATTGAACTACCATAGATGCTACTTATATTACCCCCCCCCCCCCCCCCCCCACCCCCCACCCCAAAAAAAACATTGCAAAATTGCCCAGGATTGTAAGGTTCATTAGCTGGGTTCTTTTTGTTTTCTAATTATCATTTATCATTCCAATTGTTCTTTTGATCATAGATTTGAAGTATCTGTACGTTTCGCCATCCCAAACATCATCATCCAGCCCACCCTGGATACCGTCAAGACCTCCCTGGCTCGCATCGCCGAAGTCGTACTCAATGTAGCAGACAAGATACTGTATTGGGCGGGAGACGGCATTGGGGAGTCGTTCCTCACGGATATCGCCGACGAACCGGCAGTACAGAGCACCATGCGGCAACTTGATGGTGTGGTAGATGGTATGTTATGTTCTTTTGTGATAATAAAAAAAAGACTTGTTAGGCAAAGAAAAGAAAAAAAAGTTTGTTTCCGGTAGGTGGTCTGAAAACCAAGATGCGAGATGCTTTATTTTTATTTTTGAGGGGGGAGAGGTGGGATGACTTTTCAAAGGCAATTTTTGCAATTTACCATACGCCGCAAACCCTGAAGACACTAAATAATCACAGCCAGTATCCTACTGTGCCCCACATCATAGTTACTGGGCTTTACTGAGCAGTCAGATTCAATTGTTTGTTTAACATTTTAATCTTTTCTACAGTAATTTGTATTTAAAGCGCTTTTGCGATTTTATTTATTCAAAATGGGATTACAAAAATGAAATGTGGTAATTTATGTGGCCAAAACGAAATGCACGCGGCCTACCGGAAACAAACTTGTTGTTTTTTACGCCTTACTATAGTCTGTTTTACTTTCACGAAACAGTGGCGTCACTGCGATTGCAGTGAATAATCGCCCGCCCCATCTTGAGATGTTGGCGTAAACACACACGTAGAGAGATTGAAGATATAATTATGTACATATGCATGCGTAAATGCTGTGCCTGTAAAGTTACATCACTGTCCAGAGGAATGGAAATTAAGCATATTTCCCAACTAAAATGATAATTTTATTAACGTGTGTGGCACATTGGATAGATTTCTGGACTCACAATACACAAGGTTGTGGGTTCAAGTCCCATTGTAGTCAATGTGTTGTGCTCTTGAACTACCATTATTCAATCCTAAAAAGGTAACAGACTTTGTGTGCAGGAGTTGTAGAGACACTACAACTTAGGAAGGTGTAGTCTTGGACAGCATGTACTATTTGGTGTACTTTTAAAGCTCCTCCAGACCGTCAAATGCCTTTCGGAAGTCCAAGAAAGCCATATTTTACTTTGAAAAATATAGTGGCTAGTAGGCATGATGATAGTAAGCCTACATATATGGTTTTCTTGGACCTCCAAAAGGCATTTGACACAGTGTGGAGGAGCTTAAAAAGTATACCCAACAGTACACGCTGTCCAAGAACTTACACATTCATAAGTTGTAGTGATAATCCTCCACAACGTCTTGAAAAAGGAGTAAATCTGCCCCACACAATGGTAAAAGAATGATGGGTTCTCTGTTCCAGTGATCATGGGATTGTCCCCCTGCATTCTTTACCGTTGTTACTCCTTTTGTCACCAAAGCAATGTAGACACAGGTCACGTATAGGGTTGTCCCTTTTACCATTGAGCTGTTTTATCTCTTTCACCTTCAATTAAATTCTGATTCTGATATGATTTGCCAATTATACTATGGAATTTTATTTCAATTTTTATTATATTTTTCTAAATCTTTTCACTGCAGATCTACAACGTACCATCGACAAACATCTCTTTCACTTCAAGTTTTATGATTTCCTCTGGAAGGACGACATGTACTCGGCCTACTACGATTTCATCGACAACGATCCCGGCACTTTTGCGATTAAGCGCGAGGTGGAGCGACTGCTGCATATCGAGGAGAAGATACAGGCGGTGCCGCGAGTCCTCCCTGTCGGACCCATATGTCTGGCGACTAGACCTATCACCGATGCCCTCTATGGGTTTGCTGTGCAATGGAAAACCCAGTATGCACAAGTTCTCCACGAGGAGGCGAAGGTTTGTCTGATTTCTAATACAATTCCTCCATGTGAGACCCATAGGCCTGGCCACCAGTATAAACTATAGAGCTATGAAAACTGGTCAGCATTGGAGCCTTATATTACATTTGTAATCACTGTCATAATGCTATGAATAAAATGCAAGCTATTCACGCGAGCATAGTTTTGTTGATGTTCGCGGAACAACTATGCCTGCATGGGCGTGACAATTTCACGATTGACAAATCAGGACGCATGGTTATTTTTTAAATCGTCCGATACGCACTTCCAGGTTTACGCATGCACACCCCTACACATTTCGCACGCACATACCCACGCATTATTGGAAATGTGTCCATAGCATTATGACTCTGACTATATAAGTCAAAGGTGTGATAGGTCATATGTGATGCGATCTGTGAAAACCCGTCGGTTGTTGCCCAATGTCAACTAGGGATAATAATTAAAATGTAAACAAATTAAAATTTGAAAATTTAATTTTTTTAAATTTTTTTAAAGAAAGTTAAATTTCACCATCAAAAACTTACTTTAGTCACTTTTATTATTAACCTTATAATGTTATTCTATTAAATTATGTATCTTTTTTGGCCTGTTTTCATGATTTCTTGTTTTGTAGCTTTTTATGACATCACAATCATCATTCACTCATAACTTTTTTGTAGTGATCGTAGAAAAATGATCGAAATAGTTCTGTAATCAGCACAGTTTTAGCTTTCTTATGATATAAATATCTTCTATATGAAAAATGCCACCATGTGGCGGGTTTTCACAGATCGCATCACATATGTTGCAGCCCTCTGCAGTTTTTTGTCTGTAATTATGAGCTAGAATTAAAACAAACCTCAACAAATTATTAATATTATTTCAATTAGAATTTTAATCTGGCCATACTAATATTATATAATTATTATTCCAATTAATCCAGAGGAAATTGGACCAGGCTATCCTGTACCGTAACAGCATGAACACTCGTCTACATGAAGAAGTGACCTCTCTAGACCAGTTAAATGGCACACTGAATCTTCTGGAAGAAGTGAGGGATATGGAAAATAAAGTTGATGCCATCTATCTGCCCATTGAGACAATGTATACAGACCTAAGGTGAGTAGGCACTTTATAGGTAAGCTGATTACTAAGCTATATTAAAAAATGTCTTGTCTCAAAGCTCCCGCGCGTTAGTTAATTGATGCGCGTTAGAAGAAGAAGAAAAAAAATTCCTTCTTTTTTTTTCTTTTTTTTTTCTTTAAAAAAAAAAAATCCCAAAGTTTCACCGATTTTTCAGATTTTCAGTGATCACATTTTTTTTAAATACGAAGTCACTTTTACAAGGATTTCAATATTTTATATTTATAAAAAAAATGAAAACACTTTAAAAAACCGCATTCCGCATTAGGTTTTGAAAAACTGTAGAGTTTGAGACATAAGATTTTTTTATATAGCCTTATACACCATAGGCTCATACTGTAAAACCAGAAATGTTTGCGCATTTAAAATATCACAAAAAAGGCAATACTGGCTTAATTCACGGCATTAATGAATGTAAACTTTGGAGTTACCTTGTGTAACTTTGCAATGCACTGCTACAAGCTAGATTGAAAATATTTGTGGCATAAAATGTCCGCGAGTATATTAGCAGTCCTTGCGAAATTAGCGAAATTTAAATGCACACATACTTTTCTGGTTTTACAGTACAAGGATGCTATACAGATTACCTTTTTTCTTTTTTAAGTTTTTTGTTGAGATTTTTGTTGTTGATTTTGTAAACAAATGTTGCTTCTTTTTTTTTGCTTCTTTTTTTGAAAATGTCTAAAAATTGCTGAAAATTCACCAAATCTTCCCAATTTTTGTTGGGGAAAAGAACAAAACAAACAACAAAAACCTGTCCGTCCGCCTGACCCTACCTGAGAAGTCCATAGAACAAACAGGCCGTTTTGTTTTCATCGCCTTACTACTAAATATCATTTTCATGCCGTGATATTTATTGTGTCAAATCAGAGATTTCAGACAATGCTTGCACTAAGGCCTAAAAAAAAAGGTTTGATTGGCCTAACATAGAAAAAAAATAGGGTAGGTAGGTATTTTTTTTGTTTTGAAATCTATAAAACGTCTATATACCATACAGACATAAATAAATGGCACAAATACACATTTTCACTGGGTTTTTTCTTTTTCTCACACACACAAAAAAATAAAAAATAAAAAAATTTGTTTAGGGTCGGCGGTAAAAATAGGGTCGGTCGGGTTACGTCAATCAAACCTTTTTTTTTAGGCCTAATATAATGATAATACATACTAATTATATACTTATTTATGCTTTTTTATTGAGGGTATATTTTCTTCAGTGACCAGCACTGCTTTCCAAGCAGGCCCTCATTTTGATTACATAGAAATGCAACATTATGTTATACAATATTATACAAATTAAGGCAACTATATACAAATATTATACATAATTATTTATATGGGCCTTCCAAACGGTACAATAAAAGTGTGTATTGAATACGGTGCACCAAGTTCCTGAATGTGCGTCTAATATTTTTAAAAAAATGCCATCAATATTTTTTGTGCAGCCCAAAAGGTGTGCGTGTGAGTATAGAAGCACAAGAGAAGGTCAGTTCGGGCTAACTTATATATTTTTTATCAAAACAGTCTGTTATATAAATAATAATAATAATATTGAATGTCTTATTTACGGGTGATACAAGAATATATTGCATTCGCTATAAAAATATTGCACTCGTCTTTGACTCATGCAATATTTTCGTGCAATATATACTTGTATCACCCTCAAAGCCATTCAAAATTATATAAGTATATACAATGATGATTATGAATATGTACCATTTTGAAAATATGCAATCATGACTGTGTAGATATAAATGATTTAAATTGACCGAGTGACATATTTTCTAATTCAGAACATATTGCGTTTTGTTTTTAATTTCATGAAATTGAAATAATAAAATTCATCTCTTACACAATTAACTAACTAGCTAAGCATTTATAAACAAATTTCAAAATTAACATTTAGAAACATATGTAATATTTGATATCTAGCAAAATCCCTATAAATACATCACACCATATACACAAAGTCTTAAAATGTCATTTGTTGGAACTACATTGTAAGGTATTCTCCATATTATGCTCCCATGCCCTGATAAGCTCCCATGCCCTTATAAGCTCCCATGCCCTTATAAGCACCCATCACCTTTCTTTCCCTTTTCCGCAATGACTATCGGCAAAAACTAAAAGCCAGGAGAAGGGGCCCCAACGCCCCCGGGGCTCGAACTCCGGACCTCTTGGGAAATGTCTTTAGATGATTTTTGTGCAATTTCAGCATTTTTTTTACCCAAAACTGAAATTTTGTACGAATGCAGCAAATTTTGAGCCCCCAAAAAGTGATTTTTGGGTCAATATTTTAAAAGCATTTTTACCAACAATGGATTCTCCGACTCATTTCCTTTCTATAAATGTATACTTTTATAAACATCACATTAATAGTTCAAAAGTTACAGTGCTTGATAAATTTTATGTTTTTAGGGTTGACAGCCCCCTAACCCCCTAGGCACCTTTTCCAACGAATATTTTTCGCGGCTAAAAAGCCAGGGGTAAAAGGGCCCCACGCCCCCGGGGCTCGAACTCCGGACCTCTTGGTTCAGAGGCAAACAACTTACTGCTAGGCCACGGGGGTCAACCATACTTGACTCAGTATACTTTGCCAAGTATATACCCTGGGGCCATCATTTTATCAAAAAACTGCCAAACCGGGTGGTACAAGCGCACTGTATCGTAGTAATTCGTAGTACTCAAGAGTGTTAGGGTGTCCACGATAAATGACTTTAAAACTGTAACTTAACTTAATAAGCACCTACCCCAAAAAACGCAATATCACATATTTTGATACATTTTTTCACTGTTCCCATGTAAGTTTCTGTGTTGATTCCCTTACTCGTCTGTCATCTTTAAAAGACTTCAAAAACATCTTGCGTCCCCCATGCAATCATAGGCCTACAAAAGCCTTTTCATCAATACCGTGTCCTAGGAAACCTGCGACTTATTTTGGCGGTGCTCTTATTCATATCATTGGCTTCAATCATGTTTTCGAATCATACATGATTGCAGCATATCAGGTCGAAAAACAACCGATTTTCCGGAAAACGACTATTGCTGTATTTTTCGCGGTAGAGAATTTTCAGAATGTGTAAACATGATTGCCCTCCTGATAGGCCATTGCAATACGAGGGGGTATCAACAAGTTCTTGAAATCACCCAGAAGTGAAGGAGTCAGAAACTTTTTTTTCTTCGTTATGTGACCCTTCAGACATCTTTAAAAAGTCACTGTGCAAAGTCACACATTTTCCCACTATTTATGACCTGTCCACAGACCGCCATTGTAGAGCTCCTCAGATTGATCCTCAGATTGCCTCAGATTGCTTTATTCCCAAAACAGCAATAAATAGTTTTAAAGTGTTGACAGAAAGGGGTCAAAGGTCATTACAAACAAGCTTGGTGACAATAATCTTGTGGGTAACATGGGGTGTACACAGGTTGACCTCTAATGACCCCTACATGACCTTTGACCATTTTCTGTCAACATTTTATTTAAACTATTTATTGCTGTTTTGGGAATAACGCAATCTGAGGCAATCTGAGGATCAATCAATGGCGGTCAATCTGAGGAGCTCTACAATGGCGGCCTGTGGACAGGTCATAAATAGTGGGAGAGATGTGTGACTTTGCACAGTGACTTTTTAAAGATGTCTGAAGGGTCACATAACAAAAACAAGTTTCTGGCTCCTTCATTTCTGGGTGATTTCAAGAACTTTTTGATACCCCCTCGTACAGTAAAGAGTAAACCTTAGAGCTTCCAGAGGTCCTCACCCAGGACCCCCAAAGGGTCTTTGACACTGCAATGATATAAAACTTGATTTACTCAAATGTTTTAGATATTATAACATATGATAAAATACTCGCTATAATGGTGTGCAATCTGAGATCGCAACAAACTCCTTGCGATCTGGGCGGGAACAGGGGCCCATCTGGTCGGGTTGTCAGTTGCTTTCCGTCGTAATCTAATCTCCGTAAATTGGTAAGTCCGATAAAATATTCCTCTGTGATGTCCGTGACGTTGTTGTTATTCAGGAATAACTTCTCTAAGCTCTGAAGCTCAAGAAATGCACCCGGTTCTACGGCGCCTATCAGATTATAAGCTAAACTAAGAATCGACAAATTGGTTAGCGAGGCGAATGTTTCGTTAGCGATGTACGAGATGACATTGTTATCCAAATACAGATCTTCCAAGCTCAGAAGGTGACGGAATAGGCCAGGGTCAATTGCAGCGATCACATTGTGGGATAAACCTAGAAATTTCAGATTGTCAAGACCGGCAAAAGTTTCGTTAGCCATGTATGAGATGCCGTTGTGATCTAAATACAGATCTTCCAAGCTCCGAAGGTGACGGAATAGGCGAGGGTCTGTTGCAGTGATTACATTGTGCGATAAACTTAGAATTTTCAGATTGTCAAGTCCTGTAAATGTATCTTTTTCGATGGATGAGATAGCGTTGCTAGTCAAAAACAGGCGCTCTAACATCCCAAGCTGACTAAATAGGCCTGTTTTTATCGTAGCAATTCTATTTTCAGCTAAGCTCAGATTTTTAAGATTTGTTAATCGGGAAAAGGTGTCACTCTCCATGGACGAGATACCGTTTTCATCCAAATAAAGCTCTTCCAAGCTGCCAAGCTCGGTGAATAAACCTTGTTCTATTGTAGTAATCCCATTGTCGGAAAGATGTAGAATTTTCAGATTGACTACTTCCATAAAGGTTTCTGTCGCGAGGCTCGAAATAGCGTTATCGTCCAAGTACAGTTCTTGTAAGCTCGGAAGCCCCATGAACAGGCTGGGCTCTATGGTACCAATTCCATTGTCAGACAACCTGAGCAACCTCAATTTAGAAAGTCCAGCAAAAGCATCACTTTCAATAGCTAAGATGACATTGTCGCTCAGGTACAGTTCCATGGTCTCATCTGGTATGTTTCGAGGTACCGATGCCAGCTGTATTCCAGAGCAATCTACTCGTGTGGATGAGCAGGCGCATTCTGGTGGACAAGATGTCACCAAAGATGAAGAAACACTTACAAGCAGTAGTACTGCAATTGCTGTGGTGTATGCCATGGTGATAAAGATGTGGGTGCTGCTGTATCGACCTGTAATGTTGGAGCATATAAATAATGATGATGAAAATTGTGTGCATAATAAGGGATTAAAGGCATATTATGTGATCTTTTCCAGGGGGCCTCTATCCATGATTATTTTTAGAAAGTAAATTTTCTGGCAGATTTACATTTCTGATCATAAATCATAAATATATTCTGAGTTATAGAGCGAATTGATTCCTAATTACTTCAAAATCCTGTTTTAGGAGTGAATTTAGAGTGAAAAATAAGTTGCCGCGTAGAACTGACAGTTTATTTTCACTCTCTAAACCATGATTTTGAAGTAATTAGGAATCAAATCGCTCTGTAGCTCAGAATATATTCTTGATTTATGATCAGAAATGTAAATCTGCAAGAAAATCTACTTTCTAAAAAAATATAATGACTAGAGAGCGCTCCCTTGAAAAGATCATATAATATGCCTTTAAATAAATTATATTTCAGTGTATGTGTATCACCAATCTACAACGGCATCTATGTCGTCTGCGTGGTTTATTAAAATAAACATGCAGACGCGCAGAACGCAAGTTGTAGATTTCAATTTTGTTTTGTGCGCAACTCCACCCCCTACCCCCCCCCCCCCCCCCCCCCCCCCCCCCTGCTCACAAAAAATGTAATTTTTGGAAGCCCATAATATAGGGGTTTTTTTGTCGCCTTATCTTCACTTAACCAACAAACAAAAAAGGATTTGTTTCTCTGTGGTTTCTGGCTCCTGTGAAGACATAGTCGACTTTGTATACCTTGTATAATTACACTGTCACACAACACCATCTGATACTTCCCATCCGAGAACCGAACCAATACAAGGTCTACTGGCATTGGATTTACCAAAGAACTGCGCTTTAAGCGCACTAGGGATTACTAGGGATGATGCTTTTTATGCGTCACAATAATATCACACCCCTTCATAACGCGCTAATATTGAATTTGCTGCCTGTACATCTAGAAACATGTGAAGGCAATATTTCTGTGGCTGTGTAAGAGATTCTAGTTATTGTAAAAATTGATCACATTATTTGTCTCTGTTTGGAAGTATAAAGTATAAAGGTTTTTTATTACAGGATATTGAAAGATAGGAAATAGCATGGAAATAGTCACATACGGAAATGCAGCTGTATCTCTGAGGAAAATATTTTGGGCGAGGCCCAATGTCAAAGATTACTCGTAAAGTGTAATTTTAGACCGAAACGGCGGCTATACAGTGCGAGAAAATCAACATTTTGAATTTATCAAAGTGAGCAAGATTCTTCTTTCTGCGAAGACGGTATACAAATATTCATATACTTCGTATTTATTGTGTCTGCCATTGGTCAATTTTGAACCCCACTAAACAAATTGCTCATTACGTATTCATCAATTTTTTGGATGTAGCATAGTGTAACAGTATACGGCAGTCGAAACGTCAAATTCAATGCAAGTAGACCGTGTATTGGTCGGTTCTCGGACATAAGCGGTTTTCGCAAGGCGAAGTATCAGAGGGTGTTGTTCAATTGTGTGTGACAGTGAAATTTTAGGCATAGCGAGAGGGGGTCAAAAAAGTGTTGAGCCCTCCCCCATCAAAGTCTATATCTAAATAAAATGTAACTCATATGCATAAATATTGAATTGAAAAGACATACTCGTTGTTTATGAAACTCATGGATTCGAGTTAAAACTGGGTAAAGTAGATGTCTATAAAACTTCACAAAGATTGTTACATCAATCGCATCATTAAATGTGCCTATTAATTAAATAAATTTAAAATATTAGAAATATTTGAAATTTCACCTGAGCTTATTTTCACAAACTGTTGTTATATATCCCATCCGTTTCTATGAAATATGCTGTTCCTGCAATAGACTAGAAGTACCCACATTTATTATCGGGCTTTTCAAACATGCCAGTGTATAGTGTGAGCGAGACGCACATATAGTATCAGCTCTACACAACATTTCAATGGGATTTCAGTATACTATGCCGTAACATGCTTTCACAGCTCAGACTTGTCATTAACATCATTTTGGGACCAGCTGAACAATCTTGATACAATATCAATTTTTTTTTCTTCTTCAAATTAACACATGATTACACATACCTATCACAATCTGTGATAATTGTTGCCTAGCAAGAAGAGAATATGCGTTCACCAAGTACTATACGCTCACATAGAATAATCGCCCAGTTGGAAATAATACAGGGAAGCAAATAACTAAACAATTGAACACTATTAAAGAAGTTTCCCCATGACGAATGCCACTTCGTAGATTTCATGATCAAAATTCAAGGTTCAGTGATCTGATTGAATGGATGGTTACGATGCATAACAAATCTAGGCTAAAAGCAAACAGCCAAGTGAAATGACAATATACATTGAATTGTAAAGTAGTTAGTCTATATTTAGATGTAGACTTGTAATATGAAAATGGGGAATTTACAAACAATTGCAACATTAAAACCAAAGCATATTTGTGGGCTTTTTACGATGCATTTTATACCATATTTTGAGGGGAATTAGTGACATGATCTTTTTTAAACAAAATAATTGTTTACTGGACAAAATTACTATTTTAGCGTGAAAATTATATAGTTTAGCTTTTATTTGTGATATCACAGTTCTTTCATTTTCAATTCTGTAGACGATTAGAGTAATTCACAGCTTTGCACGCTGGAATTTCACATTTCTTTTTCAAAATTATGGTATTCACATAATACAGGGTGTCCTCATTGATTACTCAGTATTTTGCTGTAATCTTTGTATAATCTTAAAGGTAATTTAGTTTGTTTTCAAATGCCAATGGCTTGATTGTAATTGCTCTTCCCAATCCAATGATATGCTTGATCAATCATGAGTACTTAAAAATCGGTTAGTGCCACTTTATAGGAAAAAAGATTCAAGTGGAAAGAGTCATTTTGCTCATTTCATAATCAGTATTTACTAATTATCGTTTATGCGAGCTTCAAGATGACTAATTTACCTTTTAAATGCCGTTTGTTTTGTCTCATTTGCTTTATCTTATCTCTAAAAACATGCTTGATTAAAATTGATCACAAAAAGTAAAATTTGCGTTTTTTATGAATTTTGAGTGCTCGTTATTGATCAAACAATATTATTTAAAAGCCAACTAAATGATCTTTTAGACTATATAAAGATTACAGCCAAGTACTGAGTAATCTATGAGGCAATAATGACATGGAACTTGTGCGCCCTTTTTTTAGGGACACCCTGTACAATAAAAGATATATAAAAACTAAAATTGTTCACATTTTTACCACAGGAGTTACAAGCTGCGCCTTCCCAGGACGGAGGTTCAGGAGGTGGAAAAGCTGAGGGCCAATTGGCAAGAGGTCATCGACCTCGCTGAGTCATGCCGCATCAAGCTACTCAAGGAGAGGCGGGGAGCGTTCGAACAGGAGCTGGACAAGCAAGTCAAGGTGGGTTGGATTATGAAGAAATTTTCCCGGGGGGGGGGGGGGGGGTAGACAGTATAATGTTGTAATCATCCACGTGAACGAAAACACGAATTAAGGGTGTGTTTTTCCCCGACCACAACTCAGGCCTGTGCTAAAGGTATCAAAATCGCTGAAATTTCAGAGAATAATTTTGTTTCAAAATATCACCATTTCTGTCTGCTCCACACAAAATATGAAATCAGTCAACATTCGGATATTATTTTGTAGGGAGTACTGTAAAAGCGGTAATTTTCGAGCGATTTATTTTTCGCACTTTACCGACTTGTAACTGTTCTGCATGTTTTTTTGATTCAGGATTTGTAGCTTTTTGACATATACCCATATGCAAAAGAAATATATTTTGCATGTTATTATGTTCACGGTAGCTGCTTCGAGCATGAAAAGCACGAAAATAAATGTAGTGTGAAAATGTCCACTTCTACAGTATATTATTTTTCATCTTATGATTACAGAGGAATTCAGAAAGTGTAAATGAATGTTAAACAGCCCTTTTATGGCAAAAGGATGTATCTTATACATACTTTCTTAATGATATACTTCCTTTTAACATGGATTGTGTTAACTTGGTTCAATAATCCTAACTTAGGAAAAGGTTGCAACTTGTAAAAACAATAAAAGTAATATACTGCCTTTAATCACTACATGATTTATGAAGAAAAAAGTTAACTTTGATCATGTTAAAAGGAAGTATACTGTCAGAAAACTACATATAAGATACATTATTTTGCCATAAAAGGGCTGTGTAGTAACCAGCCACACCATTTTGTTTTCTTATTTATAATTTCACATCTTTTTTTTCTCTTCCCTCCCTAGCTGTTCGTCGTTGAAGTGATCCAGTTCAGGAACAGCTTCGACTCTCAAGGCCCTGCCGTGCCCGGCGTCCAACCGGGGGAAGCCGTGTCCAGACTGCACGAGTTCCAGGAGATCTTCAAGTTGTACGATTCCAAGAGAAGAACTCTGGATTCCGTGTCGAGGCTGTTTGGCATCGTGTGCAAACCGTTCCCAGAGTTGGACAAAACTGGAGAGGTATGAAAGCAACATAAATATAATTGGTTGTGGTAGAGCTTGTTTCAAAGCAGATAAGACCTAGAAAAGGAATTTTTATTTTAGGCCTTACTTTTGAAAATTTTGACCAAAAAGTGCAAAAAAAGTGATTTTTGGCAACAAAAAAAATCACTTTTTGGTCAAAATTTTCAAAAGTAAGGCCTAAAATAAAAATTTAAAAATACCACTCCTAGAGTTTTGTCTTAACATGGTTTCTAGCAAATTTCAGCATTTTTAACTCAAAATTGACTTTTGTAGCCTGTCCAAGATTTTTTTTACCCAAAAAGTGATTTTTTTGCCATTTTGTCAAAAATCGACATTTTTAGTGAAATTTGATATCAAAAATGGAATCTCTGACTCATTTCCATTCCATAATTGTATACTTTCACATTCATCACAGTTATAGTTTAAAAGTTACGGCGCTCTCTATTTGTCACATTTTTGGGGTTGACACCAACCTTAAGGGAAGTGTCAACCCTTTTTAATGAAATTTATCAAGCACTAACTTTTAAACTAATATTGTAATGTACGTAAAAGCATACAATTTTTTCAATGAAATGAGTTGGAGAATCCATTTTTGGTATCAAATTTCACAAAAAATAGTGATTTTTACATTTTTGCCGTCAAATATTTTCAGACAACCTAACAAAATCAGTTTTTGGTTAAAAATTTCCAAAATATCACCAAAATCATCTAAAGTAAATTATTAGGATCAATTTTTGTTTTTTGGCTTAAAAAGTTTTAGCTTTGAAAATATTGACCAAAAATGTGATTTTTTAGATCAAAAACAAATTATGTTCTTGCATAAAGTCACACCTGTGTTGTTGTTTACATTTGATCTGATTGGCAATCGAGCGAACAGATCAAAGTAAAATTAATTGATTGATGTATCATACGACAATCTTATTGGATTGTATGATGTAGGTTATTAATGCGCATGTCCGACTTACATTTGATTTAGGAATTAACTATAGTTTAATCAGTCAAATTGGCGAGAAATATTAGTTTTTTATCCCTCCGCGCGCAGAAGTAATCCAAGCGTATGTGCGCATTCATAGTCACACGCACACGGTTTTAGTCGTACGCACGCGTCACCCATATGATGCACAGTGGACTTGTTATCTTCACGCGTGCCCGTGTCCATCTATATCCATTCGCTGCTGTAAGGAGGTTTTGCCAATTTGGAACTGATCAAACTATAGTATAATTCAGGATATCCCCATAATCAACACAGCTTTTAGAGGAACACGATCATACTTACATTTTAATACTGTACAATATGATAATAAATATAATTGTTTTCATATTCTTCAATTCACATATCGAGGGCTCAGAACCACAAGGCCTTATCTCCATTTTGACCATTTTGAGAAAAAGACTATTGAAGATTTTTAAACACATTGGGGAGATGGAGATGAGGCCTTGTGATACTGGCTATAACTTTGAAAGGGGTTGTGTTATGGAGATAAGGCTGTGTTACTGGAAAGAGAATTTCTTTCTGAAAATTTGATACCAAAATCTCATTTTTGAAAAAAATGGAGATGATGCCTTATGTTTCTGAGCCCTCAATATTCATTGTTTTGTACTTCTATTCTATATTTTCATAAGTTTTGACATACTTGTAATTTGATGTCCTTGTAGGAGTTGGATTTGCTAGGACTACTCTATGGCCTATTCCAGAAATTCATAGCATTTGACAGCCAATTCAGAGACAGACTGTGGGCAGATGCAGACTTGCCTAAGGCAAATAAAGAGGTGAGAGCGCAGACACTTCCCATTTTGTGATATAGCTAGCTTAAAGGCAGGTGACCCGAGTTTGACTTGACTTGGGTGGAAAATATGAGAGACATAGTTTACTCAAATCCCAATTTGCTTGATTTGTATTTACTTGGTGTTAGTCACTTTGTTACAACTTTGTTGCTTAATCAACAAGTATCTTTCAATTTTCCCTAATTTAGTTGAGGGTATATGTGATGCGATCTGTGAAAACCCGCCACATGGTGGCATTTTTCATATTGGAGATATTTATATCATAAGAAAGTTAAATCTGTGATGATTACCAAACTATTTCGATCATTTTTCTACGATCACTACAAACAAAGTTATGAGTGAATGTTGATTGTGATGTCATAAAAATAAATAAAAAATAAAATAATATATTTTTTAAAATTCTAATTTTACCCATAATCCCTAGTTCACATTTTGCGACATCCGACAGGTTTTCACAGATCGCATCACATATATCTATCAAAAAGTTAAATAAGTTGATTTTTTATTATTTGTTTATTATTATTATTTTTTATTTTATCTTTTTTTTTATTATTGCATATCGTCGCTATTCTTTCAAAACCTTGCTTTTCCGGCCCTTCAGCATGTATAAAGTAAAACTGCCAACAGTTATGCATAGGAAGAGTTGCTTTATACATGTTCCGGGACAAGAGAACTTACAAGGTTTTGATAGATGTGATTTTGTTTAGAGCAGACCACCTAAAGGTCATACATAGAAAGTATTACTTTAAACATGCTGAAGGCTGGATGGAGATACAAGGTTTTGAAAGAATAGCGACGATATATTAATTCTCACATCACATCATATATAGACATAAATAATCAATAATGACAACAATGTATAACATATTTCACTTCCCTTAAATCAAATCTTACAGGAGTTGTCTAATTTTAAGTTCTAAATATACACTTTATTAGTAAATCGGGACGTTTACCATATTGGTATTTGCTAATAGTTGGTTTGGCAACACTTATACACGTATAAATGATGTCAACATTATTACTAGTTTCATCATGGTAGCCAAATAATACATCTTTTGTGCAATAAGTTGATTGATTATATTTTTTTGTCTTCTCTTTCAGGTCGAAACCTACTGGGACGAATGCGAGAATCTGCCAGACAAACTGAAGGACTGGGACGCTTACAACGAGATGAAGAATTCAATCAAATTCTATCTGGATGTATTCCCAATCCTTCACAAGCTGGCATCAAAGGTAAATAGTGGTGATTATGGGAACAAGAGATCATGTTAAGGGGGTGTGGACCCTCAGCATAGCCTCTGTAAAACTGCCATAACTTTTTCATTATTCATTTAATCTACATAAAAGTATACATTTTTTAATTTTGTATTATCTTATTTATTTTTTGGCACTTTTTGGTCTATAATTCAAAAAATAAATAAGATATTAAAAAAAAAAAATATTCCTAGGGAATTGTATTGGGATTATAATAAAACTAGTATAACAAAATTTGACAAAATATATTTTGAGTTATCTTTGCAGAACCTAAAATGGGTCAAAAAACATGTTTTTTATCATTTTCTCCAAATGGTCAATTTCATGATCATGGTTGGATTCATTGAACCCTTTTGTGCAAATAAATGTCTACTTTTATATAGATTAAATGAATAATGAAGAAGTTATGGCAGTTTTACGGAGGCTATACCTGTGGGTCCACACACCCCCTTAAGAGGATCTTATCGATTCAAAATACTGTAAAGCTTTTTAATTTGGTGTGCATTTTAATTTTGTGAATTTCGCGAGGGCATCAGATTCGCTAAATGTTCACGCACACACAAATTTGTTCCATGACTGCCAGTAAAAAAAATTCCAATCGCAAAATTCCAACCAACTCAAAAATCATAAGTAACATTTTTGTTGTAGTTTCAGTACTCATGGTTTTTGTTGTTGTGAAAATGAAATCTGTGGGCCCTACCCTAATTTACAATGGCATGTTATGACAATATAACAATATTTTATTGGGCCTAAATTATTGTCTATGTTGATTTTCAGGAAATCCGTAACCGTCACTGGCTGCAAGTTATGTCCGTCACCGGCAGTTCTTTCTTACTAGAAGCCAACGTCTTCAAACTGCTGCACATCTTAGATATCGGACTAATCAAGTAAGTGTGGTGCAAAATTATTTTCAATTATTTGATCTAGATGCTTATTTTTGTAAAGCTTAGGAGTCATTACGTTCCCACTCCCTTAACACTTTTGGACCGGTGATTTGTCATTCGCCGGTAATAAATCATTTAAAGATGGGTCTATTTCTCACTATTTGGTCCAATTAAAAGACCGCAAAGGACATAATTATGCCCCATGGGCATAAACTAACCTTTATAACCCTGAAAATGGGCCACATAGTCAGCGGTTGACAACATATTAGATGATTTATTACCAGCGAAATGTCAAAATCACCGGTCCAAAAGTGTTAAGGGATGGGAACATAATGGTTACATCTACAGTTACACCATGAGTTTATTCCATGGACCAACATACAATGGAATGACCTCCCCGACACTATCCTGGATACTGTCAACCACAGTTACTTTCAAACAAAACTGTAATCTTTGTTGAAGATTTTCATCAGGACTGTTAGATTAAAACTAAGGTTATCATATCTGGTCCAGGTTTTAACATACCTTAGCGGATGTTTCAAGAACAAATTGTTCTCGTTATCAAAACCGATGAAGTGACGATCCTGTGTTGAATAGCTCTACTTTCTGGTTGCGTGGGAATGGTGTTTCTTGATGTTTTAGCAACCAGAAAATCGTTGAATACATGACTTAGTTTAAATTGCCCTCGTCTCTATTCATGGTGGTAAATTGCCCTCGTCTCTATTCATGGTGGTGCATTTTTTTCTTATTTCTGTGGCCTCCTTAACCCATCTTTTGTACTGGTAAGTTTCTTTTACACCTACAATCTTTGCCTCATCCCAGTTGATGACATGGTTTTTGTCTACTATGTGATCCGTGATGACAGATTTGTTGATCGTATACCACGTAGTATGGTTTTTGTCTACTATGTGATCCGTAATGACAGATTTGTTGACCGTATACCACGTAGTATGGTTTTTGTCTACTATGTGATCCGTGATGACAGATTTGTTGACCGTATACCATGTAGTATGGTTTTTGTCTACTATGTGATCCGTGATGACAGATTTGTTGACCGTATACCACGTAGTATGGTTTTTGTCTACTATGTGATCCGTAATGACAGATTTGTTGACCGTATACCACGTAGTATGGTTTTTGTCTACTATGTGATCCGTGATGACAGATTTGTTGACCGTATACCATGTAGTATGGTTTTTGTCTACTATGTGATCCGTGATGACAAATTTGTTGACCGTATACCACGTAGTATGGTTTTTGTCTACTATGTGATCCGTGATGACAGATTTGTTGACCGTATACCATGTAGTATGGTTTTTGTCTACTATGTGATCCGTGATGACAAATTTGTTGACCGTATACCACGTAGTATGGTTTTTGTCTACTATGTGATCCGTGATGACAGATTTGTTGACCGTATACCATGTAGTTTGGTTTTTGTCTACTATGTGATCCGTGATGACAGATTTGTTGATCGTATACCATGTAGTATGGTTTTTGTCTACTATGTGATCCGTGATGACAGATTTGTTGACCGTATACCACGTAGTATGGTTTTTGTCTACTATGTGATCCGTGATGACAGATTTGTTGACCGTATACCATGTAGTATGGTTTTTGTCTACTATGTGATCCGTGATGACAAATTTGTTGACCGTATACCACGTAGTATGGTTTTTGTCTACTATGTGATCCGTGATGACAGATTTGTTGACCGTATACCACGTAGTATGGTTTTTGTCTACTATGTGATCCGTGATGACAGATTTGTTGACCGTATACCATGTAGTATGGTTTTTGTCTACTATGTGATCCGTGATGACAGATTTGTTGACCGTATACCATGTAGTATGGTTTTTGTCTACTATGTGATCCGTGATGACAGATTTGTTGACCGTATACCATGTAGTATGGTTTTTGTCTACTATGTGATCCGTGATGACAGATTTGTTGACCGTATACCACGTAGTATGGTTTTTGTCTACTATGTGATCCGTGATGACAGATTTGTTGACCGTATACCACGTAGTATGGTTTTTGTCTACTATGTGATCCGTGATGACAGATTTGTTGACCGTATACCACGTAGTATGGTTTTTGTCTACTATGTGATCCGTGATGACAGATTTGTTGACCGTATACCACGTAGTCGACAAAAACCACATCATCAACTGGAATGAGGTAAAACTGTGATCTTATTAAGGCTGTGACTTATACCCGGGTACCTGGGTACCCGCCCGCTATTCCGGAATTCCAGAATACCTGAAATGTTTATTTTTTTAATTTTTTTAGTACAAATTTGTCCCCCAAATGACCTCTATTGACCCCATTATGTGTCATTTTAATTTGGAAAAATAAAAATGGGTACTCGGGTACAAAACTACCCGTGCATTCACAGCCTTAGATCTTATCTCAATGAAAACTCAAATCACCATCACACAACTTACTAACCACCCAATCACCAAATAGAAGATACTAATAGTCACCTGCAAAAAAGTTCAGCACTATTTTTTTTGTTACAACCACGTTCTAAGCATAAACACGGAAGTGTAGTTGCCATTAGTGGACTAGAATAGCACAACTTTGAGCGCACAACTTTGAGCCCACAAATGCAGCCCGATTGTATCTAAGAATGATACCGCACACACGCTCATTATTTAGCGTCCGCATAATGCGCACATAGGCCAACTTCTCTGCCGGTGACTATAGGCCATACAACCTTACAAAAATGTAGCCCAATTAGATTGATACACCATAAACCCTAAACCACATGTATGCTTAATAACAAGAAGGTCGGTATGCACAAAACTAAGTGAAGAGTAGTCCTTCTGGAAAGACCATTTGATTATTTTATAGGCTACAAAGTCGGGCCAATACACTGGCCCGAGTATGGTTGGCCCCCGTGGCGCACTGGTAGAGCGTTCGTCTCGCAACTGAGAGGTTGTGGGTTCGAGCCCCGGTGGCAGCGCCACTCTTTTTGTCCGCGTTTTTGTCATTGAAAACAAAAATCTTCAAAATGTGACTTAGAAGGTTAGGGTTAATAATGTAGAATGTGTCATCAAAACATAAAAAGAGCCTTTCAGGAAGGACTTTTCTTTATTTAGACCAAGTGTAAAGTTCGACCAGGTTTAAGTTAGGGGTTCTCTATTCAACACCAGGCCACGCAGATATGAATAATTAATTAGGCAGACGTCATCGAAATGCTGGAATAAATAAGTAAATAAATAAGTAAATAAGTAAATAAGTAAATAAATAAATAAATAAATAAATAAGTAAATAACTTAATAAGTAAATAAGTAAATAAGTAAATAAGTAAATTATAATAACTTAAGTAAATAAGTAAATAAGTATAAGTAAATAAGTAAATAGGCCTAAGTAAATAAGTAAATATTAATAGTTGAATTTACGCGTATGACGTTTGCCTGATTAATTATTCATATACCTGCGTGGCCTGGTGTTGAATAGAGAACCCCGTTTAAGTTGTTTTGTGCATACCGACCAAAGGCTTTCATAAAATCCATTTATACCTCAATAGACATCGGACAGAAATCGAGGAGATATGTCGCTGTGCCAGCAAGGAGCAAGAGCTGGAGGTCAAACTACGAATCACTGAGGAAGAATGGACGGAACAGGTGCTGTCCTTCCAGAAGTACAAGGATCGGGGACCCATCTACCTCGAGAAGGATAACTCTGAACACCTGCTGGAACAGCTCGAGAATGCGCAGGCTTTGCTTGCTAACATGCTGACGTCTAGATACGTGGGCCCGCTGAGGGAAGAGGCGGCAGGATGGGCCGAGAAGCTGAAGGGTAAGTTTGAGAATTTATTTAGAAAAGGATAACTCTAACAAAATTCTGCTCTGAACAGCTCAGGAATGCTCAGGATTTGCTTGCTAACAGGCTGACGTCTAGATACGTGGGCCCCCCTGAGGGAAGAGGCGGTGGGATGGGCCAAGAAGCTGAAAGGTAAGTTTGAGGATTTATTTAGAAAAGGATAACTCTAAAAGTCTGCTCTGAACAGCTCGTGAATTGCGCAGGCTTTGCTTGCTAACATGCTGACGTCTAGATACGTGGGCCCGCTGAGGGAAGAGGCGGCGGGATGTGCCGAGAAGCTGAAAGGGAAGTTCGAGGATTTATTTAGAAAAGGATAACTCTAAAAGTCTGCTCTGAACAGCTCAAAAATGCACAGGCTTTGCTTGCTAACATGCTGACGTCTAGATACGTGGGCCCCCTGAGGGAAGAGGCGGCAGGATGGGCCGAGAAGCTGAAGGGTAAGCTTGAGAATTGATTTAGAAAAGGATAACTCTGAAAATCTACTCTGAACACCTCGAGAATGCTCAGGATTTGCGCACAGGGAAGAGGCGGTGGGATGGGCCAAGAAGCTGAAAGGTAAGTTTGAGGATTTATTTAGAAAAGGATAACTCTAAAAGTCTGCTCTGAACAGCTCGTGAATTGCGCAGGCTTTGCTTGCTAACATGCTGACGTCTAGATACGTGGGCCCGCTGAGGGAAGAGGCGGCGGGATGTGCCGAGAAGCTGAAAGGGAAGTTCGAGGATTTATTTAGAAAAGGATAACTCTAAAAGTCTGCTCTGAACAGCTCAAAAATGCACAGGCTTTGCTTGCTAACATGCTGACGTCTAGATACGTGGGCCCCCTGAGGGAAGAGGCGGCAGGATGGGCCGAGAAGCTGAAGGGTAAGCTTGAGAATTGATTTAGAAAAGGATAACTCTGAAAATCTACTCTGAACACCTCGAGAATGCTCAGGATTTGCGCACTAACATGCTGATGTCTAGATTCATGAGCCTGTTGAGAAAAATGTTTGAATTTTGTGTTAATGTTTGAAATTGTGTTAAAATTGTGAAATTATGTTAAAATTGTGAAATTTGGTTAAAATTGTGAAATTTGGTTACAATTGTGAAATTTGGTTAAAATTGTGAAATTTTGTTAAAATTGTGAAATTTTGTTAAAATTGTGAAATTTTGTTAAAATTGTGAAATTTTGTTAAAATTGTGAAATTGTGAACTTTCTTGAAAATTTTGAAATTGTTCAAACATTTTGAAATTGTTCAAACATTTTGAAATGTTTCAAACATTTGTGGAGTTTTTCAAAAAAAGGTGGGTTTTTTGCATTTAAAAAAGTTTAATCGACAGCCAATTCAGAGACATTGTTTAATTTCTTTTTTTAATTTTCAACAAAAATTGGGCTGAAGTTGATAAATAAACCCTTGAAATTAACCAAACCAAAAAAAATCTTGAATATAAACCCAATTCTAACTCATACATTCTTACTTATATCATATTGATTTGACTCACAGGTGTGGGAGAAGTCTTGGAAACCTGGCTGGAAGTACAAGACTTGTGGCATTACCTGGAGGCTGTGTTTAGCGTCGGTCGTACGGCAAAGGATCTGCCACAGGAGGCAAAGCGTTTCAATCGCATCGACAAGAGCTGGACAAAGATTATGAAGAGGGCGTATGACACTCGCAATGTCTTACAGGTATGGAAGGCTCAATTTTGACAAAGTAGAGGTTTTAATATTTAAAAAAAAATTCCGTTACTTTGAGATTCTTTGTACTTGTGTATGCAAACCAGTTCCCTTCTCTCTACTAAGGGGTCGTCCATAATTTTCGCCATTTTCAGTTACGTACAAAGCGTACGTAAGAGGGGGGAGGGGGTCGAAATATACCCCAACCGTACGTAACTTAAATGGCGATCTTGAGAGGCGGGATTTTTTTTTTAAAGTACAAAATAAAATAAATTTCCCCATTTATTGCGTACGTAACTCGAGGGGGGGAGGGGGGTAAAAAGTTACGTACGCTCTGTACGTAACTGAAAATGGCGATAATTTTGGACGACCCCTAATGCGAAGGGGAAAAACTCTGTTCCCTTTTTGTTCAATTTTTCTTTAAGAAATTTGAAGAAAAAAATTGCAATTTTTTTGATTTTTTTAGAATAAATTTGAAACTTTTTGACAGTTTTTGATTTTTTTTTGAAATTTAGTTTTAGAAAGCAAAAACCACCTGACTGACCTACCCTACCTGAGAGGTCTGTTTGCCCGTAGATCAGGGCAGGGGTGTGAGAGATCCTCTTTCTTGCTGATTTCCTTTTTTTTCTTCTTATGCCAACATTTCAGCCTTTTCTTTTCTTTTGAGCCTATATTTGGCATTTTTACAAAATGTTACGCTGTTTTTCCTCGTTTTTGTCTGTTTTCCTCGTTTTTTATTTGAGGCCTCTCACACCCCTGACAGGGTGTGTTTTTCGTTGCCTAAAGATAAAATAAATTATCTACCCTCTCCCCTTGATTTTAGTTATATAACCTTTCATTTTGAATACTATTATATTTATGGTCAAGTGATTTTACAATGCCTCCGATCCTCTTTCATCTCAACAGTGCACATACGGCGGCGAGGTGCCAAAAGGCGTGGTTCTGCGTCATATCTACGAGGAGCTTGAGATCTGCTTCAAGTCACTGATGGGATACCTGGACAAGAAACGGCAGGCCTTCCCGCGATTCTTCTTCCTGTCTGACCCGGTGCTGCTGGCCATACTCAGTAGACCAAGTGACTTGGAATCTGTCAAACCGCATCTAAGGTGAGTCGTTGTATTTAAAAAAAAGAGATGTGTGTTGGTACAGATTTTCTTTTTTAATTTTAATTTGGTTAATTTCGATGCAAGCAAAAATAAGAATCTGTTTCTGAAATATCAAGATATTTAAGGAAACATAATTTTGGGAAAAAATAAAGATTGTACGCAAGTAGAAGACCCTAAGGTGAGTCTTCGTATTTGGAAAAAAGAGATGTGTGTTGGCACGGATTTTCTTTTTTAATTTTAATTTGGTTAATTTCGATGCAAGCAAAAATAAGAATCTGTTTCTGAAATATCAAGATATTTAAGGAAACATAATTTTGGAAAAAAATAAAGATTGTACGCAAGTAGAAGACCAATATGGATAACGAAGGCCATCGAGTTATGTGACGCGATCAAATGGAATGAGTCAGATGTCAGGAATATTGATTTTGAGTTATACGAAAAAAGAAGTGAACATTTCATATGTTTTACTATGTTTTGTCAGTTATGAAATTGTTTGTAACTTTAGAAAATTAGAAGTTTGATTTTTGTTGGGTTTAGACAATACTGTAGCATTTCCACTTGCTTTTAAATGATAGACAATATTAAAATTCAAAACTGCCGACATGTGACTCATGTCACATATAGAAACAGTATTCCACTATGGATAGAGATGTTCAAACGTAATGATCTTCTTTCAAGTTGCAAAAACACTGTTGCCAAGGAACCAGGAGTATTGGCATCAACACAGGAGTATATCCAAACTGAAACTAGTTCAATCAGTTCCAAATTGGCAAGAAATTTAGTTTTTTATCTCTCTCCACATGCAAAACTAATCCAAGCGTACGCAAACAATTTTGGCCAATTGCACGCCGTTTTGACCAAACACATGCGTCATGCATTCAATGTACAATGTGCTTGTTGCGTTCATGTGCGCCTACACCCCTTCTGCATTAATTCGATGCTGTAAGGAGACTCGCCAATTTGGAGCTGACCAAACTATAGATAAATCCCTTTTCCACATTAATCTAACAGTTATGATGAACATTGAACAACTTCAACAACAAAAACAACCCATAGTAAATGATCATTGTGGATTTTAAATTAAGGGTATAATCACAATGTCATCAATGTGATTCAAAGTTTTTATATATTTCCTTCCCTCTCCACCCAACACGCCTGCCACTAACAGATCCATATTCAGCAATGTGTTTGACATCCGACTTGAACAGATCCCTAAATCTCTGTCCAGTCCTCGTCACTCCCCGAATAAATCGGCACGCAACAGCGCCCGCAACAGTGCCAAGGACAGAAACCAATCGCCGAGCCGCAGCGCACAGTCAATGGATTTCGAAACCGGGATCCAGGCGGAGACGGAGGATTGTATTCTTCAGGCTATAGCAGTGGCATCCAAGGAGGGAGAGGTTTTGGTTTTGGATCATGAGGTGAAAAAGACTTTTTTATTATATTTAATTAATTAAATATGGTTTATGATCCACATTGTCGTACTTCTTTCTAATTGTTTAAATGAAAAATGGGTTTGTTCAAAAAAATGTGTGTATCCTAATTTAACAGCTATTTATACCAACTTTTGACAGTTATTTTTACCAACTTTTGACAGTTATTTTCAATTTCGTGGTGATAAACATACATATACAGGCTGGTTCAAAATGTTTACCCATAATTGACAGTCATATTTACTTAGTCGCTAATAAACTTGAATAATAATTACAAATACTTTTTTTTAAAAACAGGTTGTGCTGAAAGACAGTGTTGAGATATGGCTGAATGCATTGAAGGAGTCTATCAGTAAAACAGTGTACAACAGCGTTTGTAAGATGGTAGCGGATATGGAAAATGGATTGCTTATAGAGGAGTTGGCTTACAAGGTATGTGATGAGATCTGACTGAATTCTGTGAAGGAGTCTATCAGTAAAATAGTGTTTTAATAGCCATCATGACTATAATCAAAGCAAGCGATTCTCGATCAATTTGTTACATATGCGCATATGTGATGTGTTCAAGCAAAATCAGTCGGAAGTCGTAAATATTGATTTTGAGATATAGTCAAATAAAGGAAATAATTCCTTTGTTTCCTATTGTTTTGGGAACCCTTCATCTGCTCATATCTTTAAAATTAATTGTCCAATTTCAATGGGGTTTGCAGCCAAATGTAGCTTTGCAAATATGCTTTGAACAATCATAAGAAACTGAAAATGTGATACGTCCTACTTCAGACTGATTTTGCTTGATCGCATTACAGATGCTTTGCGTGTACAAGGCATGAACGCGGTGAACCAAATCATGTGCGCACTTAATTGTGTTGTACTTGCGCATGTATCTGAGATGCGTATTTGTTGATCGAGAATTATTTGTTTTGATTATATTATTATTAATTGGTCATCCAATATAAGAGACATTGGAATAGTTTATGATTCTAAATACAAACTATAACCTAATACTGATATTTCTTTGTGAACAAATCCAAAGGAAGTGAAAGATGTTACTCACTGTTTAATGATGTTTCACTACCACACTGGTAGCTTCATAAAGACTGGCAACTCTGATTCCTGCTCACTGGGTTTTTATAACAAAGAAACAAAGAAACAACTATAACCCTTTTGCTGTGCAAATATTTAGACAAATCACATCAGTCTTCATCTGGTAACTGTGAAGGCTGTATGTTGGTTAAATTAAACAACCTTTAAAGTCTTGCAAAGGCCCACACGGGCGACCCATAGCACCAATGAACACTGGAACTCTGCAGCATATTATATGCATTTGAAAGATACAAGAGAAAAAGAATAGAAACATTTGGAATATTGTGTACTTTAGGTCCCATCTATGCATGAAGTCTTTTATGGAATAAACTGCATCATATAATGATAACTTGGTACTTTACTCTACCAGGACCAAAAATACACACTATCTGAAAAATGTCCGCAACATACATGTATGTGATCCAGCACATCGACTTTGTGGCTGTTTGTTCTTCAAGATATAGATGAAAATGGACAGGAAAAAAAAAATTAAAAAAATTAGGAGCCATTTTTACTCGTAAAACCTGAATGCCTTGATCAATTTTGATCAATATGGTGTCATTTAAAAGCTTCGAAAATGCTCCGAGAGCACACATAATAAACTCAAAATTGAATTCACCTGCAAAGTCCACCCTTTTGATGTGCTGCATCACAGATAGCTTCTAAGGAAAGGGAGTTCTTTATATTTTTGTCTAATATTCTTTTCTTCATTTCCTCCCTCCACTCTCCTCAATTTCCAATATTCCAGTACCCCATGCAAGTCTGCGGTTTAGGTCTACTCATGGCCTGGACCAAGGAGTGCGAGCTGGGCATAGCGGAGATCCGTAACGACAGAAAGGCGATCCCGAATACGTCCAAGAAATTCAGCGCCACCATGGGCAGACTCTCCACCACGCTGACTCGTGGCTCTTGGAAGAACGTAGATGAGAGTGTGACGCCGCTGCAGAGACTGAGATTGGAGAGCATGATTGCTGTAAGTTGATTTTTATAGGTCAATAAATGGGTATGTGTTTTTTTCAAGAGAAATTAGACAAATCAATGCATGTGTGCTGATGTTCATGTGTGAATAATGGCAAGACCCAGTAGGTGGTGTGCTATTGTGAACATATCAATGTTTGCACAAGTGCATTGATTTTCTAATTTTTTGAGAGAAAAGAACATACACATGTATAATTCAATATTTATCAAAATTTACCAATTTGTGCATACTTTAACTCTCTTTAATATAATTTCAAACAAATGAAAAAATCTTGACAAGTTTGATAATACCTTTAGTAAAAATCAGCAAACTTGTGCGACAAATCAAAATGGCTCGTAGTGTAAGAGTGTATGGATTATACCTTTTGGTATTGTTAAGGTTAATTTTTATGCCATGTTAACATTAACATTTTGAATGACATTTATTTTCACAAGTACTTCAGGAATAAGTTTGGGCTTTTAACTCATTTACACATCCTTTAACCAGACAATGTATGTCAATGTAAGTTCAACTGTGCTGCCCTAAACATACTGTGTAAAGGATTAAAATTGTACATACATATTTTTATATACAACCATATAGATGGGGTGACAGGTGACGTCACACCGGGCAAAACGTGGCTAGTTGCCATTGTTCTTTGCCCGGCAGTTTGCGCACGCATCCTGTTTTGTTTAGGACCCGTGCTTTTAAAACTCGCGCCAAAGCATTATAAAGGGCAATACGGCATAGCGGACAGTGTTGTGGTCATATGGTGTTCCCTCAAGCGTGTATCGACAGTCCAGTCCCTTCGACCGTTGCGTTTGTTGATAAACATTGGATGTAAACAACGGTCACCTCATCTATATGTGTAACTCTAACCATTTTGTCTGTTGTTCACTTGATGTTGTAGCAATCTTATCACCTGCGTGACACCCTGGACCACATGGGCACGAGGAAACTGCGAGAACTGGGAGACTTTGAGTGGCGACGCTGTATACGCTTCTATCACCACATGGAAGGTAAGAGGGGAAAAAAAGAGAGTTTTTGTTATTGTTTGGTGTTTGGTGTCGTAGCAATCTTATCATTTGGTGTTTTTTGGATTCGGACAACATATGCTTCTACAGCGGTAAAATGACACCTGCAGTTGTGATGCGTCAACTTTGCAATCCATCGGTCCTCTCAAAACTTTGTACTGGAACAGGAACTTTGTTAAGCGTGAATGAGAAGTGGTCCAAAGAGCAGATTGTCCTGATTTATAGGTAGTAAGACGGCAGCACATACTATAAGGAAATCAAAATAATTGTCGATCATAGCGTCACAATTGTTACAGGGTCCCATGTGCCTGGTGCATATCGCGACGGCTGATGCATCTGTTATTTTTGAATGCAATGCATCGCAAGACCGCGTTCAACCTTTGGATGAACGTGAGCGCTCAGATCATGATGCTATAATCATGTATTACTTGTTTTGATTATAATATTATAATTATTGAAAAAATGAGACAGTTGATCACATATGAAAAAAATGTTGAAAAGAAAAAGAAGAGGAAGATTCTACAAAAAAATGAATACCTCCCTTTAGAGAGAGGGAGCCAGGAAAAGCGATTGAAGATCTACTCTAAAAAACACAATTTAATGGGCATTCTTATGGTGGTATTTACCCCTATTCAAATAATGTATTTCATTTCTTGATATTCAGATTGACAACATTTTCCCTGTTTTCCCCTCTGTTTTACCCAGGCAAAAAGATGGTTCCACAAATCTACATTCTCGAGGATAGACACACATATGGCACAGAGTTCTATGGCGGACAGTCTAATCTGGTATTGAATCCACTTACAGAGAGAGCATTCCTTACAATGTCAATGGTAAGCTATTTATTCCACACTTTCTTTTGTATCACGTGCAATTTAGTATTCATTTTCAAATTGATCATAAGATGTTTGAAAATGCTTACAGAGGCCCTGCACGTATTCATCGATCAGCTTTACAGAAAGGAATCAACCATGCGGCATTCATCCGAATCACGGCGTATTAGGCCAACAACAAAAATTTAGGGCCGCTCCGATTTTTTTTCTTCCCCGGATTTGTTTCCAGATTTTGTTTTCCTTCAGATTTTTGCTTTTTTTAACAGTTTAAATGGATTGAATATTAAATTAAGTGTTTATAGAATATATGTGCGACTCTTAGAGTGATTACAACTTCTTGTTGGCTGAACTAGTATAAGAAAATTATAATAAAAAAAATAAATCTGCCCGCCCGCCCCTCCTCTCTGAAAGCTGCGGAGGACAACATTACTTTTTTTTTTGCCTTACAGTGCATACAGTTTATTCTTTGAATTATGTGGGTTTTTTAGCTTCTTTTATTTTTGATGAACAAATTCAGTAGTTTGCCATAATTCCGGTAAACTATGACATATCGTCAGCCTGCTTCGATAATTGCCTAACTCATTTTTTCTAGTTCTTAGAAAACAACAAAAGTATGAAAAGTGAGTTAGGCAATTATCGAAGCAGGCTGACGATATGTTAAATAGCAACATGAATAGTGCAGGTGAATTCCAACAGGAGCAGTAACTGTTGGATAGAATTAGGTTGGGGATATAACTTTAAGTGAAATGTGGCTTGTTATATGCCTAATACGAGTTAATATGACCCATTTTAAACATTTTTTACCATTAGTACAATCTGCCTAACTCACAATGCTGACTTAGGCAGAATTGCAATTGTGCATTTATCAACACTTTTGATTGGTCAATGACTTAAGGTATTATAACAGCATGTGCATAATGCAATGAAGTCATGATTTATGCAAAAAACTAAATTTCGCTGAAAAGTGAGTTAGGCAATTATCGAAGCAGGCTGACAATATGCAGAGCTTCTATTGTTTTGCACAGCTTCAATCACTCCTGTACTGTTATATCAATCAATCAATCAATCCTTTTATTATCCATTTTACTCCATAGTGTTTCAGCAACATGAAATGCAGCTCAGCTACTGGCGGCACAGGCGTGGGTAAGACAGAGACGGTCAAGGGACTGGCGTTTCTGCTTGGACGTTACATGGCCATGTTTGGCTGCTCGCCGCAGAGTGACCCTCAGGGACTCGGCAAGATTATGCAAGGTTTAGCATTGGTAGGTATCTCCTCTTGACCTTTGACCTTTTATGACCATTTTGTGAAAGTAGACCTAAGAAGTGCCTTAAAATGCCAGGAAAAAACCCTGTTCTACTGGCCCGACCGACCCATTTGGGGTTTTTTTAATTAAAAAAAAAATGGGTGGAAATGTTGACAATGTGTTGAAAATTTTTGAAAATTTCAAAATTGTTGAAATTTAGCAAAATGTTGTACAAACAAAATTAAAACAGTAATCACCGACCGACCGACCCAACTGAGAGGTTTGTTTGCCTGTAGAACAGGGAGGGTTTTATCTTTGTCACATTAATAGCGATAGTTTTTGTCTACAGGCTTGATACTTTTCAGGTGATCAACTGATTTCAGCAGATGTGAGATTTTATATTTCCACAATTATTAATTTTCAGTCCCTGTGTCATTTCAGTCAATTCCATGCAGTATTTCAACAGACTTCAGACTTTTCCTCTATTCATAAATTTACATGTAGGCTGTGCATGACACATCATGTACAGGATACATCTTGTCCAATGTCTACTTCTGGAAAAAATAGATGAAGTCAAATTTTGACAGAATATCAGACAAGCTGATACCTTTCTCCGAAAAATTGAGGGTATCCATTTGGAAATTTGAATGATTAGCTTTATAAGTAGTAAGTGGCAATAAAGAGTGCTGATCTATAGTTTGATCAGTTCCAAATTGGCTAAGCCTCCTTACAGTAGCAAACAAATGAATACAGAAGGACATGGGCGCGGATTAAAGCAAAAAGCGCAGTATACATCATATGCGTGATGCGTGCATACGATCAAAACCATGTGCGTGTTGCCATAATCGTGTGTGTACGCTTGGATTACTTTCATGCGTGGAGGGATAAAAACTGAATATTTCTCACCAATCTGGAACTGATTGAACTATAGTACAGAGCTTTGTATTTTGAGGTCTTCGAGAATAAAGATAAAGTGACCTCCAGTAACCTTTTATTGTTTGTTGATCAATCTACAGGACGGCAGCTGGGGATGCTTTGACGAGTTCCAGATGTTGTCTACTGAAGCCATCGCTATGGTTTTAGACCATGCACAGGCCATCATGACGGCACTCAGAGCCAAGGCGGACCATTGCACACTGGGAGATGGGGAACAGGTAAATGGATAACTGGATTGTAGTTGGAATATTGGGCTAGGAAGATGTGGGATCAAAGGCTTGAGCTATAAAAAACAATAAAATAATAATAATAATAATAATCCATGGTATGATATAAGATCTGGTTAGAGTATCATGACGGCCTTGACAACTGTCAAGTCTAAACAATAAGGAAGCTAATTACCTTGCTTCTGATCATAACAAGACTTGTAAAAACGTATGCAACATTAACATTCAATGGGAACAAATATCTCAATCAATTGTCTCCACAGATTGTACTGAACAAAAACATCGCACTCTTCATCACCGTCAACAACGAGACCAACTCTCGCCCGGACATCCCCAATGACGTCAAGCTCCTCTTCCGCACCGTGTCCCTAGTGATGCCCGACGTGTCCCTGATCCTCAAGGCACGATGCGCCGCCTACGGGTTCCGCTCGCCGAAAGTACTCGCCGATCGATTGAAAATGGTCGCTCAACAGTGTAGAGAACAGTTGTAAGTTCAGAAGTGCAGTATTTTCTTCTTTCAGTTCTTGTTTTTAGTTTTTGTTAAGTTATCTCAAACTTTCTAGATACAATGTGAATGGCTGTGTACACACTATTTTAATTTTAATAGAGCAAGCATCTTGACTCTTGGAGTCAAGAGCAAGCATCTTGACTCTTGGAGTCAAGAGCAAGCATCTTGACTCTTGATCGCAGGTAAAATTGATAACATTTTTCAATTTTCTGTAGAGCGTTTATTGATCTGTTTCACTCTTAACTTATATGTGCGTCTTGTAAATTGTTTCTTACTGATAAATGTCCCTACTGTTCAATGTCTTTATCCAATCATATTCCGAGTTATGTCAGCGAATTCAGCTGAACATATCTACCCTTTACAAAACATTACGGATTTTGTTTCTGTAAAAACTATTTTTGTGAAATATGTATAAAGATTCAACCTAATTTCCATCCATACTGGCCTGGCGTCTGACGATTGACTTATCGGCATGCAAACTCAGAGTAACTACTCCTTTTCTGGCAGCTCTATACTCCTGAATTTGTATATATATATTTCTATATTTACTGCCCTCAATTTAGCTTCTTATAACATGACTATGATTTCTACTTTTTATTATTATATAAGATCAATTGTAAATTCTTCCTTATCCCTTTCTTTTAGAATTAAGCAAAACTCAAGATACATATTTGTAGATGCCTCCTTAAGCTACTGAACAAGGACGAATTTGGACAAAAATGATTTTGGTTATTTTGTCCAGATTCGACGAGCTGATTATGCATGCCATAAAAATAACACAAATAATTACTACTTCTATGTACCTTTTGAAAAGTCATATTTTGCCTCAAACTCTTATTATTTCTATTAAGAGGGGACTCAAGGAAGTTTTTTATTTTATTTTTTTGAATTTTGTGAGTGCCAATTATTGAACTATTAATCAAATGCATATAAAAGTGTACATTTTTGGAAAGGAAATGGATCAGAGAATCCAAATTTTGTGTCAGTGTTGACCTTGATTTTTTTTCTTTCTTAGAAAATCACAAAATTGACTTTTTTGTCCCAATTTTTTTTTAACAAAGCTAACAAAAACAGTTTTTAGTAAAAAATGCCCAAATCGCTTGATGATGATGTAAAGTCACTAACTTAGGGACAATTTTGTTTGTTATTAATCTTATCTATTTTTTTATTTTAAATTTTGACCAAAAAGTGCCAAAAAAGTGGGGGGAAAATGGATTTTCTTTTTGTGGCACTTTTTAGTCAAAAGCCAAATTTGGATTCTGTAATCCATTTCCTTTCCAAAAATGTATACTTTTATATACATTTGAGTCATAGTTCAATAATTACAGCACTCACAAAATTAAAAAAAACCTTCCTAAAGTCCCTCCTTTATTGTAACATTTTCATTGGTCTGTATCTCTAATCCTACTCTTGCAACCATGTCCAGGTGTTGCATTATGTTCCACTGCCTAATCACCTTTATACCAGCAATTTAGCTATTAGCCGGTCATAAATTCTCCAATTCCAAGATTAGGCAGGCCAGTGGTCATGTCCTAAAGCACTGTTTTGATGTAAATCCACAGGTGATCTTGCTTATAATCACCTATAACAGCAGACTAAGGTCTTTGGTCTGTAATACAAAAGTAATATAGCAGTGGACATAATGCCAAAAACAGGACATTCCTTACTTAACAATTCCGTTTATATTATAATTGCATGCTTTCTTTAACCTACCAACCAACCAACCAACCAACCAACTCAGGATCCCCGAAGAACATCGTCTGTTTAACTTGAAATCATTCATTTCCGTTCTGCTACATGCCGTGGCCATGTGGCGCGACGTCGAAGGGTAATTTGTAAACCAGATTGCAGTGATATCTCTCTCCATTACTAACATCGTCATTTTCATCATTTTTATCACCAGCACGCACCATACTCCTCAATTTTCAGTTATACTTAAATTATTTATCATATTGAATGCTGCACATTTTCATGCTTCCAGTGAAAACCAGCAAATGTTACCAAACATGTCAATTGAAGTAGCTCAAACTGTTTTTGAAATTAGCATAATATCCTCAAATAGGTCTTACATACGGAATCAAGCACAAGGTAGCTATCATTTTTACTTATGTAAATTAACTGAAAAACAATTGCTGAGATGTGCTTTATTCCGTATGTAAGACCTATATGAGGATATTGCCGCATAACCATTGCTTCCCGTGGGTAATGATGTGCAAAAAGGAGCGTAAATTACACAAATGCTACTTGTTGAGTATCATTTGATCTTCATAAAGTGGTCCAAATGGACTACCTAAAGCCTTACCATTGATTTTCACTGTCACTCTTAGTAACAAAAAACACCTGAATTGCAAATTATGAAATCTTAACCTTAGCTTTAATTTGAAATCTTAAGCCTGTCTCTTACCTAAACATTTGGAAAAGCTGGATTGAAAAGCTGGATTTTAAATCTTACTGTGTAAATTTAAAACCCTCGTTTGAATCTCAACCCTAACACAACCCTTAAGTTTGCCAATAACATTTAATTGAAACCCATTATATATTTTTAACCCTAACCTTATATCTTTCACTTAATCAAAAAATAAATCGCATTATTATTCCTCCAGTGAACTCTTTTAATTTTAACTATACCTCTACAATAACCATCTTTTTCTCCACTATTGGTATATCATATGATTTGTTTTGTCCTTAGACATTTCAAGGCTTGGCTTTGCAGTTTCTAATTATTTCCAAAGAGCAGCTCTTGATTTTCCAACCCATCCGCACATATTTCCTTAAAACATTCAATCTTTTAAGTTCTCAACACAATTTCCGTATTTTTCTGGTGAACATTTTTAGAGCAAAACATACATTTTATTATCGCCATTTTTTGCTTCAGTTTGGTGTGTGTATTTTTTAAGTGCCTTGATTATCATTGCAGGAAATTAGCTGGGGCCATTGTCGCTGGCATCTCATTTCAATAGCTTAACTATGCTACCATTGCTCTGAGCACCATGCCAAAAAAATTAATCTGCCGGGCCCTTTGCAAAAATAAATCTTATTATTGCCAATGTCTTAAGATGCACATTTTATTTCAAGGGATGTAAAATTTCTTTTGCCAAACATCACATATCATAATTATGTTTGCTTTCTACCACTTAAAATAGCGCTACCATTGTACTTACCATGTCACTCACAAAAGCTTGAAATAATGTAATTTCATAAATTTGTCATATTTCCCAAAATAAGTATTTAATTCACTGTCGACAAATACACCCAACCTTACACGAACCCCTGTTCCAGTGGTATAAAAACACACCAAGATCTTCTCCTTATCAGAGATTTAAAATAAGTGGTACCAAAAATATTGCCCTAACAGTTTGAAAGTAATCGGTCCAATCTTGTTCATAACATTTGGTTTCATAGGAAAGGTAGAGTAATTCTTTAAAAGATCATGTTTTGATAACTGTCTTTAGTCTTCTGGATGCACACCACAAAATTAACCCCCTCTACTTATTGTGTAAAAAAACCCCTAATATAATGCATTTTCTTGTATATAAAGCGACTGGTTTCTTAAATTTCGGAAGAAGATCATGGCCTTAGTATTTCTGCAAACAATAAAAAAGTATAGCCAAGGCATACTTTTGAGATATGCGCCGTCGAAGATACGCATGTTTCTTCAATTATTGATGTCTCTTAAATGACTCAGAAATCATACAAAAAATGTTAAAAAGTAGATAATTTGCACTATAGTCTAAATAATAATTGAACAAACATTTGTGGAAGTCCAAACAGTGTCTGCTGCATATGCCGGATAATACATACGCGCAAGCATTCCTTATATGCAGCCTGTAAGCGCTTGACCTGAAAAATATGCGTAATTACCGCGCTTGTGCTATTAACGGGGGAAACTTATTGCTAGGGGAAACTTGTTCATTCAATAATTAATCATGCTATAATATTGTATGACAATCTTCATTTAATAATCGTTTGATCCAAATTTCAGCCAAAAAAGCACAACACTACGTTTTCATATCATTCATTTATATCAGGGTAATCATACCATATTCAACAGTCCTTTTGTCGTCTGTTCCATCATTGGTTGCACAGTGGGATCGGGTTTACAACCAAGAACATGAGAATTTGTGGAATTTTGAAAATTAACTGGCATTGTAATGTATCAGATTATCCGTCAGATATTTTGCTAATAGACCTTATCGCAAATAGGTAAAAATGAATTGATTATCATTTTCTGATGCATTGTGGGATAGCAAATTTTGTCCATTTTCAATCCCACAATGCATCAATTTCCCCCTTTTTTCTATCCCACAATGCAACATAAAAGGATAATCAATTGATTTGTACCTATCTATGATAAGGGCTATTACTTGTTTTTTTTACAAATAGATCCAAGGAGTACCACCAGCTTTTCAACATAGGAGCATTGTCATCATCAGTGCAGTACGCTCAAATGGGACGGAAACTGACCAAAGAAGAGAGACTGGAAATGTCTAGGGCTAGTAGTCAGGGCTCATTGGTACAGCCAGGCACCGCTATGCGTGAGTAATGATATGCTTGGGAATATCGTAGGGAAGGGTTGGTAGATGGGGGAGGTGGTCATCAGTGCTGTATGCCTAAACAGGGCATAATGTACATGTCAAGAACTATAGCTCAGTCAGTTCCAAATTGGTGAAACCTGCTTACAGCAGCGAATTAATTGTACAAGTAATGGCATTCATTGTACAAATGGCATGCTTTGTACAAGTAATGGCATGTGGGAATATCTGATTCTGAGCTTCTTTGGAGATTAGTACAAAGGGTTATATAATTAATACTGATATTGTTTTCGCCCTCTCTGTCCATCATTCCAATTTCAGCCTCAACAGCCATGTTGAAGACCGTAGAGAAGGTTCCTCGCAAAGGCGCAGCAAATCCCATGACACCAGCAGCCAAAGCAGAGCATGCTATCGTAGCCCAGGCATTGCAGGACATCATCGGGCCAAGACTCAAGTCAGATGTAAGTATTTATGGTTTCTGTAAAGTAAGGCTGTGAATGCACGGGTAGTTTCGTACCCGGGTACCCGATCCGTTTTTCGGGCGGGTACCCGAAAATAGACACTAAAAAAGAAGAAAAAATGTTGTGGTTTTTTTTTTAACGTGTTTTTTTTAAGTACAAATTTGTCCCCAAAATGACACATAATGGGGTCAATAGAGGTCATTTGGGGACAAATTTGTACTAAAAAAACACTTAACTTTTTTGTTTCTTCTTTTTTTTTACATTTCGGGTATTCTGGTACCCGGAGTAGCGGGCGGGTACCCGGGTTCCCGGGTATAAGTCACTGCCTTACAGTAAAGAAATGTATCCCAATTAGCTGCACTGGGTACCTCATCAGTGGCCAATGACAATGTAAGGCGACACACACAAAATCCCTGTTATACAGGTTCAGCCAACATTTTTTTGAATTTATTTTGAAAGATTTTGGAAATTTCTGAACATATGTGATGCGATCTGTGAAAACCCGTCGGATGTCGCAAAATGTGAAATAGGGATTATGGGTAAAATAAAAATAAATAAATGTAAAAAAATTTTGTTTAGAAAATTAATTTCGAATTCTTTGTGTCATCACCTTATATGAAATTTTACCTTCAAAAACTTACTTAAATCACTTATCTAATTAGGCTTATAATATTATTCTGTTGAACTATGTATCATTTATGGCCTGTTTTCATGATTTCTTGTTTTGTAGCTTTTTATGACATCGCAATCATCATTCACTCATAACTTTTTTTTGTAGCGATCATAGAAAAATGATCAAAATAGTTCTGTAATCAGCACAGATTCAGCTTTCTTATGACATAAATATCTCCAATATGAAAAATCCCGACATGTGGCGGGTTTTCACAGATCGCATCACATATTTGGATCATTATGGAAATTTTGAAAAATGTTTGGACATGTTTGAATTTTTTAGGGAAATTGCTTATGAAAAAGCTGAATTGTTTATATACCGACACTGAAGGTTAGACCAACTATATATCCATCAAACATTATTTTGCGTTGGTTCTCTGATAAGGGGTATTCATAATTTGATTTTTTTTAATTTTTTTTTTTATCTCTTTACTCTTCCTGTGTTTTCACATGGTAATTGACCATGTACCATGATTATATCATGTGATTCCTAGAAACCTTGGTCTCAAATTGAACATTTGCATACCTCTTTTTTATGTTCACCCCACAGTGTCTGTACATCTTCAACAGCGTCGTCAAGGACGTGTTCACAGGAGTCGGTGACCCGCCGACCCCACAGTCCAGTCGTGCTCGCAGGAGCAAACTCAACGTGGAGCACATGGTGATAGACAAAGCGCAAGATCTGGGATTTGTTGCACACAGTCCGTGGATTAATAAGATCATGCAGTTGTACTCTGTGTCTCAAGTGAACCATGGTATGTAGGGAAAGGGGTGGGTACCTAGCGGTTAAATTCAAAGTATTTGTAGACCATTTCAAATTGAGATCGGAAATCTTCGGAAAAACAGGTCACATGGAGTAGGTGCGTTGCGCGTTCTTCCCAACAGTTCATCGCATTCACAGCATTGCCCTAGTTGATTGTCCGCCTAGTGATTTACTATGTTTACATACATGCGTGCACACATCAGAAGTAAAACGTGGAACGAGACTATTTTGTATTTTTATCAACAAAGGCGTTGACCGGCAAATTCCAAATGTATCGAGCAGACGGTAAAAAGTAAAAATATTACCCCAAATCTCTTTCATCTCACCGTTTTTTGTTACCGAAATGCCGCAACATCAACTTTGTGAGAGATACAATCTATCACCAACACCAGCGCAATCTACCACACGGGCCGACGGGTGAAAAACATGTTTGTTTTTCTCCGGCACATGGCCATGACCTGTGAGCTGACAGGTCATGTAACCGAGCGTCAAATCACTCGGCTTATCGGAAGCATTCGGAACTGATCGTATATTTTCGGATTTGAAATGGTCTATAGGCATCTTCAAGTGTTTGTTGAGCGTAGTAGTAACTTCCCCTGTAGATTTACCTTATTGAGTATGAAGATGTTGCAGTCTCCTTTAAGCATGTAATGCAGCACATCAAAAGGGGGGACTTTGCGGATGAAGTCAATTTTGAGTTTACTATGTGTGCTCTCAGAGCATTTTCTAAGCTTTAAAATGACACCAGATTTATCCAAATTGATCAAGGCATTCAGATTTTACGAGTGGAAATGACTTCTAAATTCTTATTAATTTCTTTATTTTTTTCTGTCTGTTTTCATCTATATCTTGAAGAAAAAAAACAGCCGCAAAGTTCCCCTTTTTCATGTGCTGCATCACAAATAGAGCGATGACAAATCCCTGTTCTATGAAAGGAATTAGGCAGACATTTTTATAACTGTCAAAATCAAAAATATGGTAGAAAATAATGTTATTAACAAATATCAACATTTTAAAAAATTTCTTGAATTTTGAAAAGGATTTTATACATTTTGAGAATAAAAATATACTAATAATGGTTTGTTCAGGCATGTATTATATTTGCCACTTTTTTCCTCTATCATTTACTACTAAAAATTGCTCCCTTGAAGCTGTTGGAAGTTTAATTTGTTCTATTTTAATCACAGAAACTTATTTATTTTCATACACCTCTCTCATGCCCCACAGCCATCATTATAGCAGGAGCTCCAGGCACGGGCAAATCCAGCTGCCTACAAGTCCTTGTGGAGGCGCTCTCTGCCATCGCGCCAGCTCACTCCCGCCAGTCGCGCAGCAGCGTCGCCAGCATCACAGCCATCAGTCACAAGCTGCAGCGCATCAATCCGCTGGTCGTGGACGATCTCAGTCTCATGTTTGGACATCTGAATCAAAACCATGACTGGGTGGATGGGGTGTTTACTAATGTGTGGAGGAAAGCCAATAGGGTAAGTGAGGATAACATTCAAAAACTTCAAAAACTTTATATCAATTACAATATTGCTGCTTCTTCATAAGGCCAAACAAATAAATCGTTTGTTTGTCCATAGATCTTCTCCAAATGTAGGGTCAGAAGGTCAGATTTTTAATTTTAATTTTTATAAATCACATTCAAAAGATGTATGATAGTTGCTAAATAAGATGTGAATGGGAATATTTTACTATTAAATCACTTCATTCATGTTTTAAAACAGTTTAGAAGAGTAAAGAAACCGTTTAAAAATATTTTAGTCAAGATGTCTGTATTGGTTCCGATATGGCATGACATTATTAAAAATCGATGAATACCTGTTTTTCACTTTCAGCGTGTATCAATTGATAAAACATAATGTAGATGTTAGAATCACAAGCACTTTGACCAGGAACAATATTTACATAGCTAAATAAATGCACCTTTCCCGGTCTAAATCATTCTGCGACACCCTGTATTTGTATATTATAGTATAATTATAATAGTATAATAGTAGTATAATTATAATAGTATTTGTATAAATCATCCTGTATTTGTATACTATGACTATAACCTTTTATAAACACTTTAATCTTTTCAGAATGTGAGCACCACCTGGCTCTGCCTTGACGGCCCACTCACCCCCTCCTGGGCAGACAACTTCAACAGTGTCTTGGACGGAGACAAAGTCCTGCATCTGCACAACGGAGACAGACTGTTTCTGAGCGACAACGTGAAGCTGGTGTTTGAGACTGGTGAAATGGGGTCATCATCGCCATCTACGGTTGCTAGAGCTGTAAGAATTGAGCTGAGATTGGGATTTCTTAAACAAATATCTCCTTTTCTTTTGTAACAATTTGTATTTTTGCATTTTTGTCACTCTGTGTTGACTTGTATTGTTAGCTAGTTCAGATTAGTACTAACAAGTTGTTTTTGTTTTAGTTTGTATAAAATGTCTCAATGTTCTTTCACTGAAAAAAATCTCTGATTTTCTGGTTTTTTCTCTCTTGTTAGTTTCTTGATTTGTTTATGTTGTTTTATATATTTTTTTCTCGACAATTAGCAATGCCATATTAAAAAATAACTGTAGCCATCAAAACACGGGTGGTGAAACAGAAGTAATATAAATTGTTAATTTAAAAAGCTGTCTGTGGGTGTGGGGTCACTAAATCCTTTCCTTCTGTATTGTTTGGATTAACTCATACTGTTGTGTTTTTGCAACACGTTCACTTCTACCAAAAGTAAAGTCAAGAAACCAGACTCCATAAACCACCACCTCATGGAGCCACATCATTCCTTATGGTATAAAAAAAAATAGTGTTCCTCCGGAAAACCTAATATTACAAAAAAAATAGTACATTAAAACAGCACCTTCAAAACAATGCGCCTGAAAAATAATGTGGATGCCAACAGGTCCATTGATTCCAAATGCAAACAATTGGGATATGTGTAGACATTGTGTGTGTGTAGCTAGTGCTTTTTGGGAGGCTCATTGGTACACAAGCGGAGAGTATACACTGTTTTAGACACCGTAAAGGACAAGAATGGCCGCCAAGTCTGGTGTCTAGATTTTATTTCTATGAACTCTACACTAACATTCTTAGGCTATATTAAAAAAATCTTTTGTCCCAAAGCTCTTCAGTTTTTCAAAACCTAATGCGGAATGTGTTTTTTTAAAAGTTTTTTTATAAATATAAAATATTGAAATCCTTGTAAAAGTGACCTTTTGTATTCAAAATGATGTGATCAATGAATATCTGAAAAATCTGTGAAACTTTTTGTGAAAGAAAAAAAAAATCTAACGCGCATCAATTAACTAACGCGCGCGGGAGCTTTGAGACAAAAGATTTTTTTACTACAGCCTTACTAACTCTATTTTATTTATATGAGCTCCACACTAACATTCTTACTAACTCATTCTGTGTCATACCACCCGTTCCTTTGTTCTCTTGTCGTTGTGATATATCAGTATGGGTCGACTCTGACAAAACTAAAACTTGTCTTTGAAACGCCCGATCTCCAGTCCGCTTCTCCGTCTACGCTAGCCAAAGCTGTAAGTTAACTAATTGCAAACGGCTGTGTGTTCTTATTGTGTATTGTTTATGTTTGTTTTAATAATGATTTTTTGACCAATATAGACAATGTCGCCTGAAACGTCACAACAGGCAACCAAGCAAAAGCTTGCCTGCTTGCTTGCCTGCCGGTATGCACGCGCATTGCCTGCCAGCTACAAGGGAGTGTCAACTATTATAAATAAACCATACACTAAACCAAACCAGTCATCTATATATAACAGCAGTCGATGCAACAGTCAATGCATGTGCCCCATGCATGGAATGGAACCGGGCACTACATTGGTTCCGATATTGAGTTTTTTATCAAAAAATGCAATACCCAGATTGATTTCATATAACACAATACACTCATTTTCCTGCAGGGGATTGTGTACCTGGGTCCAGATGTGTTAGGCTGGCGTCCCATCGCACAGGCGTGGCTAGAGAATCGCAATCAACAAGAGATACATGTGAGTTATGCAATTTAAAAAAAATTGATCCGTTAAAGGGACATTAAGAGATACGTATGGGAGTGCGCCCTCAATATTTTTAGAGCTCAGTTTTTTTGCCCCTACGTAATACTTAGGCATAAACTAACTACCATCTGAAATCGTTTGCCTTAATTCGCCGTCTATCATGTAAAAATTTCACAATTTGGTCATTTCGATATGATCACACTAATACTATCACCACATAAACTTGCTTCAACCAAATTTCAATCTAGCGCCATTATTCAACCGTTTCCCAATAAATCATTGCACTTTAGGGTTCCTAGGTACATTATCTATTGAAACAATTCATTTATTCCAAATTCATTTTTTCTTGGCAATCTTTCAATGCCCCTTTAATTAAATTGATATTGTGTTAGAGAATAGTCTCATCAGGAATCCAATGAAAGATAAGAAAATGTCATAGAAATGTTTCCAAATTTGAACTTACTGTTCCAGACAGTTTCAACGTCCAATCGGATGTCTTTATCAATGGTGTATGACCGTTGATCCAGGTGTTGACTTTCCGGTGATGTCGCAGGATGTATTTGATGAAGTTTACTGGATCAATTGATCGTACAAGTGACTAAGTTGGTAGGCCCCTTGTCACCATTCATTACATAGGTGCTGTTTCATGTCATTGTTGGCTTTGCGACAGATCTAAATGGATTCTTTAATCGTTCTGGTGTTCCAGACAGTTTCAACGTCCGATCGGATGTCTTTATCAATGGTGTATGACCGTTGATCCAGAGTTGCCAGAAGGTGTTGACTTGCTAGTGACATCGCAGGATGTATTTGATGAAGCATTCTGGATGAATTGATCGTACAAGTGACTAAGTTGGTAGGCCCCTCGTCACCATTCATTACATAGGTGCTGTATCATGTCATCATTGGCTTTGCGACAGATCTAAATGGATTCTTTAATCCTTCTGGTTCCAGACAGTTTCAAAGTCCGATTGGATGTCTTTATCAATGGTGTTGACTTACCGGTGATGTCGCAGGATGTATTTGATGAAGTAATCTGGATCAATTGATCGTACAAGTAACTAAGTTGGTAGTCCCCCTCGTCACCATTCATTACATAGGTGCTGTTTCATGTCATTATTGGCATTGGGATGGATCCAAATGGATTCTCTAATCCATCTGGTGTTTCTAGCGTCGTCTGTCACAAGTATGTTGGTATTATCCCAATTGATTAGATGGGTTTCTGTAGCAGCATGGTCAGCATTGGAAGACTTCATCTCCGTGTTTTGAGGACAGCTTGTGTGTAGATAGATATTGTGTTCTAAACCTAGCGCAATAAGGGTAATCTGTTTTTGTTTATAAAATGGCATGTTTTCTCATTCATATATTTTTCATTTCTTTTCTTTTTTACTTTACTTTTCAGTGCATGCAAAAAGCTTTTAACAAAGTGATGGATGCTGTTGTGAATTTTGTAATGTTTGAAACCAAGTAAGTTAACATTGGGGGTAGGCATACTCTCATATCAGTTATACGGGAATGATTAGACATGGATCCCATATTGTTTCTTTGAAGTGGGTCCCATTTCAAACAACAACAAATATTTAATCAACAACTTTTTAGTTAGATCAATCCTTAAATGTGGGTCTCAATTTGACAGGGATCTCTTAAAATGGTCAAATCAACATTTTTGAAAGACAGAAAACCCTTGTGAATGGGTAGGGCTTTCAAATCTCAATTTAAAAAAAAACATGCACCATCCCCTCCCCAATGGTTTTATTAATGAAGTTTTGCCAAAAAGTATCATGTTTCTTTTTCATCATTTAAAAACTGTGTTACTGACACAAAAAAGTGCATTTTAATCCTACGGGCCACAAATGTGGCATTTTCTTTTTTAGCTAATCTGGCAATGTTTCTTTCCATTTCAGGCCTCAAGTCAAAGTATGTGAGGTAGGCTTGTTTAACACCTGCCTAGGTCTGCTGACCGCTATGTTGAGTGAACATCTGCAGATTGGTGGTGAACTTCATATCGAAAGACTCTTTCTCTTCTGTCTTATCTGGTCGTTTGGTGGCCTTCTGGAGGATAATGATCGCAAGAACTTCAGTGACCTGCTCAGGACTCTCACTTCTGCGTAAGTATTTAAGGCTTCTATAAATAAAATTGCCGGATGTGTATATAGTAAGGACTCTTAAGCTTATATGTTTCACATTGAACAACAACTTCTCTTCTGGAGGACAGCGATCGCAAGCACTTCAACAACCTGCTCCGGGCACTCACTTCTGCATAAGGTTATTTTGTAGGGTTATTGTAAGGAAAATGGAAGGATAAGTCCACAGAAAAAAACACCTGTTCTTCTCGCAAACAGACCTCTCAGGTTGGGTTGGTCGGTCAGTCTGGCTTTCACCCGCCCCCCCCCCCCCCCCTAAAAAAAATGACCCTAAAAATCCAACAAATATTTCGCTGTTTTTTGACAAGAGTTTCACATTGAATATATCTTCTAATCCTGTGATAGTCTTGTGACTGCAGCAATTTCTTTACAACATTCACTTCTGCGCAAAGTGTTTAGGCTACTGCGTCCCAAGTGTTCATTTAAACTGAGACGAATATACCTGAAGGGATAAGAAGCTCTATTCATTCCTGTTATGTGCAGCAGTGCAAGTCTAACACGGTTATTGTTATGCTTGATGCCCATCGATTATCATCATTCAGTTTAATTTGTAGCACGACCTCATTATGTGAGTTACCGCGCTATTTCAAATTGAGTGTTATCCACACGGGTGTTACGATCTTCTTAACGACTTGAACACACTGTAGTATCGGACGATCACCGACATACAGACTGTGATAGATTTCTAAAATGATTACACATTTATATTGCTAGAATTATGGCATTTCATGAGAAGTATGCCAATTAAAACCTACTAGAGCCATAGTTCAATACATAAACAATGTATTATGATATTCAAAGTGCATGGTTTGTGTTTAGATTTAATATGAATTGAAATACGAATATTCAGATGTGGTTGAGCTAGTACACTTATCTGTTGATGTATAAAAATACCAAATTTGTTGTGTTTCAATACACAATAAATCTAAATTCTAAACGCAAATCATGAACTTTGAATATCATAATACATTTTTTATGGGTTGAAGTAGGGCACTAGTAGGTTTTAATTGGCATGCTTTTTTCTGAAATACCATAATTGTAGCAATATAAATGCGTAATCATTTTAGAAATCGATCACAGTCTGTATGCGTAATCATCATGATCATGGTTTAAACCCAGAAGTAAGAACAGGACAAATCGACGCATGCGTGTGCATGCGCACAGCCTGTTTTGTAGGTGGTTCTGCTTGGGTTGGTTTGAGAACAATACCGTGCACTGCCGTGCAAGACCTGGTTCGTAGAATTGAATGGCAATACAGGGAGCTGCCTATCCCTTCAGGTATATTCGTCTCAGATTTCAATGCGTAATTGTATTAATATTGACCTTCTCTTTCCAGATTACCCGACTACGACCACGATATCTCTGTATACGACTACTACGTTGATGAGTCCGGTGAATGGGACCCATGGATATCAAGAGTACCGGAAGTGGCCTATACAGACAACCACAACCTACTGGGAGAAGTATTTGTAGATACAGTTGATACGGTAAGTCTAGTAATATTCCATTTCACTTCTCTGCTTCTGAAATATAACATTTAGAGAAAGTGCTACCCTTACACCATATGCTATGTGACCATTCTGCCAGATTGGATTCATACTGGCATCCCCTGTTATAGTGGTTTGTGGTGCGTTGGAAAGTTGGAATTCATAACTTTTATTTAACCAAAAGCTCTTACTTACAGTATAGGGATTAAGAATACAATTACCTCTCATATGACTGTTTTAGTACGTTTGTATGCTAAAAATATGTTGTTGCTTTATTCTGTTCTTCATTTCTTACCTTAGATTCGCACCAGAGTGCTGCTGGAGTTTACTAACTTGTCCAATATGCATGTGCTGCTGGTAGGACCCCCTGGATCTGGCAAGACGGCTATGATGAATGACTTCATCAATTTACTTGGTAAGATACAATGAAAATGATACACAGTTACAATCTCAGCAATATTTTGTATGTAATGATAATAACTCTCATATCACTGCAGGTTGCCCAAATTTAGAAATTTATATTTTTCAAAATGTTGATACTGGAGGCTGAAAATGTTGTGAATTTTATTACGAATATTAGAATTAAAATTAGATCGCATATCATCAGAACCATGTCACACGATTATTTATGTCTAAATGCCATTGTATACTTACCCACGCTATAAACCTCTCAAATCAAAGTTTTCCAAAAGCAGAAAAACAGGGTCATCAAACTTGTTGGTTCCAGAATTACATACATCCATTGTTATAAGCAATAACCAAAATACCATTGGGCGGCCTGTGTAACCATCCAATTATTTAGTTTGATCAGTTCCAAATTGTCGAGGCCTCCTTATGGCAGCAAATGAATACAGAAGGACGTGAGGCAACAAGTGCACTGCACATCATATGCGTGACACGTGCATGCGGCCAAAACCGTGTACGGGTGGCCATATCACGCGCACGTACGCTTTGATTACTCTTCCTGTGGAGAGATAAAACTAAATATTTCTCACCAATTTGAAACTGATTTAAACTATAGAAACTTTTCCAATGTCAATTTGTAATGATGCGTAAAATCGTAACACTCATTTCACATATTTTTATTTTATCATATTTTATTTATTGTTTAGATCCATCTTACCAAGTGACCAAGAGACTAGTATTCTCTGGCGCCTCCACTGCCTCACAGCTACAGCAGTTCATTGAGAATAACATACACCATAGGAGAGGTCAGTAAACGTATACATGTGTATATTATAGGGCAAGGTTATTTCAGCAGTTCTACTTGCAAAAAAATCTAATCAGTATCAAAATAATCAGTTCAGAATGCATTATGGGATACTACTATTCTATCAAATCAATACAAGGTGTTTTTGTCCCCCAAAACAATCTTTAATCTTTTTATACTGTGCACAGTAAAATGTATAAGTGATACAGAATCACCGACAGTGATTGGACCATGAGAAAAAAAAGAGTTTGCTTCAATTCCCATAGGCTACTGCTATTAACGATAAGGCCATGGAACAAATTGTTCTACTGGCCTGCCGACCCATTTTTTTAGCATTTTCAAAATGATTTGGGGGAACATTCTCGAACAATTTAAGATTTTGATTATTTTTTGATTTTTTTGTGAAAAAACTCAAAAAAATTCCAGATTTTTTTTTTTTTTTTGGGGGGGGGGAAACATCTGACGGACCGACCCTACCTGTGAGGTCCGTTTGTCCATAGAACAGGTTTTTTCTCTTGTGCTACATTCGTTATTACATTGGTTTTCTCCAATTTGTAATCTGCTTTTCAAGCTAGCATGGCAAAAATTTAGTGATACACAGTGTTAAATTTGATATTAAGAAATCTATGTATGCACAAGGACGAGACCAAATTTATTTTAACAATTGTTTTACATCATTATCCCTAGGATTTGTCTATGGTGCCCGAGATAACAAACGATTCCAACTGTTCATAGATGACCTCAACCTGCCGCAATCCGACGAGCATGGCATCCAGAGGTGCAACGAGTTGCTACGGCAACTGATGGACGACAAAGTTTTGGTGACGTTGCAGAAGCCGTTTGAATGGAGGACCATACAAGATCTGATCGTGTTGTCATCGTTGACACGTAATGTGTATCCAAGTGCTATAAATAGGATGCTACCTGATAGACTTATGGTGAGTAGAGTATAAGGAATTGATGAATCAATCAAACAATCAATCAATCAATATTTGTACCTTCCAGACATGTAGTATATATAACAACCCTGTAGTCAGTGTAATTTTGAAACATCAATATATATAAAAAAGTCACAAAAGTTTATGAATGGCTTCTTACTAATGGAAAAACACCTGTGATTGAGTGAATATTACTCTAATGTGTAATCAATTCATGATCATTCAGCCACATGTAAATCCCCATCTTGGCTCAGAGCTTTTAGCACAGTTGTGACTTTTGAGAAGGGCAGTTTTTGTCTTCCATTTGAGCTCATTCTGCCATGAAGTCATGGACATCTTTCATTTTTGAAGAACATTTAAGAAACAGTCATATGATTATTTCTAACTAAGTTTTGGTAAAATATTTTACCTTACGATGTTATGACGAACTGTTGAGAGGGGGACTCACTTTTTGGTGATGTGTTTATACAGAATAGAAAATAAAACCAATACCGGAATATACTTTTAGGACATATTTTGAACTCTGTTTATGCTTTTGGATAATAGAGAATATTCACTTATATACATTGGATATACCAACTGACCAATATCAGGAATAACTCAATAAAAATCTAAGAAAATCTGTCCACCAGAAAGTATTTAATTTCAAGATGGCCGCCAATACTCTACTTTTCAATAACTCTTTCACCATTTCATTGACAGAGACATTTTGCCATGATAAGCCTACCAGAGCCCCAGGATACAGCCTTGCAGAGCATTATGGATACCATCTTAGACGGCAACATGACCAAGAACAACGCTCAGAGTCTTGCACAGGAGGTCCACGAAGCCATCGTCAACGCGTCCTGTCAGCTTCTCACCTCTGTCAAGAAGGTTCTGAGACCTTCACCCGTGCCTGGCAAGCATCATTACATGTTCACCCTGAGGGATTTGACCAAGGCATTTCAGGTAAATGGGAAGATGGGTGGATGATATTATAGTCTGTTAAGTAAATGTGAAAATTTGACACAACCATCAAATATACTGTTTTTTACCCTGGATATCCCAATCCTATGTGCTTTTTTCCTTCCAAGTACCGTAGCCAGAAGGCAAAATAAAATTGTTGTTTTGGCGTAACATGTCATTGAAAATTAGGGTAGGGTGGATGGGATTTTTTTATTCTGAATTGTATATATACTATTAGTTACTAAATTTGATCTCACAGAGTCAGATAAATCACAAAATATTATGAGGCTGTGTGTGATCATCAGATTTGCTGTACATACTGTATTCCTTTATGATGAGGAGCACCAAAATCTGGAGGGGGTTGGGGGCTGGTTTTTTTTAATTTTTAATTTTTTTCAATTTGGCCAAAAAAAATCAGGGCGGGTTACGCCAATACAGGAATTGTCTTTTTGCCTCCTTTATCCAATAGGCATAATTTTCATGATTTTATTAAGTATCCTAACCACAAATTGTTAGGGTAATTTTTAATTTGATTTCTTTCTTTCAGTGTTTGCGAAGGCTTTCAGAGGAGGCACGAGGCGAGCCCAACATGGTGGTATCTCTATGGCGACACGAGGTCACACGCATCATGCAGGATAGACTTTGTCGCACGGCGGATGTCAACTGGTTTTCACAGAACCTGGATGAGATTCTTAAAGAGGTAAAATGAAATTCTAGAACTCACAATTCACATGCCTAATACTAGACACGCCACTTATTATTATTATTATTATCCTTTCTGAAAAATTTGGGTCAAAAAACTTCCTTTTTGGTTCATTTCTCAAAATGTAGCGTTTCTTGTATTCCCTGTTGAATGTATACTTTTATATACTTTTATTCAATATTTTCAAACTTGGAAGCAAAAATCGATCATCAAAATAAAAGGGGTTGACACTTCCCTTAAATACCGCTATATTTGAAGTAAAACTACTTTTTCTTCTTCCCTTAAATACCGCTATATTTAAAGTAAAACTACTTTTTCTCACAGAATTTTCCGCAAAATCTTGAAGGCGAAGGATGCTACGATCATTTTGTAACATTTCCCATCGAGGCGAGGAGTTATCAGAGACCGGTCACGTCTATGTCGCAGAAAACAATACGGGTAAGTAAAATCCACAAAGCCCAATCCCCAGTGGTCTGGGGGGGCGGGGCAATTTGCTGACTCTAATTTTGCCATGATTTTGGCTTTAAGAAACCATTTGTTGTTGTTGTGGGGAGCACATACACAGATAGCATACAGGCAGAGAGACTCAAATATTGGGGGGGGGGGGGGGGGGGGGTGGGGGCATAGCCCCCTCACCCACACCCCTTTTCTTTGTTAATTTCCTTGCACATTAATATATGGCTATATATGACAATGAAAAACGTTAATTTGAGGAGCATGACACATGCCTGCAGGTATGGGCCTTGCTTTAGTTCCCCAGCAAGTGTGCCCTCCCCCCCCCCAAAAAAACACACCCTGGAGCATTTGATTTCTTTGTGACTTTTATTCCCAAAACTATTCCCAGTATGTTAGAGGTAAATATGAACCACACTAATAAAACCCTGTTTGATAATTCTGTGGTATGGCTTATCAAACGCCCTGAGAAATAGGTCTTGTTTGCTTAATGGAGAGGGACCGCCATCTCTGCTCCATTTCCAGTGCTGCAATAGGAATTTTTTTCAGGAGGAATCTGAAAATGTCCGCATATTCCTTGATGTCCATTTCACTGTTTGAAATCTTGAAAAACACAAATGTTATAGTGACTATTACGTAAAAGTGAGACCAGTATGTGATTAAGTAAATGAAAGGTTTTGGTTAGGGTATGTCATCAGGCCTGGAAATAGCACCTGCCCGCCCACCCATAGCAGGTCACTTTTGCTCCGGGCGGGTGAAGTGCAAAAGTACCTGCCCACTGGCTGGTAAAAACTCACAGTGTAAGTGAGTTACACTGGCTGGTGGACTTTCTGTTGGGCAGGTATTTTTTGAAAGTTACCTGCTCGACTGGCTTGTTGACAAAAATCTGAAGATCTAGCCCTGTATGTCGTATGCTATAAACGTGGACATGTTTGTACTACATGAATGTTCACGCTTTTTGCACTCCAAGCAGCTACCGCGAAAATTAAAACATGTGAACATATTTATTTTGAGTATCTATATGTAATGAACTTTCAAATCACGAATTGAAATGGCTGAAAATATTGGCAAAGTGCGAAAATTTAATCGCGCGAAAATTACCACCTTCACAGTGTGTGTTTTACATTTTGTGTTGGCTTTGACTTTATAGAGGTAGACTTTTACTTTAGCCAGGATACTCAACCAAATTGAGACTTGTCACCACAAAATGAGCATTAAGTCGCCAGTGTGCATTAGGAGATATGGTCCAATGAATATGCCAAAAGTCAATAGAAAACAAAGGAATTTTTCAACTTCAATTCGCTTTTTGACAGTGAAAACATTGAGCAATTTTGACATGTTGCATATAATTTAATTCTTGTTTTCTGAGCATTTTGAATCTGGACAAATCTAAAAATATTTGTTTCCCACTTAACTCTCATTTTGTGAGGACAGGTCTCTAATATTACCATGAACATATTTGTTAAATGTATCCCTGTCCAAAGTAACAGTCTACCATATTGATACTGGTTGACTGCTTACCCACTAAATGCATGTATTTTACCCAATGAGAACTAAGGTGTAATCGCTAATGTCTACGTAATTACTTAATGGAACCAAACACGTTTTTCTTCAAATTATAGCCAACTAATTTGACTTTATTTCGTCATTTGAACTGTTCTATTCCGACACTTATTTTGGGAGTTACGATCACCTAAAGGTGCATTGTATTTTTTTCGAGACACCCTGTACATGCTGATTGGTTGCAAAGAAGGAGATATCATTTGACCTTGTATGGTTTTTTTTGGCCCTTCAGCGTGCATGAAGTAAAACTGTCCAACGGTTATGCATTGGAAGTGTTGCTTTATACATGTTCAGGGGCAAGAGCACTTACAAGGTTTTGATAGATGTGCGTTTAGCCGTTGGAATATGTTTAGAGCAAACTATCCAAAGGTTATACATCGGGAGTAATACTTTATACATGCTGAAGGGCCTGATCGAGATACGATACAAGATTTTGACTGTACACCAATGATAAACCAATTGGAAACACTGAATAAGAAGTCCAGTTGTGCTCCGGTAGATACAAAGTTGCAAATATGTATCTAAAAACTTCACCATAGGACATACACATTTAAAGATTGAAAATCTGACTTTTGTGTTGTTGAAAGTTAGCAGCTCTTCTATATAAACCTGTTCGAACACCCTGTATAGTTTACATTTGAGACAATGAATGAGGCACATATTGACGACTCAGTTATGCAGATAGATTTTATTAACCATTAACCCAAAGAGAAAGTAATGAAGAAAAGTACTTAAAAATAACGAATCACCAAATTCATTTATGTTATAAGTAATCATTCTGTCACAATCATGTGAACGTTTTTTGACCAAATTGAAATGTGTGTCATTTACTGAACTTTGTTTTGACCAAAATATTTCCCACGACTCATTATTAGAAAGGAATCTATAACAAATAAGGGCTAAACGGCATACACTGTCTGATAACCTAATTGGTTAAAGGATTTCACCATGTAGAGACTATAATAGTCTCATTATATTCAGTTCAATCATTTCTTGATCCGCGCATCACGCTTGCATTCATCGGAACGTTTAACGTACAGTGCACAGTGTAATGACACACTGCATTCCATAACATCAGGCGACTTTGAACTGCACCGCTGTTGCGATCCCGCACCAGTTACATGGAAGCATGGGAAACATATGAAATGATCAAGAAATTATTGAAATGATTATCTAGTAACAAAGAGTCAGAAATAGTGATGGGGATCATCCACCATCAGACAAGTTTAAGGACAGTCTTTGTCAAAATGGATTAAGATTTTGTCAGAGTCTGTTTTGGAAAACAAGCAAACCTGTTATAGTGAATCCTGTTAAACTCTACCCATATTATACACTCGGCAAAAGAAGTTCTTGGACACTTAAATTAAATTAATATTTAATAGAATATATATAATTATATATATGATTATATATATATAATTGTATATCAAAATAAGCAGAAAGTAATCCTCTAACAGCTTAACATGGAATTTAGACATGATCACTCATGCATGACAGATCCCATTCACTTGACAATGGCAAGAAGATTGCAAAAAATTGGATAATCCCTCCATTCAAATGACTGTAAATGCTCATTTCTTGCAATTTCCTTTTACGCACCTTACCATTGCTTAATGAATGTGCTCAGCCATGCATGAATGCGTACATCTTTATTTCATACAGACATGATAGAGAATTATTGTCTGCTTATTTTGACATGCAATTGTTTAATTTATATTAAATATTTATGTGAAATATTTGAACTTCAATGAGTGTCAAGGAACTTCTTTTGACGAGTGTAGATAGCTGTCGTAAAAGCATATCACGCAAAATGTTGAGCTTGGATTGAAAATGTAATGAACTCAATGGAACAGCAGGTCCAGTGAAAATATAATGCATTAAGGGGAGTGTTAACTCTAATAATATGACATTTATCAAGCGTTGTAACTTTTGAACTGTTAATATGAAATGTACATACAAAGTATACATTTTTGGAAAGAGAAATGAGTCATAGAATCCATTTTTGGTATCAAATTTCACTAAAAATGCTGATTTTCATTATTTTGATCAAAAAAATCCCTTATTTGGCTCAATTTTTTCAGACAATGGGGGGGGGGGGGGAAGAAAGAAAAAAAATCAGTTTTTGGTAAAAAATGCCGAAATTGCACCAAAATCATCTAAAGACACTTCTCTAGGAACAGGTTTTTTCATAAAAATGTTTAGTTTTTAATTTTTTTAACCCAAAAAAGGTTAACAATTGCATTTTTGAGGTGAAACAAAAAGTTGTAGCACTTAAATGTCGGTATGCTGTGTGCATACCTCTGTCCGGTGATACTGATAACTTGATGTTAATTTGTCATTGTGACCTCGTTGTCAGGTATCAGCAAGAAGAATCAATGTTTTCAGTTCGGTGATGCCGATAATCTGATGTCAAATTGTCATTGTTTCCCCATTGTCAGGTATCAGCGAGAATCACTGTTGTCAGTTCGGTGATGCCGATAATCTGATGTCAAATTGTCATTGTGTCCCCATTGTCGGGTATCAGAGAATCACTGTTGTCAGTTTGGTGATACTGATAATCTGATCAGTTTGTCATTGTTTCCCCATTGTTGGGTATCAGAGAGAGAATCAATGTTAATTTTGTTATTGGAATGATGAACATTAGAAGCAGAATGAAATGTCCCCTAAAAAGTAATACTATTTTTATTTCTATGATGTAATCATTGCGTCAACAAACTTAACTGCGTAGATTAGAGTGGATCGCTTTCACAGACAAAGCGATAGGATTGCCCACACTGATTATCATTCCATAGCCTAGATGGACGGATATGGACACAGTTGTCATTATTACCACCATCTGGTTGACCATCGGCCCACGTGCTGTATGTAACATCGGCATCAGTACCAACCCATTGGAAGTCTCCCTCGACTGCCTTATCGCGTAATCCAATCCAGACATGAGTGTCAATTCCCAAACCTCTGATGAATTGATTCAGAGATGGGGTATCTGCGCGTGCAAGATCTCCTCCGGGATACTCTTTACAGAAATTGCGTGCTGTTTTCCAGCTTTGGGCATTTTGTGATACATAGTAGCATCTACCGCTAAATGGTGTCCAGCCATCGGGACAGCATGTTGGTTGTGTGGATGCGTCTCTGCTGCCAGCTTTGGCTATGAGCTCAGGAATCTCGGCTTGGGCTACAACCACACCCAGCACCAGGATCAAAGTGAGAATACTCATGATGGTTTTCACAATCAGGTTAAGTTTCAAAGGTATCGAATTCTCCACAAACGAATCGGTAGCTTGGTAGCGCAGTATCAGTATATGGAGCGATATAATAGGATTCAAGGATTTGAGAGCACCTTTATAGCATTTTCAACCTATGTTCTAATACAGTAGGTATAAGACATATGGCTCATTAACTGAAATTATTTGCTTTCACTGTGGGTGAATAAATAAAGCAAATAATTGTTCAAGTTGGAGATGGTAGAATGGCCCAAAACAGATTGTCTGTGTATACACATTACCATCTTTAATAGCTTAATGGTTTTGCTATATTAAAGGATAGTTTAATAGATTTACAATCAAACAATATCCAAACTGCAATTAACCTTTTTAATCATCTCGAAACAGATTTTCTGTGTATACACAGTTCAATGGTTTCATTATGTTAAAGGATATTTTGAAAGATTTACAATCAAATAATATTCAAACAGCAATCAACTTTTTTATCACTTTGTAATATTCTGATTTGCTTTTTCACTATTATAAAACTTGTAGTCTAATAAACATCTGTAAGTTGAGTTTATTTTAACCGATAAGTTTTCATCACAAAGTTTGTACAAAGTTTTTAAAAAGTTTCGCATGAGAGCAAGTCCTTCAAAATTGAGAATCAATGTTGTCAGTTCGGTGATGCCGATAATCTGATGTCAATTTGTCATTGTTTCCCCATTGTCGGGTATCAGCGCGAGAATTAATGTTTCCAGTTCGGTGATAATGATAATCTGATGTCAATTTGTCAATGTGCCCCCATTGTTAGGTATCAGTACGAGATTCAATGTTGTCAGTTCGGTGATAATGATAATCTGATCAGTTTATTGTTTCCCCATTGTTGGGTATCAGCGAGAGAATCATTGTTAATTGTTATTGAATGAAATGTCCCTTAAAAAGTAATACTACAGTGTTTTATAATGTAATCTTTCTTATGTCAACACACTTGATCGCAAATATTAGCGTGGATCGCTTTCACAGACAAACTGATAGGATTTCCAACACCGATAATCATTCCATAGACCACTTGCATACATTGCCATACAGTCTTCTCCACCACAGCAGTTATTTGGTTCACCAGCACTCCATGTGTTGTATCTAAGAGATGCACCAGTGCCAACCCATTTGTAATGTCCCTCGTGTGCCAGATCGTTTAATCCAATCCAAACAGGAAACCGGCCAAATGTCAAACCATGGATGAAGGCATTACGAGATGGGGTATCCACGGTTGCAAGACTTCCTCCGCGATATGATCGACAGAAATCGCGTGCTGATCCCCAGCTTTGGGAATTGTGTGATACATAGTAGCATCTGTCGCTAAATGGTATCCAGCCATCGGGACAGCATGTTGATTGTGTGGATACATCTCTGCTGCTGCCAGCGCTGGCTATGAGCTCAGGAATGTTGCTAGTAGCATTTATCAAGGGTACCTTGATATCCCGTTCCGTCTCGGCTCGGGCTACAACCACACCCAGCACCATTAAGATCAAAGCGAGAATCTTCATGGTGGCTTTTGCAATCAGGTTAGGTTTCAAAGGTATAAGTTCCCCTCAAATGAATCGGTAGCTTGGTAGTGCAGTATCAGTATAGAGCGAAATAATGGGATTCAAGGATTACAAAGCACTTTTATAACATTTTCAACCTATGTTCTAATACAGTGGGTATAAGACATATGGCTCATTAATTGACATTATTTGCTCTAACTGTAGATGAATAAATGAAACAAATAATTATTGAAGTTGGGGATGGTAGTATAGCCTTTAATCATCCCGAAACAGATTGTCAGTGTAAACACATTAATTACCATGTTTAATGGTTTTGCTATGTTGAAACATATTTGAGAGATTTCCAATATCCAAACAGCAATTAACTTTTCTGTGGTAGAATGGCCTTATCATCCTGAAGCAGATTGCCTGTGTATACACATTACCATGTTTGATGGTTTAATGGTTTCATTATGTAAAAAGGCTTGACAGATTTACAATCAAATAATATTCAAACAGCATTTAACTTTTTTATCACCAAGTATTCTGAGTTGCTTTATCAGTATTATAAATGAAACATGTAGTCTAACCATCTGTCATTTAGAGTTTACTTTAACAGATAAGTTTTAACAAAGTTTTTACAAAGTTTTGCATGAGAGCAAGTCTTTGAAAATGCGACATTCAAGGCCCTGGGAATTATGATGCTATCAGAGATTTAAATAAATAAATGAATGCATAAAGGATTTTTAAAATAAATAAGTGGTAGTAAATAAATAAGTAAATAAATAAATATATTAATAGTAGTATAGTGTAATTCTTCCTATGTATAACCATGGGGGAAGTTTACTCTAAAACATGTTCAGGGGCCAAACAACACCACATCTATAAAAACCTTGAAAGTGCTCTTGCCCCTGAAATGTACAAAGCAATAGTTCATATTCTTTTAAGCGTTGGGCAGTTTTACTTTATACATGGTGCATGCTGAAAGGCCAGAAAACATACATAGTTTGACAGGACAGCGATGATAATGTCAAAATGGTGTTCAGTGATGGCATGGTTACTATAGTATAATGCATACATGTATGGCTGTGTAAATTATTCTATCTCGTCATTTAATGGGTTATTTACATGTATGTCAATGGATAAGAAAGTCCACTCATTACAGGCATGATGATAATCTTTCATGCTTTTGCCTTAATTCAGGCATTTTTTTCTAAAAGCCTGAATTCAGGTAATTATATTTTTCAAAATGATGCACTTTCTTTTATTTTCAGCTCATTTTTGGTATATCCCTGCAAGACATTCAGTGTAAAGACCCTGTTACGGAATAAAGCTGTATAATCCTTTAATCCGTAAATAGAGGATTGTGCTAGGTTAAGGTAGCACACCACTAAATAGTCTTCACCAAGCCCGTGGAAACCGTGCCCCACTTTTACTATGATACGATATACATTTTGTCCCCACTATATCTTTGGTAATCTTTCGAATTTCGGTCCTAAATGGTATCAAACTAAAGAGGACGGTGTCTTTGTTTACACTATTTAACCACGATTTGATGACATTTAATTTGCAAATAATTGTACAGGCGATGACTACAGGGTCGAGCAGCCTCAGACAACAGTGTTTTAGGGCAGTTTTCAGTTCGTTTTATAGCATAAATGCATGAAATGTAATGTAAAACTATGAGGTCAAATGTTCTGTAATTTCTCTTATTTTTAGGCATTCATGTATTCTTTTAATAGGCCCAAAATCAGAAAATAATGGTGGTTCAAAACAAAAATATCGTCCTTGACTGGTTAAAATGCTTCAATCCCTTGTATGAAAACACGATCAGGCCACTGTGACGGTCATGTTGTACGTATTTCGGCTTTTATTCCACACAAGTCGACATCAAAATGTATCCTCATCTGGTAACAGAAAACATTCTCAGCGTTTGGTGTCATTTTCAAGTCTCAACTCCGGACTAATAACCGAGATATGGTTCAAAGAAACATGCATATTTATACATATACAGTTGTGAAAGGTATCTCGGGTTTTGCTCCGGAACTATTTGGTGACGTGCTACATTAATTCCGTGCTGTCTTACACCAAGGATAAACCCCATTTTTGGTTGCACATACCATTTCTCAAGTTTTTCATGCAAATTCATTCCCATGCCTGGCTCGAGAAGTTGCTGATAAAGTTACAACTATGGTGAATTTGGTATATTTTAATATTATGGCATGCAATGTTTGATATGTAATTTGACAATAACATTTTGATATTAGGGTGATTGGCTTGATTTATGTGACAAGTATCATTGAGTGAATATCGCATGTACATAGAAACAGATGGTGAGCAATCAAAATGGTTAAACACTGTTGCCATGCAATATTTAACACTTTCCACATGGCAGGCATCTGCAGACGACATTACAAAACTTCCCAAAATGTTTCAAATATGTCAAAATGATTAAATGTCATCACCATATTTGGAATCACTGTGAGAAATTCATTTAAATAAGTACAATTATGCGTAGTATTATTGGTTCAGTAATTCTTGAGATCGACTTAGAAAGTAGGGAAAGGCTTTTGAAACATCTGTTTCGTATATATTGTAAAACTAATAACCGTGTGGAAAGTGTATGCAATTTAAAATATGTACGATAAAATCTTGATATATTACAGTTTGATTTATGTGACATTAAGTAAATATTGCATGTACATAGAATCAGATGGGTAGCAGTCAAATGGGTTAAATATTAAAGCAATAAATCATGATGGCTTTGATGATATGAATGCCAAAATATAGTGTGTCAATTAATATAAAGGTAATAAAAGTATAAGAGGACCTGCAAGGTTTCGATTTTAACAATTTTTATCGAAGGTAAAATGGAATATAAAGGGATTTATATCTTAAAATAAAGAGGAGATTTTTGATCAAATATTAAAGCAATATGATGGTTTTGATGATATGAATGTAATAATGTAGCTTTGTCAATTAATAATATTAAGAGGAGATTTTGGTCAAACATTAAAGCAATAATATGATGGTTTTGATGATATGAATGTCAACGTTCGCGGATTTAACCGCACGAATGACTATGGGAATCCGGGGGGGGGGGGGCACTGACATTGGAAAAGGGTATAGGTATGTGCCGCTCTGAAGACCCCCTTTTTCAACCTCTGCTGCTAGCTCTTATGACCCCCCTTTTGAGGCTGCATCAGTTCTTAAGACCCCAATTTTATTGAAAATTCAAAAATCACAAAATTTTGCATTCCAAAGACCCAATTCTTCGAAAATTTTGCGTTTTAAAACCAAAAAAATATCGAAAATTGAATCAAAATTGAACTAGGCCAGTTCTCAAGACCTACTTTTTTGAAAAAAAATCAGTTCCTAAGACCCTATTTTTCTGCATAAAATCCACTCAATTCAGTTCTGTATTAGTAGCTCCCCTTTTTGAGACCCTGTGCGGCACAGCAACCCCTACCCAAAAAAAAGTTGAGCCCCCCCCCGGATGGGAATCTATCTCATACAATCCAGGTTTGAGTACCCAGGTGTAGCCTGCTCATTACCTCAGACTCGATATACTGGCGTAATAGAGTTCCCCAAAATGGGCCTCAAACTCACGATTCACACTCATTCCTTTTTTGAATTCGTAAACGACTCGCAAATGGATAGTATATTTTATATTCTTTCTATTCCGGTTAGCGCTAGTTGCAATTTACAGACCAAAATAAAGCTGGGTCACATGAGGGGGACTCGTGCTAAAAACACCGACACTCGATTGTATAATAGATTTTATCCATAAAGTAGTATTGTTTATTCATCATCATCAAGTCCATCATTTGTACATGTACATCCCCCTGAATTGAAGATACATGATTTATCAACTAAATAAATAATACACCACTCCCCTAAAGTAAATAATGTAGGAATCCCACGCTAATGTTTAGGTACAAGATATAGGTTCATTCATTTGGTATGGAATATATCTTAGCAAGCATTTAGTCACTGGCTTGCTTATCGGCTGTGTGTGTGTGGTGTCGGTGATGGGCGGGGCTAGTTAGGACTAGTATTGCAATGAAGCTGCAGTCACTGATGACCTGTGATATGTGTGTGGGCGGGGACAGTCACTGACTCGCTCACTGGCTGTGTGTGTGTGTGGTGGCGGTGATGGGCGGGGCTTGTTATGACTACATGTAGTATGCATTGAAGCTGCAGTCACTGATGACCTGTGATATGTGTGTGTGGGTGGGGTTACAGTCGGTGACTTGGAAATTTGATCCTACATTTAGCCACGTGCGTGCGTGCGCTTGTACTGCTTGTCGAGTCTTGTCTATGATAAGGGTCGCACAGCACTTTGTGTAATGGTAGTAAGTTCCGGCAACAAAAAAAAATTTGTGATTAATGGGGTCCTTTGGGAATCAGTTTGGCGTGAGGGTAGCATTTCATAATTATAATGAAAAAAAATCTCTTGGTACTTTGATCAGGATATTGCAAAATATTGATTTCCGATTGTACCGAAAATTTATCACATGGATGAACACACTTGCTCGGAGGCGGTTAGAAGGCGAGCGTCCGGGCTGAAAATAGGGTTGGCGCTGTTTAAATGATCGTATCGTAAATGTAATTGGAAGGTGTAACACTTCTTGACGATTTTATGAAATTTTAATGTTTGTTTATTAGAATAAAACATTTGAGACATTCCAAAATGGTTACTAATTAGGGCCCAAAATCATGACTCTTTTAGCCCTAATTTACATGTAATCCAATGGGCAGTTTATTTAGTGCTGTGCTCCATTATAATACTGCTGAGATATTCGATGAGAGTTTTTTCTCACAGTATGAAAATTGTGTTGCAAGCCTGTGAACTATTTTTTTCTGAGAACTGATGGGGAATGGATAAATAAAATATTGTAGGCCTCTTATGATCGTGTTTTTTAATAATATATATTTTATTTACTTTAAAAGTTTAAAAAGAGATGGAAACTGCTTACTCTCCACACTAGCCTGTATTTAAATATCAAATTGTAAGGGGCCTGAGCTTTCGATCCTAGCAGGATCTTTTATGTTTTTATTGAAAAATATATGCCACATTTCTAATTGTAATTAAACTGTACACATGTTTGATTGCTGAGGTAAACAACTGCTGTTTCTTGTCTAGGGATTTCCCCCTAGACTGAACTGCGTATGAACAGAGCAGATGAACAGCGCTGGCACCATGTGTGTGTTTTCAGCCAGGCACACCATTATCCAGGGGCATGGGATATAATGTAAAAATAACCACAACGATTTTGGTGACAACAGGTATTAATCCGGGGGTAAATCGAACGCTGAGAATCTTTTCATCTTTTATACACAATTGAATTAATCTCACATTCAACGATTATACGCAGGACTTGCCAGCGAAACTCATTGACCATTGTTGATGGGATGAATGAACACAATACAAGTCCTGGTAAGAGAGGACACCCCGGGGAGAAAGTCGACCAAAACAGACAATAGCGTCTTATCTACCACAATAATTTTTCTTGGAACCCAGCTGATTTATTGTAAACCAAATAACCTTCTTTTTAACTATGTATTCAATCGCTTATCCTATCAAGGTGGCCCTTATATGTATATTTTATTGTAATATAATGCGTTTGTGCTGTTGACAGTATTGATCAACTTGAGTTGCCGATCTCAGCGAAAATGCCGTGCGTGAAACACTGGTTATCAATGGCGGCCCGTGTGATCAACTTTTGCCGACCTGTAAATGAAAAAGCCGTGCATGAAAACCACTCTTGGGAATTTTCGCAAAGCGTCAAATTCAAATCCTGAGCATATTTCACGCAGGAGCTTGGGTGACTGAAATTGCTGTAAAAATGAAATTTACTTTAAAAATATCATAATTTTTTCTTTGTGGCTTATTCTAGGTTGCCTTACAACCCGTGGAGAGTCTTGAGCAGGTCCACAAGTGCGTTCACTCCCACCTTACCCGGTACAATGAAGAATTTGGCAATGTGACCATCAACATCATGCTATCCGATGACGTCATTTATCACATTATAAGACTACACAGAGTTCTTAGTTTTCACAGCAGGTAAGATTGGGTAACTATAGCTATAGTGCGTTCACTCCCACCTGACTCGCTACAATGAAGAATTTGGCAATGTGACCATCAGCATCATGTTATCCGATGATGTCATTTATCACATTATAAGACAACCATAGAGTTCTTAGTTTTCACAGCAGGTAAGATGGTGTTACTATTATAGCTATAGTGTGTTCACTCTCACTTGACTCGCTACAATGAAGAATTTGGCACAAAGTGACCATCAACATTATGTTATCCGATGATTCATTATGACATAATAAGACTGCTCAGTTTCCACAGCAGGTTTAACTAGTGTAAATAGATATAGTGTTTTCACTCTCACCTGACATACAATTAAGAATGTAAGAATGTGTGTCACTGAACAATCATTTTGGTGGAGCTACGGTTTGGTTCAGAATGCTTATCCTGTATGTAGCATAGCCCTGTGTGCAGGGTTATAGCTACTCATGTGTAGCCACTCATGTTGGCCGACCAGAACCTTATGGATAGAATCATCAAACTGCCTCATAAAATAAGAAATTATGTGGCATGAACCCTCAAAATGCATTAATTAAAAAAAACTAATAACCATTAATTAGGACTCTGGACCCCATGCCATGATCCACTGCAATTCGTTCGCTGTCAGTAAAACCGGCACTCAATCTGGCCTAGCTATAACCCTGCCTGTGTGTATTTATATAAAAGAAGTATTCAGTAATTAAATGCTTGCACATCTCACTAATAATTCACCTAGATAAATATCAAAAAACACCATTGCAGTCAGCATGCTTCAAACCTGAAAAGGGATCTTAAATTTACGACAAGTACGGTGAGTCAGTGACATCATAAAATGTCAGCGATTATTCTTTGCTTGTTACTTTATGTTGTATATTGTACTTCTCCCCACAGTGGCAACATGTTGATGGTGGGGGCCATTGGTAGCCACCTGACGACCCTGGTGAATCTAGCTCTGCACGTGGCTGACATGCCTATCCATCCAATCGACACGTCCAGACCAAACAACTTCTTTGATGGTCTACGTTCAGCCGTCAGACTGGCGGGCACAGAAGGCAAAATGCTCACTTTGGTGTTTACTGTAAGTAAAGGCAAAACAAATTGGTTGGCAAAATCATTTTGATATTGAAATTTGTAATGAAGATAAATAATGGAGTTGGTTTTACACTCCTGAAACTAGTCACCTGGCCACCTTGGTGAATCTAGCTCTGCACGTGGCTGACATGCCTATCCATCCAATCGACACGTCCAGACCAAACAACTTCTTTGACGGTCTACGTTCAGCCGTCAGACTGGCGGGCACAGAAGGCAAAATGCTTACATTGGTGTTTACTGTAAGTTGGGATTGGGTGGGGGGGGGGTCCTTAGGGGAGAAATAAGTTACATGTGAGTTACTAATGGGCACTACGTCAATGAATAGTGGACTTTTCCCAATTTATTTTAATAAGTATTTGCTTTGGTATTTTAGCATCAATTTGATCCTCCATGTCTCCTTCATTTTCCCATGAAAATTCTTGTCATTGATTTGGGTTTTTTTTGTGTGGGGCGGGGTCTGAGAACACAATTCTGTATATTAGTCTCTAGCTGGGTTTCATAATTCATACAAATCTTCATTCTCTAATGGGTTTTTTAAATAATCTTTAATATGATCTTCAATTTGGATATCAAGCCATGGACTTGGTAACCCTGATAACATATTGGTGTTTTTTTTATTGATTTTGAATTTCAGGCTAATGACCTTAAGGAGGATGTCTACCTAGACGCTATAAACAGTCTGTTAATATGCGGTGAATATCCTCCACTCTTCTCTAATGATGAATTGGATGGTTTGCTACAGGTGAGTCCCACTACAATCACTGGTGTGATGACTCAATTCAGTGACCCAGTTTGACTTGGAATTGAGTCACCCTTTTTGATGACTTGGATTAACTCGAGTCACTGAAAGCAATAACTTGGCTTAACTCGAGTCACTGAAAGCAATAACTTGGCTTAACTCGAGTCACTGAAAGCAATAGCTTGGCTTGTCTTAATGATAAATAAATAATAAATAACTTTTATACCGTGCCTTTGCCTAGGGATATAAAGCGCATACATGAAAAATACAACAACGAAAAGAAATGCCAAGACCAAAAAGGAAAACTATCAAGGAAAAAGATGATCCTTAAGCTTAGACTTGAAATGAAAAGTTTCATAATTGCGGCATTTCTAATTTATACAGGCAATCTATTCCACATTCATGGAGACACGACTGAAAAGGCTTTTTTTCCAGCAGATCTTTTTATGATATTTATAAGATTCAATTTCAAAGATTTGACCCAAGTTACTTATCTAAAAAAGACTTGACTTGACTCAAGTCACTTTTCAAAAAAAATTGACTTGACTTGATTTGACATATTGGATTCATTTGTTTTGATCCAGGGACAATTGATCTGTGACTTGACTGAAATCAAAGATATTCTAATGAGGGGATACTTATGTGCGCTAAGTCGTTTGAAGCTATGTGTGTTTTGGACCAAGAGAAAGACTATGTAGTATTTAGCTCTGTCATGAAATAATTCATTACCAAGTCATCAATAAATATTCACTTGTTCCCTGAACGATTGCATCTATTAGTATCGATCTGTACAATATGGTCACATTATCCATTCAAGTTTAGCTCTATAAAAACACTGGGTGTAGAAGTTAAGTACAATAAATCACAAATATAGTTACATCAATTGGACACACTGAATGTATGTGATAATTTAATATGTTGAAATTGTTAGAAGTATTTACACTTTCACCGTGGCATATCTTTTATAACGTTAGTTTTGTGTCACAACAGCCACTGCAAGGGCCATACTGTTATCGCAAGAGACTACCAGTGCCCGTACTAATCATTGTGCTATTTAAACATGCCAGTCATACAGGTGCTATTGAAACACACATATTATCTGTTCTTAAATGAAATGTCCCGCAAGCAGAACATTGAACAATCACAAAACTGAATAAAAACTGCCATCTCTCAACATGCAATTTTTAAAACTTGGGGCATTCGAAAGTCCCAGTGTCGATGACGTCATGGTTATTGGTGCTAATAAGTGTGGTGTTTTGTTCTATATAATCAAGCAAGTTGGGCTCGATAGTTATTTATCTAACATATAATGCACAATGTTGGGCTTGCGGGACCCCTCCTTTAACAACATTTCAATAGATTTTTGTTGCTGGAATTGACCAGATTTAGCCCGTGAGTGCATTTCACATAGCCAGCGAAGAGCTACAATTATTTTGTTATGAATAACATCTGCATATTCACTTATATTATATTCAGGTCATTGACATTTTTAAGCTTTGTCTAATATTTCCCTGTAAAAATCATTTCTTGTGGCTTGATTTTTCAATATAAATGTCTTTAAAAGCCAGGGGCTTTCGCTTTGCCCCTGGACCCCACTAGCGACCCTAAAGGCAACCCATTGACCCCACCCGTTATAGCTAGCGCTTCGCGATCACAATAGTAGTGGCCCACAAGATTATTTCATAATCAAATTTGGCCCACACTAACAAACTGCTGAGAAACCCGTTTTTTGTGGGTTTTTTTAAACCCTGAACTGTGCAATGGAGACTTATTGAGTAGGAATATCAATATAAGTTACCAAACTTACAAACAATATTATTTGTCAACAAATGTCCACCATCTTTCACATTCCAGGCTTTGGGTCCAGCCATGAAGAGGAACTACCCGCATCTACTGATAGATCCCATGAAGTTCTTTGTGACTAGAGTCAAGACTAACTTGCACATCATACTATGTATGCCACCCACACATAAATTATTGAGAATCGCAAGCAGGTGAGTGGTATATAGATTATTACAGGCTTTGGGTCCAGCCATGAAGAGGAACTACCCGCATCTACTGATAGATCCCATGAAGTTCTTTGTGACTAGAGTCAAGACTAACTTGCACATCATACTATGTATGCCACCCACACATAAATTATTGAGAATCGCAAGCAGGTTAGATGTTAACATGTTTCATTCTAATGTTTCATTCTATGTTTCATTCTAGTCTGATATGGAATGTTCATTTTAATGATCCAGTGTAAAGGTACTCACATGTACATTATGGCTAATGTCTGTATCCTTTGTCAAAACTTTTGGTAGGGATGATCTTGACAACTCGCGACACACTTTTTGCAGTCTTGGAGTTGCCAGTTAATTTATCATCTGGGGATTGTTTGCCAGATGACAAAAGATCATGGAAAACTTGGGTGAGGTTGTATTGTTACAGATATATCCAAAACGTTCTTGTGAGTAACTTTACACTGGATCAGTAAAATGAACATTCCATATCAGATTCTAATCACCGATCCTTATGAACCTATTTGGTAATGTTTTATTCTAAGGTTTATCGACCTATCGGAGAACGTCGTATAACCTGATAGGTTGAAAAATCGACCTGAGCGAACAGATGACACATTGATCATATGGCTGAGTGGTCATGTGACTTGAAAGTCATGTGATGTTCACCCGATGTGAAATACATTGTTTCGCAAGGTTTTCGTTGTGATTTGATGTCATTTAGCTGAAGAAAACAGTCAAAAATAGCGCAAAATTGGATGAATATGCAACACAATATGGCGCAGATGATTCTCAGGTAGACAGGGATGCATTGTTTTATGGTCATGATTGGCAATTTTGGCGATAAAAACGGACGTTTTTATGTTATAAATAGGTTACGTTATACGTGTAGTACAATGGCATACTGCCCTCTATCATCGGTAACATATATTACGGATGATATAGGTGTACTATATTTAGCATTTTACCCCCGGAGAAGTCAGGGTGGGTGTACCAAACCCTTATAATAACTCCGGGTTCAAAGGGTTAAAAATTGCAAGCAGGAGGGTCATATTCTAATTAGAAGTATTTGTTATGGTAGACTAAAAGAATAAAAAGGTTGCCTGTCTTTTCAAGGTTGCCTGTGTTCCCCTGCATCCAACGCTTTAAGGATTTTCATTTTAAACTAAGATTTGTCAGCATTTTATGTGTACAGAAAATCACAAGTAGGTGATGCATTTTCTGCATGCACAGTCTTTCAGATTTTCATTGCGGACTATGAAGTTGGTGCTCTACAATGCATACATTTTTGCGAATTGAAAGCAGATGATACCGTTTTTCTCCATCTACATTGCTTAGCTATGAAAATGTTCATTTTTTGTCATAGGTACAGTTTTCAAACCCAATATCACCAGTGAAAGCAAAAAAAGAGCATGTTAACCCGTTATAGAACCATAACTTTATTCATTTATATTTGTCAATATCATTTAGCCAATACCCGGGACTGCTAAGCGGTATGCAGATCAACTGGAACTGCGATTGGGCGCAGAGCGCTCTGTTGGGAGAAGCCAACTATTTTGTACACAAGCATTCACTGGCCAAGGAGTGCACTGCACAAACAAGGTAAAGTTATGTAATTATTGTGATATGTAATCCACAATGTGATAAGGAATAGCAAAGGAGGTTAGAGGTTATACAAGGTCACAACGTAGGTTAAAGGTGAGATTTTGAAAGTTGCTTGATTGACCTCAAACTTAATTAACAAAAACTTGAATATCGGGGGAATAAGGAAATATGTCAAAATTGGACAACAGGTCATATTCTGAGATCATAACGTGGGTTAAAGGTTTTTCTCAGATGGAGTGATCCTGGAAAAAAGTCTTGTGTCAGAGAGTTATTGCACCTGCAGAGAACTGTGAACTTCCCGTTTTGTTTTGTTTGTCTTCGGTGACTTTTAAAGGTAACAAATATGATATTTCTTGTTGATGTTGTTATGACACCCAACTTGTCTGCCACATTTTGGATCTCAAACTAAAATCTGCTCCTTATATCAATCCATCATCACCACAGGGAAAGCTTAGTGTCTGTGTGTCAGTGCTTTAAAACATGACCACTGGCCTGCCTAATCTGCTATTTGGAGAATTTATGACCGGCCAATAGTCAAATCGATGATATAAAAGTGATTAGGCAGTGGAACACAATAGTTACATTTTTTGGGGGGAAGGAGTGAGATTTTGTGAAATTTGATTTTCGTTTTGGGTGGGGGGAGTAAAGAAATAGTAAACATTTGATTCACACTTGTTGGTACTGCATGGCACCAATCTTGTTGCCCCATTTTAAAATTTTAACAAATTTCTTTCCATCTTGATCATGACCACAGGGAGAGCTTGGTGTCCTGCCTCTCCAACATACACAGCTTCATCCTCCATGACTGCCATCAGGTGCCATGGGCCGGTAGCACGGAGGATACGGTGGCTATTACAACCCTCAAGGTACACGGCAAGAAGGACACGGTCAAAGTTCAGGTGCAGGAGGTTCCTAACTTACCCTACACCAAGCTACTGATGAAAGAACGCATACAGGTAATGTTATGTTTGGCTTGGTTTATTTTCGGTTTAAACATATTGCGTATACAAGGGCAGACAGTTATTTTGCTCTGATATCATGTTCTGACTTCAGATGGGATGAAGTTTAGTAGATGTAATAAAGATGATCAAGATGATACTGTGTACAGTGTAGGAAGACTGGTTTGGAACTGGAGGATGACTTACTTTCTCCTCTGATGATGATAGAAGACGTTGCTGATAGTAATATCAGCAAAGAGTCATACATTCTAGAAACCCTAATGCCATTATAGTTCAATCAGTTCCAAATTGGCAAGAAATTTTTTTTATCTCAAAAATCTCATTTTTGGCACTTTTTGGTCAATATTTTCAAAACAAACAAATTTTAAGCCAAAAAAAAAAATTCGCTCCTAGATAATTGACTTTAGATGATTTTGGTGAAATTTTGGAATTTTTAATCAAAAACTGGTATTGTTAGGTTGTCTGAAAAATGTTGACGCCAAAAAGGTGATTTTGGGCAAAAATGTAAAAAACACTAATTATAGTAAAATTTGATACCAAAAATGGATTCTCTGACTCATTTCATTACAAAAAATGTATACTTTTATGTACATCACATTTATAATTTAAAAGTTACAGTGCTTGATAATTTTGCGCCAAACAGGGTTGACACCAGCCTTAACATGTTTTGTTTCAAATCACAGCGTCACCTAGACATGTCTTTGAATAAGTTCATCAGGATTGTAGATTGAAATGATAAAAATGTTTTGTTGTACAAATCCAATTATCTACTCACATGCTAGACAGTTTCGTCTTCCTGTTTGGAAGACTTCTTCGGTAGACATGTGTTTTAAAAATGGCTGGTGAGTGGGAGTTTTCTCTCTCAAGAGGACAGCAAAAATTGTTGTCTCGCGGGTGCGAAGCGCAGGGGAAGGTAAAACTGAATAAAGATGATTTATTTTTCTCAATCTATGTATGCATTTATACCATATTTAAAAACAGCTTCGTCACAGAAACACTGCCAATCCTGGGAAGCATGAGATTTTCATCGGACCGAGGACATTCCGCCGTTTCTTGGATTGCTTCCGGTACCTGTACTGCACCAAGAGTAGACAAAACACAGCTAAGGTTGGAAGACTCACGTAAGTGCATCAACTTTAGTTTGATTGGGTTTTGATATTCTGTTAGGTGTGTTAAGTGGTCGGTCGGCCATGGGTGATAAAACTTGCCAGTATCGCTCGATACTGGTACCATTTTACTGTTCTAGTATCGGTCGATACTGGTACACCAAGTTGTGTTCCAGTATCGGGCGATATACTGTTACACACGCTACCAGTGAAATTTGTCCCAGTATTGAACGATATATGGTACATAATTTTGTTCCAGTATTGCCCGATACTGGTACATTTTATATGTCCCAGTACGTCCCAGTTTCGTCCGATACTGGAACACCGACTTTGTATCGGACAATACGAGGACAGTCCAGAATCTGGGACCTAAAGTACACTTTTTCTCAAAATGTTCAAACAAAAATTCAAAAACCCAACAACAACCCTAAATTGTTGATTTTTTAAAAAAAATTGTAAAATAAACCTCAACTTAAAAACAAAATGGTTTGGTCTGGTCCGTAGAACAGATATCTTTTGGGTTGGTTTTTTTCGTGGGTTTTGATGTTCTGTTGTTCTGTTAACTGGGCGGTCGGTCATGGGTGAATTTTCAATTTAAAAACAAAACAAAAACACCTACATTCATGATTTTTGTTTTTAGTTTGTAAAAAATAAACCTCAACTTAAATGGTTTGGTCAGGTCCAAAGAACAGATATCTTTAGGGTTGTTTTTTCGTCACCTAACCGTCACGGTTGTATTTTCATGCAGCGCAAAATAAATATTACAATGAGGTTAAAAGGGCCTTCAAAATGCTTTGGATTATGGATACATAAAAAAGTGTTATTAGAACATTTTTGAAATTAATAATAAAGTGTGAGATTGGAAGCCTATAAATCAAAGCTGGCTGAAGTAATAGGCAAGTAAACTTTAAATATCTTTAGTGGTAGGCCCTACCGTGGACTTATCACAGCTCAGAAAATTGTGGAGTGGCTCTTTTTACCACTGTCTGTTCTTTCATTTTCTTACCTTCATTTCATACAGCCACCATGCTCACTTTTTAGCCTGTCCCATCAGGCATTTTACTTGAGTATAATCCCATCATGACCAAGTGTGTGTTTGCATGGACCAACCGGGTTAGCAACAACAACAAACATGCCAATTTTGACAAGCCTTTCTAAACTTTTAAAGACAGCTTTTTCCAAAAATGTAAAACCCCTATGACTTTAATTACAGCGATTAATTCATCAAAACTTACTCCGTCAATACACACAGGAAAGCTCTTGATTGTCTTGCCAAGACCTACCAGGACACCAAAGATAAGAAACTGGAGATCAAGAAGCTTGAGATGCTGTACAAAGAAGCCAGCAAGAACACCGCTGACCTGTTAGAGGTGTTGTCTGCCAAAGCCACTGTCTTGGAGAAGACCAAAGCGTTGTGCACGGATGCCAGTAACAGTCTCAGCGCCTTCTTGCAGATGAACGAAGTGGAGAGTGAGGAAGAAGTGGAAGATGAACTTCTAGTTGAAGGTAAGATGTTTGAGCCTATTAAGCTTAGTTGATAGTCAGCTTTAGGTCCAGTTTAAATCCTTCAGTTAATGAAAGACCGATGTCTTGTGCACAGAGGCTAGTTAACAGTCTGAGCGCCTTCTTGCAGATGAACGAAGTGGAGAGTGAGGAGGAAGTGGAAGATGAACTTCTAGTTGAAGGTAAGATGTGTGAAATTATTAAGGGAAGTGTCAACCCTAAATATATGAAATTTATCAAGCACTGTAACTCTTAAACTAATAATGCTCAAAAATCACATTTTTGGCACTTTTTGGTCAATATTTTCAAAACTAAAAAATGTTAAGCAAAAAAAAAAAATGCTTCCTAGATAATTGACGTAAGATGATTTTGGTGAAATTTTGAAATTTTGAATCAAAAACTGATTTTGTTAGGTTGTCTGATAATGTTTGGCGCCCAAAAAGTGATTTTTGGGCAAAAATGTAGAAATCATTATTTTTTGGGAAATTTGATACCAAAAATGGATTCTCCGACTCATTTCATTTGAAAAATTGTATACTTTTATGTACATTACATTATTAGTTTAAAAGTTACAGTGCTTGATAAATTTCATATATTTAGGGTTGACACTTCCCTTAAGCTTATTTGATAGTCAGCTTTAGGTCAAGTGTAAGTCTTTCAGTCTATGGAAGACCAAGGCCTCGTGCACAGATGCTAGTAAACAGTCTGAGCGCCTTCTTGCAGATGAAAGAGTGAGGAGGAACTTCTAGTTGAAGGTAAGATGCACGGATGCCAGTAACAGCCTGAGTACTTTCTTGCGGATGAACGAAGTGGAGAGAGAGGAAGAAATGGAAGATGAACTTCTAGTTGAAGGTAAGATGTTTGAGACAAGCCACTGTCTTGGAGAAGACCAAGGCCCTGTGCATGGATGCCAGTAACAGTCTCAGCGCCTTCTTGCAGATGAACGAAGTGGAGAGTGAGGAGGAAGTGGAAGATGAACTTCTAGTTGAAGGTAAAATGTTTGAGCCTATTAAGCTTATTTGATAGTCAGCTTTAGGTCAAGTGAAATCCTTCAGTATATGGAAGACCAAGGCCTTGTGCACAGAGGCTTTGTGCACAGAGGCCTTGTGCACAGAGGCCTTGTGCACAGAGGTATTGTGCACAGAGGCCTTGTGCACAGAGGCCTTGTGCACAGATGCCTTGTTATGTGCACAGAGGCCTTGTGCACAGAGGCCTTGTTATGTGCACAGAGGCCTTGTTATGTGCACAGAGGCCTTGTGCACAGATGCCTTGTTATGTGCACAGAGGCCTTGTGCACAGAGGCCTTGTGCACAGATGCCTTGTTATGTGCACAGAGGCCTTGTGCACAGAGGCCTTGTTATGTGCACAGAGGCCTTGTTATGTGCACAGAGGCCTTGTGCACAGATGCCTTGTTATGTGCACAGAGGTCTTGTGCACAGAGGGCTTGTGCACAGATGCTAGTAAACAGTCTGAGTGCCTTCTTGCAGATGAACAAAGTAGAGGTTGAAGAAGAAGTGGATGATGAATTGCTAGTTGATGGTAAGATGTTTTAGGCAGAATTGAAATCTTCTTAGTTGTGGGGAAGACCAAAGCATTGTGCAGTGTTGCCAGTAACAGTCTCAGTGCCTTCTTGTAGATGAATAAAGTAAAGAGTGAATAAGAAGTTAAAGATGAATTACTAGTTGATGGTAAGACATTTAAGACTGTAAGCTTTTAAAATCCTTAGATTGAATTAAGATCTTTTAGTCTTCAAAGCCCAGTGCACGAATGATAGTAACAGTCTCAGCACCTTCTTCTACATTTTGCGCTACTTTAACATGATGTCATTTTCATTATTTTTATGTAGATGAGCGAGACGAGTACGATCAGGCGTTCGAGAGACAGAGAGAGGAAACTTTGAAATCCAGACGAGAGGCCATCGAGGAAGAGCTGGCTGAAGCCAAGAAGAAAGTGGAGACATGTCGTGTTAGTTTGCAGAAGAGTCATGAACAGGTGTGTACTGATGGCCAGGATTGATTTGGCCTACTATACTTTCTTCCATCTTACAACCATTTAAATACAGTAAATACTGTTTCAATTGCAATATATACCGAAAACCTACTTTTTGAGTATGCCTGTGCACTTGGTACCCGGGTTAACAGGGATCTGCAGAACGTTATGTAATGCAACTCACATGACTAATGCTGTGTTATCTAAAAGCGGTAAAAAGCTTACGTAGGACCCATTCAGTAAGGTGTTAATCACTGATCCTTTTTCACACCTTTTAAAAATATAGAAAAAAAAGGATCGCGCTTTCCCCGCTCTTTCCTCTAGCTTTCCTCTACTTGTGTTTGGGCAAGAGCCCTTAACTAAAAACCAAACTTAAACCCATTTTATGTCGGAGGATATACTATAGTTTAATCAGTTCCAAATTGGCGAGAAATATTCGATTATGTCCAGACGCACATGGTTTTGGCCGCACACATGCGACACGCATATGGCGCACTAGTGCGCTTGATGCCTTTACGCACCTGTGTCCTTTTGTGGACAAATGTGCATGGAAAACCTAGGCTCTTTCAAATACTCTCCACAAGTGGCAACTGGTTTATCATTTTTTTTAAAACCCTTTTGTTTTGACAGGTGATACAATTTAGAGAGAAAGTGGACCAAAACTGCATACGGAAACTCGGCTCCTTCCAGAACCCACCACCGATCGTGTTACAAGTCTTGGAGATGGTTCTGGCGATGTTGGGCCGAAACAAACCCCTGGGGAACCAGACGGGAGAGAAACCCGAGCGAGTGCCAGCAGAAGATGCGTCGTACATCTCGGGACGTATGTCCACCAACTCCACGCCGAGCGTCCGTAGTCCTACCAAGACCAACTGGAAGTCTAGTAAGTGTGGTTTGTGATGTAATTGTGTCCTGTAATACAATAGTAATTGGTAGTCATGGCAAGGAAGAACAAATTGTATTGTATTTTTCTTCTTAATTAAAAAGAGTCTACAGAAAAATATAAATCAGTAAATAAATCTTTTTAAAAAAACCACCCAGAATGGCAATCAACTTATCAACCATCCTGTTCCCCTCATGTGGAAAAAAGCAAACCTTTATAAGCTTCATGATAACCAAACAAACCCTTTTCCCCCTTTTTGTTCTTGAGAAACAAACCTTTTAGGCCTAATAATAAGGGGTTGCCCAAAATTATCGCCATTTTTTACCCCCCTCCCCCCTCGAGTTACAAAAATGTCATGGCTTGATAAAAATTGCCCGCCTCTCAAGATCGCCATTTAAGTTAGGTATGCTTAGGGTATATTTTTACCCCCTCCCCCTGTTACGTACGCTTTTTACGTAACTGTAAATGGCAAATATTATGGACGACCTCCTAAGGAAACAACATCAACAAAATAAATCACTTTCTAGAAGCCAAAAAGCTGACATTTTAATGGTGCTGTGTATACGTCAGCACCAGAATTATGAGGCACTAAAGTAATCAGAAAATATAGCAAGTATTTATGTGTAACATAATAATACTGTCATGTCATTTTCATGTTTCACCATTTTGTCTGCATTCCATTTCTCACCCGCACCATCACCATGCACTGTAACACAACAACAACGTTATTGTCAATGTAAAGAAGAGTCAGCCAATAGCAAAAGCAGTAAGTATTTTTATCATGTATCTATGAAACATTCTGTACTATTAGCTATATTGTTGAAGACGTTCATCAGGATTGGTAACGTTGAGTCAGTTCCAAATTGGTGAGAATTATGCGATTCTTATCTCTTCGCGGCGTCCGCGCACAGAAGTAATCCGTACGCACCATTGTTTTGGCGACATGCACTTGGTTGTGGTTGGTAGTACACTGGCGTCACGCGTATGATTCACAGTGCGCTTGCTGCTGTCATGCACACCAATCGCACACATCTGTGTATATTTGCTGCTGTAAGGAGGCTTGTCGATTTGGAGCTGATCAAACTATGGTATTCACGATTGATTGATTGATTGATTGATTGATTGATTGATTGATAGAGTTCGATTACCTCAAATCACCAAAAAATGTCCACTTTCTATCCATTGTGGACATTTTGACGACCACGTAACTGATGCCTTTCTCTTTCTGTCTTAGCAAGTCCAGTAAAATAATCATAACTTACATGTATTCTTAGTTATATATTGAGGGTTTAGTGCAACAAAGTCTTATCTGCAATGGCAGCCATTTGTTAGATTGTGTTTTCACAAGGGCACATCTCAAAGCAACCTTTTAAGGGTGCTTTGAGATACATGTAAAAATTAAAGCACTAGGCTATATATACAGTGAAATACTCTAGACGAACATACAGGACAACACATCGTTGAATTTTATAACACCGACAAAATGGTTCATATGTTTTATTACAAACAACAACACTTGCTGATCTATTATGTAGCATTCATTAATCATGTACTTTGTTTATTAATTTTGCAAAATCTTACCCACCACGATTTTCACTGGCTCACATAATTCAACAATGACCACAGACTCTGTGATAATTACATTATAGAAATGCTTAACACTTTCCACGCGGCTATCAGTTATACCATTATACAAAACAGGTTTGTCAAAAATCTGTCCCAACTTTCAAAGTCTTATCTCATGAATTATTGAACCAATATTAGGCATGTTTGTACTTATTTAAATGCATTTCTCATGGTGATTCCAAATATGGTGGTGAAATTCAATATTTTTGATATTTTTGAAACATTGTATGACATTTTGGAACTGTCGTCTGCCGCCTGCCGCATAGGTTTTAAAAAAAATTCTGGTTGATGAAATAAATGCCAGCGTCGAAAATTCCCAATATTCCCGGGCTCCCCTTCAAAATTCCTGGAAAGTTTCCAAAATTCAGGAAACGCCATCTCTTTTCAACCCTAGTGGTAGGTACTCATGCTTGATTTGGATAGGGATGAGCCTTCAGAAAATGTGAAGGGGACAGTCATGGAGAAACCAAAGGTAACCATAGCAATACCATTTGATTCAATTTTCACCGATATTTGACAAATTGTCATCATTTGTCTTCAAATAGTTTCATATTTTGACAAATTTCACACTAAACAAGACACAACATTTTACATTGGAAAAATTGCTGATTTTGGTACCCATGTATGCGACCCATCCCAATCCCAGTTAGGTGCATTGAGTCCTCCCTTTGAAGGTCATTATCTTCAAGGTTACCGGTTTTGTTTTTTTACGAAGGGGATCAAGGCACTGCAGATAAGCTTTGGCACTGCAGATAAGCTCACTGCAGATAAAGGGCACATAACACTTTTACAAAAAACTTCAATACTCCTTGGATTGAACTTGAAAGTCAGTATCCTTTGGAATTCTTGAAGGGTTACAGATTCTGTCTTTCAAGAAGGAGTTTCACTGCACATAACAATCTCCCATTAGAGCTGCAAAGACTTAATTACTACAATGGATGCCATGTGTGTGTGTGTGTAAGGTTGCATTTTACTTACATATGGCAGCTATTACAGCTAGTGCATTTTCACATTACCAGATATCTGAGCAAGAAGACCATATCTGCAATAGCTGCTCAGAGTTACATTTATTTTTATACCAATTGCTCGGCATGTGTACTAGTCCTTATATAAAAACTGGCAGCTATTAATCTATTGCACAGTTCCGCCATTTGCGAGGAGAGCCTCGAACCGGTACTGCATTGAATGGGACTTTTCCATAACATTATATGGAACTAGTTCAAATTTCTGCACAATATGACTGGTCATTCAGTGATACATTGTCAAATGATGCAACACTTTCCGTCAATCTGACTCCAGTTTGAGGCTCTCCTCGCAATGGCAGATCCATGCAATAAGTGAATTAGAGACAGGACCTTGTGGTATTATTAAAGGTGTATGTTCCGATCACTCTTTTTGATATCAGAATCTTAGGGGCCAGAAATGTTCCATTTAGAAATTATAGACGAAAATGTGGTGAATTACTGCCAAAGGTGGTTAACCACCAACCAGTTTGTGTAGGACTCAATGGGCAAATGTTTTGTGACCTTGTACTTCTAAAAATAGAACCATTGGAGTTATGCAACTCAAACTTTAGAATGTGCCAATTTCAAGGATGACCTTTCATGTAAAATAGAAATAATCAAGTTGAAAATCGGAACATCTACCTTTAAGCCCTCAAATTAAACAAATTTCATCAGTTCCTGGCCACTGTATACAATCTCTTTTTACAAAAATCCTTTCGAGAAGTTACTGATTAGTGCCTGAGAAGTAAATTTCAATGTATGTATAGTTGGTCTTAGTTAGAAAGGATTGAAAATCAGATCAAGGCCTAATTTGTTAGGATAACGTTTTCTTAAATCAATCTTCAGTATTAACCTTTATTATTTTGCAGCTATGTTACAATCCAATATAATTAGCCTAGATCATAGATCAGAAAGGCTGACGGGTATTAATGGTCTTTGGTCCATTTGAAATGATTAAATGAAGTAGCTTTCGCCTTCAGTGTGGGTGCTGGGTTGCAATTGAAATTTACTCATACCGCTGTTTCATCAATCATAATGTATATGTTCCCATTAATATTGCCTTTACGGTCTAAACAACTAAACAAAGAATTACCAATGATGGTGTACAGGAATGGATTGAGAGCTGAATTTATCGGAAGCACAAAACCAATTATCCACGCAAAAACCTCGGGAGAAACCTCCAATGTTTCCCTCTGCACCAAGATCCCAATAACGACAATTGGCAACCAGCAAAGCAAATCAGTCAACGTGATCAGTCCCATCTTGAAAGCCATTTTCAGATCGGTTTTTAATCGGGACATGTTTGATCTTCGTATTTGAATGAATAAACTGATGTAACATATCGCAACGGTAATGCAGCAGAAGAAATTGATTCCAAGAAATAGGACAATTGAATATGTGGGGCTTAGATGGCTACCAACTTTTTCATTTTTAAAGAATGGTACAACATCATCAGGTCTATCAATTTTGTTATAGGAGATTGTCACATTGCCTGATGTTTTAAGAGTTAATAATCTTCTGGCCAGTGGTAACCCGATACATACTTCAGAAAATTGATAAAGATGTTGATCTTTTTCCAACCCAATTCCTAATGCACTTATAACAAGAGCCAGCATCCACACCAATATTGTAACAAGTATTTTCGACCTAGTTGTCAAAAACAGTTTTTGACTCACTACGGTATTTCTGAAGGCCCAGAATCTGTCAATACCAATCAAAAGAATAAAGAATAGGGATGATTCACTTGAAAGTATCGATAGAAAACCTGATAATTTACACAGTGCATGACTCTTCCATTGATCAGCTTCTGAAGGGAAGTATTGCTGAAAGTACTGATCAGCTGATGCGATTATTAGCATATACACTCCCATAAGGAAATCAGCAGCAGCCAGGTTAGTTATGAATAGAACTTGTTTCTGGTAATCAGTTTGTTCTTTTCCCCTGGTTAGTTTCCGGCAACCCCATACCAGAACATATGTGTTACCCAATAATGCAAACAAACCAATAATCCACATGGAATACTTGATCAGTGTATTTGGTAGGAGCTCATTACAGGTCATATATTCTGATTTTGGTTCTGTTGATATGCATATAGGTCCTGATAGCGAGTCTACAAAACAACATGTTGCAGGACTGTTTACGAGTAAAGAAGTGATATTTGGAAGTCCTGCAAAAGATTTGGACGTTATTTTTGAAAGGGCATTATCTCGAAGATCAATAGACCTCATATTGGTTTGATTTTCAAATGCATATGGTTGAATTACACTTATTTGGTTACTTTGCAGCTCAAGTGCCACAAGCTTATGTAATCCAGAGAAGGCGGCATCAATATTGGATATATTGTTATATGATAAACCCAGACCTTGCAATTTATCACAGTCCGTAAGACTTATCAAAGCAGAGGTTATCAACATGTTGCTGCCTAAAGCGAGAACAGTTAAATTCACCAGATCCCTAAATATACCCTTTTTTAATAAAGTCAGTTTGTTATAATCCAAATATAAAACAGATAAGTTAATCAATCCTTGAAATATATCTACATCTAGATTGGATAACTGGTTAACACCCAACTTCAGCTTTGTCATTTGTCTGAGATCCCTAAATACACCAGGTTGCAATGTTGTCAGTGCGTTATTGTCCAGCCGCAAATCAGTTAAGTTAACTAACCCTTGAAAGATATCTACGTGGAGATTGGATAACTGGTTACCATTCAAGTACAGCAGTGTTAATTGCCTGAGATCCCTTAATACACCAGGTTGCAATGTTGTCAATGCGTTATTGTGCAGCCGCAAATCAGTTAAGTTAACTAACCCTTGAAAGATATCTACGTGGAGATTGGATAATTGGTTACCATACAATACTAGCATTGTTAATTGTCTGAGATCACTAAATAGACCTGGTTGCAATGTTGTCAATTTGTTATAATGCAGCACTAATTCAGATAAGTTGTCTAACCCTTGAAATATATCTACATTGAGATCGGATAACTGGTTACCATTCAATAATAGCATTGATAGTTGCCTGAGATTCCTGAATATACCAGGTTGCAATGTTGTCAGTGTGTTATTTTGCAGCCACAATTCAGATAAGTTAACTAAGCCCTTGAATATATCTATGTGGAGATTGGATAACTGGCTACCATACAAGGACAGCATTGTTAATTGCCTGAGATTCCTAAATACACCTGGTTGCAATGTTGTCAGTGTGTTATTGTGCAGCCACAATTTTGATAAGTTAACTAAACCCTGGAATATATCAACATGTAGACTGGATAACTTGTTACCATACAAGGACAGCAGTGTTAATTGCCTGAGATTCCTAAATACACCTGGTTGCAATGTTGTCAGTGTGTTATTGTGCAGCCACAATTTTGATAAGTTAACTAAACCCTGGAATATATCAACATGTAGACTGGATAACTTGTTACCACTCAAGTACAGCTGTTTTAATTTGCTAAGATTCCTAAAGAGACCAGGTTGCAACGTTGTCAATGTGTTAGTGTGCAGCCTCAAATCAGTTAAGTTAACTAAATCCTGGAATATATCTACATGTAGATTGGATAACTGGTTACCATACAACGCTAGCTGTGTTAATTGTCTGCAATCACTAAATAGACCTGGTTGCAATGTTGTCAATTTGTTATAATACAGCTCTAATTCAGATAAGTTGTCTAACCCTTGAAATATATCTACATTGAGATCGGATAACTGGTTACCATACAATATTAGCGTTGTAAGTTGCCCGAGATGCCTGAATAGACCAGGTTGCAATGTTGTCAGTATATTATTTTGCAGCAACAATTCAGACAAGTTAACTAAACCCTGGAATATATCTACGTGGAGATTGGATAACTGGTTACCATACAAAGATAGCTGAGATAATTGCCTGAGATTCCTAAATAAACCTGGTGATATTGCTGTTAGGGCGTTATTATGCAGCCATAATATAGATAGGTTGACTAACCCTTGAAATATATCTACATGGAGAATGGATAACTGGTTACCATACAATGATAGCCGAGTTAATTGCCTGAGATTCCTAAGTACACCTGGTTGCAATGTTGTCAGTGTGTTATCTTGCAGCCACAATTTTGATAAGTTAACTAAACCCTGGAATATATCTACATTGAGATCGGATAATTGGTTACCATTCAATAATAGCATTGTTAGTTGCCTGAGATTCCTGAATAGACCAGGTTGCAATGTTGTCAGTGTGTTATTTTGCAGCCACAATTCAGACAAGTTAACTAAACTCTGGAATATATCTACATGTAGACTGGATAACTTGTTACCACTCAAGTACAGCTGTTTTAATTTGCTAAGATTCCTAAAGAGACCTGGTTGCAACGTTGTCAATGTGTTATCGTGCAGCCACAATTCTGATAAGTTGACTAAACCTTGAAATATATCTACATGTAGACTGGATAATGTGTTACCACTCAAGTACAGCTGTTTTAATTTGCTAAGATTCCTAAAGAGATCAGGTTGCAACGTTGTCAATGTGTTATTGTACAGCCGCAACTCAGTTAAGTTAACTAACCCTTGAAAGATATCTACGTGGAGATTGGATAACTGGTTACGAAACAAGGTTAGCTCTGTTAATTGCCTGAGATTCCTAAATAAACCTGGTGATATTGCTGTTAGGTAGTTATTATGCAGCCATAATATAGATAGGTTGACTAACCCTTGGAATATATCTACATGGAGAATGGATAACTGGTTATCATACAAATACAGTTCTTTTAGTTGCCCAAGATCATCAAAGATACCAGGTCCTAATGTTGTTAGTCTATTAGTATCCAGAGATAGCACAAATAAAGTATGCAATCCTTGAAACTGATCAACATGGAGAAAGGTCAATTGATTTTCATGCAAATGCAAATTTGATAAATTAACACAATCCCAGAATGCACCTGGTGCCAGTGTTTTCAACACATTTCCATTCAGTGATAAGTCCAGCACGTTAACTAACCCTTTGAATAGAACTTCGTCAAGATGAGATAATTTATTATTGGCCAGATTTAGATGTGTCAATTGAACCAGATTCTGGAATACACTGACATTTGTCATATCTTGAAGTTTGGAAATTTGATTCCCTTGCAATGATAAATGTGTCATAATCTTGAGGTTCTTAAATGTATGTTTATCTAACTTAACAATTATATTTTCAGTAAGATCAAGGAAATGCACATTCTTCAAATCATGAAATATATTTTGGTCTAGTTGGACTATAGCGTTATCTGATAAGGACAAAACTTGAGTTGTCTTTAAATTTGAGAATACTGCTGGTTCAATAGTTGAAATCTTATTTTCTGATAAATACAGTACTTCTATGCTATGAATACCTGCAAACATACTAACTGTTAAGACCGATAACAAATTACTGTTCAGAAACAATTGCTTTATGCTAGATAGACCAGAGAATGAACTAGAGTTTATATACATCAGTTTATTATGAGAAAGATCAAGTACTTGCAACTGAGACAATCCTTCGAAGTTTCTTCGATGAAGACTGGAGATGAGATTATTGTCCAACAGTAGAATATTGATATTGGTGAGGATTCTGAAGCATCCTGGGCTAACATGAACAAGTTGTCTGGCGCTACCATCAAGAGCAGATGTGTTGACTTGGAATTCAGTTGAAAATGTTTCATACATGTAAATAAGTAGTGTTTTCTCCACTTGTCTGCCATCCAAACAGTCAGTTACAAATTGGTTGATATTCAAACTGCAGACACACCCTTCCAGACATTCAGGATATTCAGCAACTTGAATATTTTCATTTCGCGACAGATCAAACTCTGGTATTTCTGATGCGCTGTAACTTGATTCAGGAAACATTGGCCTCAAAGATGGATGACGGATAGTCAGATCTTGGTATTGTTCAATGTATAGATGAGCGATATTATATACATTAGTATATCTTTCAACTTGTCCACATGACTTCATCAAACCGATGTCATGTGTTACATTCTGATATGGATTGCAATCTGATGGAACCAATCCATTCTGTGAATCACTGGTGTCTCTAGATCTGACAGCAAGTAGTTTGATTGTGGATCCTACATCAGTATTTATTTCTAGATTAGCGCTGTTGATCGTCATATTACAGGAGCTTTGACTTGGTCCGATCAATGCTATAATGTCATTCCAACACTCCTTATCAGTTGAGTCAGTCTTCACATAGAAAAAGTTATATATAGACCAGTCAGACTGCGCATGCAACACACTCAGTTGAATTCCAAAGCCATGTGGGGCATGAACATGGAAACTGCATTGTTGATTTTTAAAAGTGCGAAGTGTGACAGGAAGAATCTGGTTTCTTGCTAGAGTTACATATGGATTGGGGCAGTGAGTGGCATTGCCTAGCATACTCTTGCTTCCATTTCCAGTGTTCAAATCCGAATGTTTAGAGTCAGCCAGGTTATCTACTTTTGATGAGTTTTCAGTCGCTGTAACCGCGGAAGCCACGGTTTTGTTGTACGAAGAATCGGTATATCTGGAATCGGATAAATTAGGTGATGTAGCATTGATACCATTATATGAAGAGTTGGTATATTGCGAGCCAGACAGAATTGCTGTAGCCTTGGTTTCATTATGAGATAATCGCGAGTCAGATACACTCGTCGCTGAAGCCTTGACTCTACGTGACGAGGCCATGAATCGAGAGTCGGACACATCAGCCACTGTCGCTTTGCTTCCATTATGTGTAGGGCCTATGTAAAGCAATCTAGACACATTTGCTGTAGCCTCAGTTCCGTTAAGTGAAGAGTTCATATATTGTGATTTGGACCCAGCAGCCGCCTGACTAGGATCATTTACACTTTCATTGTGCGTATCCTGAAAGTCAGAGCGATCATCCACACCTGTGTTCCTACCTAGTCTATTTGTATTCCCGTTTGACACCGAGTGTGCAGTTGTAATGCCAGACATGACATAGACTAGTACACAGAGTGAAGTGAGGATCCACCTATTAGACATATGTTTAGCCTCCATATTGGCTATACAAAACAAGCAATTCTGGCTGAATGTTTAGCAGACAATTATTTTCACCTGAAACAAACTGTGGCCAACCATATTATGAAACTATATCACACAACTTCTGCATTATATGATACAATGCTAGTGTAAAAATAGTATGGTATAGAAAAGGGGATTTTGCTGCCAAATACACATATTTCCCAACATGACTAATTCTATGCTTTCTTTGTGTTCTTTTCACTCTTCATTGCACACACTACCCAACCTAATAGGTCATTCACTGGTTAACTAATTTTGAACAAAGGCCATATCTGAATACAGATCTGTTTACAACAATTCCCAATTCATTCCCATTTTAGAATGACGCATATGAAAGTATGAATAGCTATTGACGTCAGAAATATAAACCTTTGGAACTTTCTCCGAGTAAAAAAATCATTGTGACTGCTAACCAAATATTTTGTAATGGTTTCCAAGTTTTATTCACATAACATTAAAATAATGAATAAAGATAAAGCAGAAAATTGGTATGGAGCATGAACATTACAGTGCGATCATCTGTACCCGCGTTCCTTGAAAATTTAATAATTTGACCTTCTTTTTTTTTAAACATTTGTATTCACATTTGACACTAAATGTGATGCGATCTGAGAAAACCCGTCGGATGTCGCAAAATGTGAACTAGGGATTATGGGTAAAATAGAAAAAATAAAAAAACTTTTTTTTTTTTATAGATTTTATTAAAGAAAATTAGTTTCCAGTACTTTGTGTCATCATCTTTCATGAAATATCACCTTGACAAACTTACTTAAGTCACTTTTATTATTAACCTACCTTATAATGTTATTATATTGAATTATGTATCTTTTTTGGCCTGTTTTCATGATTTCTTGTTTTGTAGCTTTTGGTGACATCACAATCATCATTCACTCATAACTTTTTTGTAGTGATCGTAGAAAAATGATCTAAACAGTTCTGTAATCAGCACAGTTTTAGCTTTCTTATGATATAAATATCTCCATTATGAAAAATGCCACCATGTGGCGGGTTTTCACAGATCGCATCACAAATGTGAAGATGAAATGCCAGAGACGGCATAGACTAGTAGTACACAGAGTGAAGTGAGGATCCACCTATGAGATACATTTTTTGCCTCCATATTGACTATACAACAAATAACTCTGGCTGAATCTTTAGCAAATCATTTCTTTCACCTGTAATAACCTGTGACCAACTGCATTATGAAATCACATCACACAACTTTTACTTTATTAACGCTTTCCACGCGGCTATTATTTTTACCATACACAAAACAGATTTTTTTTCAGGATTTTCAAAGTCTATCTCAAAGAGTACTGACCAAACACTAGGCATGTTTGTACTTATTTTAATGCATTTCTCATGGTGATTCCAAATATGGTAATGAAATACAGTAATTTTGACATTTTTGAAACATTTTGTGAAATTTTGGAATGTCGTCGCGTGGAAAGTGTTAATAATGGCTGTTTTATTGAATCATACCGTAAAGATGCAATAAAAAGGGTATTTTTGCTGACAAATTTAAACATTCCCCAACTTCTATGCTTGTTTTGTTCCTTTTGATCTTTATTGCATACACTAACCTAGCAAAGTAGGTCATACACGTGTGAAATACTTTTGAACAAAAGCCATTACCACACACATGATTAGTTACGACAATTCCCAATTCAATCCTAATTTAACAATCATACATTAAGGGGTGACTCAAGGAAGTAACTTTTTGAATTTTGTGAGTGCTGTAATTATTGAACTATGACTCAAATGTATATAAAAAAAAGTTCAATATTTACTAACAAAAATAATTTTGAGAACAAAATTCCCAAATTGCTAGTTTACGATGTAAAGACACTAACTTAGGGACATCTTTTTTGTAAACCTAATCTAATATTTTTTTTAATTTTGACAAAAAAGCGCAGAGAAAAAAATTTGTCCCTAAGTTAGTGTCTTTACATCATAATCTAGCAATTTGGGAATTTTTTACTTAAAATTATTTTTGTTAGCCTTGCTGAACTTTTACTTTTAGGGGTCAAAAAAGTGATTTTTTGTGATTTTCTCAAAAAATCAACATTTTTGGTCAAATGTGTTAGTACATACATCTATTGAAAATCAAAATGTGTAACGTGCACATTGAAGACATTTATCGTCGTATATTGCAACAAGAGAAACCTTTTTGTTCAATTTTCTTAACTTAATCATTATTTTAACACTTTCCACGTGGCAGGCGTCTGCAGACGACATTCAAAAAATTCACAAAATGTTTAAAAAATGTCAAATTATTAAATTTTCATCACTATATTTGGTATTACCATGAGAAATGCATTGAAATAAGTACAAACATGTCTAGTATTGGTTCAGTAATCCTTGAGATAGACCTTGAAAGTTGGGAAAGGTTTCTTAAAAAAAGCCGCGTGTAAAGTGTTAACAATCTTTTATTGGACAATGGCTGAAAATATCATGTACGACTTTCTTGCATTCCCACAACGTATTTACTTCCGAAAAATATGAGAATTTTGAAAAAAATCTGACCGAGTTCTAAGCAAACTTTCCAATAAAAGAATCATGACTTATATACATGTATTCTTAGTTATATATCGACGGTTTAGTGCAACAAAATCCTATCTGCAGTGGCAGCCATTCGTTAACCCTAACACTCCCGGTGGATTTTCCAACGAAATTGTTTTCAAGCAAAAAAAAACACACAACAAGAGGTGCCACGCCCCGGGGTTTGAACCCACGACCTCTCGGTTACAAGTCGAACGCTCTACCAACTGAGCCACGGGGGAGCTATGCTGGGCGAGTGTATTCGCCCAGCTATGTAGCCCGGGGCCAGTATTTCACCCAAAAACCTCAGCGCCAGGTGGAACCGACAGGCTGGGAAATGGGATTTCATGGGGTGCGGGGCTGTAAGGGTTAAAGTGTGTTTTCACAAGGGCACATGTATCTCAAAGCACTCTTTTAAGGGTGCTTTGAGATACATGTAAAAATTAAAGCACTAGGCTATACATAAAGTGAAATACTCCAGACGAACATACAGGACAACACATCGTTGAATTTTATAACACCGACAAAATGGTTCATATGTTTTATTACAAACAACAACACTTGCTGATCTATTATGTAGCATTCATTAATCATGTACTTTGTTTAATAATTTTGCAAAATCTTACCCACCATGATTTTCACTGGTTTACATAACTAAACAATGCCCACAGACTCTGTGATAATTACATTGTAGAAATTCTTCACACTTTCCACGCGGCAATAAGTTATACCATTATACAAAACAGATTTGTCAAAAATCTGTCCCAACTTTCAAAGTCTTATCTCATGAATTACTGAACCAATACTAGGCATGTTTGTACTTATTTAAATGCATTTCTCATTGTGATTCCCATATATGGTGGTGATATTCAATATTTTTGATATTTTTGAAACATTGTATGACATTTTGGAACTGTCGTCTCCTGGCTGCTGCATAGGTTTTAAAAAAAATTCTGATTGATGAAATAAATGCCAGCGTTGAAAATTCCCAATAGTGGTAGGTACCCATGCTTGATTTGGATAGGGATGTGCCTTCAGATAATTTGAAGGGGACAGTCATGGAGAAACCAAAGGTAACCATAGCAATACCTTTTGATTCAATTTTCACTGATATTTGACAAATTGTCATCATTTGTCTTCAAATAGTTTCATATTTTGACAAATTTCACACTATAAACATGACACAAAATTTTACATTGAAAAATTGCCAATTTTGGTACCCATGTATGCGACGATCCCATTTATGCATTGAGTCCTGCCTTTGAAGGTCATTATCCTTCAAGGTTACAGGTTCTGATTTTCACGAAGGAGTTGGCACTGCAGCTAAAGGGCAGATAACACTTTTACAAAAACTTCAATGCTCCTTGGATTGAACTTGAAAGTCAATATCCTTTGGAATTCTTGAAGGGTTACAGATTCTGTCTTTCAAGAAGGGAGTTTCACTGCACATAACAATGATCCCATTATAGCTGCAAAGACATAATTACTACAATGGATGCCACATGTGTGTGTAAGGTTGCATTTTACTAACATGTGGCAGCTATTACAGATAGTGCATTTTCTCATTACCAGATATCTGATCAAGAAGACCATATCTGCAATAGCTGCTCTGAGTTACATTTATTTAATACCAATTGCTCGGCATTTGTGTACTAGCCCTTACATAAAAACTGGCAGCTATTAATCTATTGCACAGTTCCGTCATTTGCGAGGAGAGCCTCGAACCGGTACCGCATTGAATGGGACTTTTCCATAACAATATATGGAACTAGTTCAAATTTTGCACAATACGACTGGTCATTCAGTGAGACATTTTCAAATGATGTAACACTTTCAGTCAATCTGACTCCAGTTTGAGGCTCTTGTCGCAATGGCAGATCCGTGCAATAAGTGAATTAGAGACAGGACCTTGTGGTATTATTAAAGGTGTATGTTCCGATCACTTTTTTGGGGCTATGATTTTTTTTCTTCACATCAAGATATTTTGATATCAGAAGAATCCCCATATTTTTCTCATTATGTCTGTCAAATCTTAGGGGCCAGAAATGTTCCATTTAGAAATTATAGGCTAAAATGTGGTGAATTACTGCACCAACCAGTTTGTGTAGGACTCAATGGGCAAATGTTTTGTGACCTTGTACTTCTAAAAATAGAACCATTGGAGTTATGCAACTCAAACTTTGCAATGTGCCAATTTCAAGGATGACCTTTCATGTAAAATAGAAATAATCAAGTTGAAAATTGGGCCAGCAATCGGAACATCTACCTTTAAGCCCTCAATTTAAACAAATTTCATCAGTTCCTGGCCACTGTATACAATATCTCTTTACAAAAAACCTTTCGAGAAGTTACTGATTAATGCCTGAGAAGTAAATTTCGATGTACATGTACATGTAGTCTTAGAATTAGTGAAAGAATTGAAAATCAAAATAAGGTATAATTTGTTAGGATAATGTTTTCTTAAATCAATCTTCAGTATTAAATCGGTCAATGTGATCAGTCCCATGTAGTTGGTCTTAGTTAGAAAGGATTGAAAATCAGATCAAGGTCTAATTTGTTAGGATAATGTTTTCTTAAATCAATCTTCAGTATTAAACTTTATTATTTTGCAGCTATGTTATAATCCAATATGATTAGCCTAGATCATAGATCAGGAAGGCTGAGGCGTATTAGTGGTCTTTGGTCCGTTTGAAATGGTTAAATGAAATAGCTTTTGCCTTCAGTGTGGGTGCTGGGTTGCAATTTGATTTTACTCATACTGCTGTTTCATCAATCATTATGTATCTGCGCCCATTAACATTGCCTTTACGGTCTAAACAACTAAACAAAGAATTACCAATGATGGTGTACAGGAATGGATTGAGAGCTGAATTTATCGGAAGCACAAAACCAATTATCCACGCAAAAACCTCGGGAGAAACCTCCAATGTTTCCCTCTGCACCAAGATCCCAATAACGACAATTGGCAACCAACAAAGCAAATCGGTTAACGTGATCAGTCCCATTTTGAAAGCCATTTTCAGATCGGTTTTTAATCGGGACATGTTTGATCTTCGTATTTGAATGAATAAACTGATGTAACATATCGCAACGGTAATGCAGCAGAAGAAATTGACTCCAAGAAATAGGACAATTGAATATGTGGGGCTTAGATGGCTACCAACTTTTTCATTTTTAAAGAATGGTACAACATCATCAGGTCTATCAATTTTGTTATAGGAGATTGTCACATTGCCTGATGTTTTACGGGTTAATACTCTTCTGGCCAGTGGTAACCCGATACATACTTCAGAAAATTGATAAAGATTTTGATCTTTCTCCAACCCGATTCCTAATGCACTTACAACAAGAGCCAGCATCCACACCAATATTGTAACAAGTATTTTTGACCTAGTTGTCAAAAACAGTTTCTGACTCACTACAGTATTTCTGAAGGCCCAGAATCTGTCAATACCTATCAAAAGAATAAAGAATAGGGATGATTCGCTTGAAAGTATCGATAGAAAACCTGATAATTTACACAGTGCATGACTCTTCCATTGATCAGCTTCTGAAGGGAAGTATTGCTGAAAGTACTGATCAGCTGATGCGATTATTAGCATATATACTCCCATAAGGAAATCAGCAGCAGCAAGGTTAGTTATGAATAGAACTTGTTTCTGGTAATCAGTTTGTTCTTTTCCCCTGGTTAGTTTCCGGCAACCCCATACCAGAACATATGTGTTACCCAATAATGCAAACAAACCAATAATCCACATGGAATACTTGATCAGTGTATTTGGTAGGAGCTCATTACAGGTCATATATTCTGATTTTGGTTCTGTTGATATGCATATAGGTCCTGATAGCGAGTCTATGAAACAACATGTTCCAGGACTGTCTACGAGTAAAGAAGTGATATTTGGAAGTCCTGCAAAAGATTTGGATGTTATTTGTGAAAGGGCATTATCTCGAAGATTAATATACCTCATATTGGTTTGATTATCAAATGCATATGGTTGAATTACACTTATTTGGTTACTTTGGAGCTCAAGTGCCTCAAGCTTATGTAATCCAGAGAAGGAGGCATCAATATTGGATATATTGTTATATGATAAACCCAGAACTTGCAATTTATCACAGTCCGTAAGACTTATCAAAGCAGAGGTTATCAACATATTTTTGCCTAAAGTGAGAACAGTTAAATTCACCAGATCCCTAAATATACCCTTTTTTAATGATGTCAGTTTGTTATATGTCAAAGAGAAAACAGATAAGTTAACCAATCCTTGAAATGTATCTACATGTAGATTGGATAACTGGTTATCACCCAAGTGCAGCTTTGTTAATTGTCTGAGATTCCTAAAGAGACCTGGTTGCAATAATGTCAGTGTGTTATTGTGCAGCCCCAAATCAGTTAAGTTAACTAACCCTTGGAAGATATCTACATGGAGATTGGATAACTGGTTACCATACAAGTGTAACTCTGTTAATTGACTGAGATTCCTAAATACACCAGGTTGCAATGTTGTCAGTGTGTTATTGTGCAGCCGCAATTCTGATAAGTTGACTAAGCCCTGGAATATATCTACATGGAGATTGGATAATTGGTTACCATACATGGATAGCTGAGTTAATTGCCTGAGATTCCTAAATACACCAGGTTGCAATGTTGTCAGTGTGTTATTTTGCAGCCACAAGTCTGATAAGTTGACTAAGCCCTGGAATATATCTACATGGAGATTGGATAATTGGTTACCATACATGGATAGCTGAGTTAATTGCCTGAGATTCCTAAATACACCAGGTTGCAATGTTGTCAGTGTGTTATTGTGCAGCCACAAGTCTGATAAGTTGACTAAGCCCTGGAATATATCTACATGGAGATTGGATAACTGGTTACCATACACGGATAGCTTCGTTAATTGCCTGAGATTCCTAAATAAACCTGGTGATATTGCTGTTAGGTAGTTATTATGCAACCATAATATAGATAGGTTGGCTAACCCTTGAAATATATCTACATGGAGATTGGATAACTGGTTATCATACAAGGACAGCAGTGTTAATTGACTGAGATTCCTAAATACACCTGGTTGCAATGTTGTCAATGCGTTATTGTGCAGCCGCAATTCTGATAAGTTGACTAAGCCCTGGAATATATCTACATGGAGATTGGATAATTGGTTACCATACATGGATAGCTGAGTTAATTGCCTGAGATTCCTAAATACACCAGGTTGCAATGTTGTCAGTGTGTTATTGTGCAGCAACAATTCAGACAAGTTAACTAAACCCTGGAATATATCTACGTGGAGATTGGATAACTGGTTACCATACATGGATAGCTGAGTTAATTGCCTGAGATTCCTAAATACACCAGGTTGCAATGTTGTCAGTGTGTTATTTTGCAGCCGCAATTCAGATAAGTTAACGAAACCCTTGAATATATCTTCATGCAGATTGGATAACTGGTTATCACCCAAGTACAGCTTTGTTAATTGTCTGAGATTCCTAAATACACCTGGTTGCAATGTTGTCAATGTGTTATTTTGCAGCCGCAAATCAGTTAAGTTAACTAACCCTTGAAAGATATCTACATGGAGATTGGATAACTGGTTACCATACAAGGTTAACACTGTTAATTGACTGAGATTCCTAAATAAAACTGGTGATATTGCTGTTAGGTAGTTATTATGCAGCCATAATATAGATAGGTTGACTAACCCTTGAAATACATCTACATGGAGATTGGATAATTGGTTACCATACAAGGACAGCAGTGTTAATTGACTGAGATTCCTAAATACACCTGGTTGCAATGTTGTCAATGCGTTATTGTGCAGCCGCAATTCTGATAAGTTGACTAAGCCCTGGAATATATCTACATGGAGATTGGATAATTGGTTACCATACATGGATAGCTGAGTTAATTGCCTGAGATTCCTAAATACACCAGGTTGCAATGTTGTCAGTGTGTTATTGTGCAGCAACAATTCAGACAAGTTAACTAAACCCTGGAATATATCTACGTGGAGATTGGATAACTGGTTACCATACATGGATAGCTGAGTTAATTGCCTGAGATTCCTAAATACACCAGGTTGCAATGTTGTCAGTGTGTTATTTTGCAGCCGCAATTCAGATAAGTTAACGAAACCCTTGAATATATCTTCATGCAGATTGGATAACTGGTTATCACCCAAGTACAGCTTTGTTAATTGTCTGAGATTCCTAAATACACCTGGTTGCAATGTTGTCAATGTGTTATTTTGCAGCCGCAAATCAGTTAAGTTAACTAACCCTTGAAAGATATCTACATGGAGATTGGATAACTGGTTACCATACAAGGTTAACACTGTTAATTGACTGAGATTCCTAAATAAAACTGGTGATATTGCTGTTAGGTAGTTATTATGCAGCCATAATATAGATAGGTTGACTAACCCTTGAAATACATCTACATGGAGATCGGATAACCGATTATCATACAAGTACAGTCCTTTTAGTTGCCCAAGATCATCAAAGATACCAGGTCCTAATGTTGTTAGTCTGTTAGCATTCAGAACTAGCAAAGATAAAGTATGCAATCCTTGAAACTGATCAACATGAAGAACGGTCAACTGATTTTCATACAAATGCAAATTCGATAAATTAACACAATCCCAGAATGCACCCGGTGCCAGTGTTTTCAACACATTGTCATTTAGTGATAAGACCAGCAAATTAACTAACCCTTTGAATAGAACTTCGTCAAGATGAGATAATTTATTGTTAGCCAGATTTAGATGTGTCAATTGAACCAGATTCTGGAATACACTGGAATTTGACATATCTTGAAGTTTGGAAATTTGATTCCCTTGCAATGATAAATGTGTCATATTCTTGAGGTTCTGAAATGTATGTATATCTAAATTAACAATCATATTTTCAGTAAGATCAAGGAAATGCACATTCTTCAAATCATGAAATATATTTTGGTCTAGTTGGACTATAGCGTTATCTGATAAGGACAACACTTGAGTTGTCTTTAAATTTGAGAATACTGCTGGTTCAATAGTTGAAATCTTATTTTCTGATAAATACAGTACTTCTATGTTATGAATACCTGCAAACATACTAACTGTTATGACCGATAACAAATTATTGTTAAGAAACAATTGCTTAATGCTAGTTAGACCAGAGAATGAACTAGAGTTTATATACATCAGTTTATTATAAGCAAGGTCTAGTACTTGCAACTGAGACAATCCTTCGAAGTTTCGTCGATGAAGACTGGCGATGAGATTATTGTCCAACAGTAGAATATTGATATTGGTGAGGTTTCTGAAGCTTCCTGGGCTAACATGAACCAGTTGTCTTGCGCTACCATCAAGAGCAGATGTGTTGACTTGGAATTCAGTTGAAAATGTTTCATATATGTAGATGAGAAGTGTTTTCTCCGCTTGTCTGCCATCCGAACAATTTGTTATAAATTGGTTGATATTCAAACTGCAGACACACCCTTCCAGACATTCAGGATATTCAGCAACTTGAATATTTTCATTTCGCGACAGATGAAACTCTGGTATTTCTGATGTGCTGTAACTTGATTCAGGAAACGTTGGTCTCAAGGATGGATGAAGGATAGTCAGTTCTTGGTATTGTTCAATGTATAGATGAGCGATATTATATACATCATTGTATCTTTCAACTTGTCCACATGACTTCATCAGACCGATGTCATGTATTACATTCTGATATGGATTGCAATCTGATGGATACAGTCCATTCTGCAAATCACTGGTATCTCTAGATCTGACAGCAAGTAGTTTGATTGTGGATCCTACATCAGTATTTATTTCTAGATTAGCACTGTTGATCGTCATATTACAGGAGCTTTGACTTGGTCCGATCAATGCTATAATGTCATTCCAACACTCCTTGTCAGTTGAGTCAGTCTTCACATAGAAAAAGTTATATATAGACCAGTCAGACTGCGCATGCAACACCATCAGTTGAATTCCAAAGCCATCTGGGGCATAGACATGGAAACTGCATTGTTGATTTTCAAAAGTGTGAAGTGTGACAGAAAGAATCTGGTTTCTTGCTAGAGTTACATATGGATTGGGGCAGTGAGTGGCATTGTCCAGCATACTCTTGCTTCCATTTCCAGTGTTCAAATCCAAATGTTGAGAGTCGGCCAGGTTATCTACTTTTGATGAGTTTTCAGTCGCTGTAACCGCGGAAGCCACGGTTTTGTTGTACAAAGAATCAGTATATCTGGAATCGGACAAATTAGGTGATGTAGCATTGATACCATTATATGAAGAGTTGGTATATTGCGAGCCAGACAAAGTTGCTGTAGCCTTGGTTTCATTATGAGATAATTGCGAGTCAGACACACTCGTCGCTGAAGCCTTGACTTTACGTGAGGAGGCCATGAATCGAGAGTCGGACACATCAGCCACTGTAGCATTGCTTCCATTATGTGTAGGGCCTATGTAAAGCAATCTAGACACATTTGCTGTAGCCTCAGTTCTGTTAAGTGAAGAGTTCACATATTGTGAGCTGGACCCAGCAGCCGCCTGACTAGGATCATTTACACTTTCATTGTGCGTATCCTGAAAGTCAGAGCGATCATCCATACCCTCGTTCCTTTCTAGTCTATTTGTATTCCTATTTAACACTGAGTGTGCAGTTGGAATGCCAGACATGACATAGACTAGTACACAGAGTGAAGTGAGGATCCACCTATTAGACATATGTTTAGCCTCCATATTGGCTATACAAAACAAATAATTCTGGCTGAATGTTTAGCAGACAATCTTTAACAAACTGTGGCCAACCATATTATGAAACTGTATCACACAAAGTCTGCATTATATGATACAATGCTAGTGTAAAAATAGTATGGTATAGAAAAGGGGATTTTTGCTGACAAATACACATATTTCCCAACATGACTAATTCTATGCTTTCTTTGTGTTCTTTTCACCCTTCATTGCACACACTAACCTAACCTAATAGGTCATTCACTGGTTAACTAATTTTGAACAAAGGCCATATCTGAATACAGATCTGTTTACAACAATTCCCAATTCATTCCCATTTTAGAATGACGCATATGAAAGTATGAATAGCTTTTGACGTCAGAAATATAAACCGTTGGAACTTTCTCCGAGTAAAAAATTCATTGTGACTGCTAACCAAATATTTTGTAATGGTTTCCAAGTTTTATTCACATAACATTAAAATAATGAATAAAGATAAAGCAGAAAATTGGTATGGAACACGAACATTACAGTAAGGCCTAATTAAAATAATTGTTTGTTTTCCGTAACAGGCTCTGAACAATTTGGGACAGGCTTGACTCCATGTGACAAGGCCGTGAATCGAGAGTCAGACACATTAGCCACTGTAGCTTTTGCTTCCATTATGTGTAGGGCCTATGTAAAGCAATCTAGACACATTTGCTGTAGCCTCAGTTCCGTTAAATGAAGAGTTCATATAACGTGAGCTGGACTCATCACCCGCCTGACTAGGATCATTTACACTTTCATTGTCCGTATGCTGAAAGTCAGTGCGATCATCTGTACCCTCATTCCTTTCTAGTCTATTTGTATTCCCATTTGACACCGAGTGTGCAGTTGGAATGCCAGAGACGGCATAGACTAGTTGCACACAGAGTGAAGCGAGGATCCACCAATGAGATGCCTCCATATTGACTATACAAATCACTCTGGCTGAATCTTTAGCAAATCATTTCTTTCCCCTGTGACCAACAGTAACAGTAACAGTAACCTGTGACCAACTGCATTATGAAATCACATCACACAACTTTTGCTTTATTAATAGTATAATGATTGTTTTATTGAATCATATTGTAAAGATGAGATAAAAAAGGGTATTTTTGCTGACAAATTCAAACATTCCCCAACTTTTAATATTTATTGCACACACTAACCTAGCGTAGTAGGTCATGCACATGTGAAATACTTTTGAACAAAAGCCTTTACCACACACATGATTATTTACGACAATTCCCAATTCAATCCTAATTTAACAATCATACATTAAGGTATGTATGATTCAAGGGACTCAAGGAAGTAACTTTTTGAATTTTGTGAGTGCTGTAATTATTGAACTATGACTCAAATGTATATAAAAGTATACAGTTTTGGAAAGGAAATAGGTCAGAGAATCTCAATTTTGCGCCAATTTTGACCCAAAATGTTGATTATTTGAGAGAGATTTTTTAAAAACCTAATCTAATATTTTTTTGAAATTTTGACAAAAAAGCGCAAAAAAATCACTTTTTTGGCGCTTTTTGGTCAAAATTTCAAAAAATATTACATTAGGTTTGAAAACAAAAATTGTCCCTAAGTTAGTGTCTTTACATCATAATCTAGCAATTTGGGAATTTGTTACTTAAAATTATTTTTGTTAGCCTTGTTAAACTTTTGGTGTCAAAAAAGTGATATTTTTTAATTTTCTCAAAAAAATCAACATTTTTGGTCAAAATTGATGCAAAAATTTGGATTCTCTGATCCATTTCCTTTCCAAAAATGTCTACTTTTATATGCATTTGATTAATAGTTCAATAATTACAGCACTCACAAAATTTAAAAAATCAAGTCAAAAACTTCCTTAAATCCCCTTTAAATATATGTGTTAGTACATCTATTGAAAATCAAGATGCGTAATGTGCACATTGAAGGCATTTATTGTCGTGGACGTGACTTTCTGTTAATATATTGCAACAAGAGAAACCTTTTGTGTTCAATTTTTTTAACTTAATCATTGTTTTAACACTTTCCACGTGGCAGGCGTCTGTCTGCAGACGACATTCACAAATTTCACAAAATGTTAAAAAAATGTCAAGTTATTAAATTTTCATCACTATATTTGGTATTACCACGAGAAATGCATTGAAATAAGTACAAACATGCCTAGTATTGGTTCAGTAATCCTTGAGATAGACCTTGAAAGTTGGGAAAGGTTTCTCAAAAATAGCAGCATGGAAAGTGTTAACAAACTTTATTGGACAATGGCCGAAAATATCACGTACGACTTTCTTGCATTCCCACAACGTATTTACTTCCGAAAAAAATCTGACCGAGTTCTAAGCAAACTTTCCAATAAAAGAATCATAACTTATATACATGTATTCTTAGTTATATATCAAAGGTTTAGTGCAACAAAATCCTATCTGCAATGGCAACCATTTGTTAGAGTGTGTTTTCACAAGGGCACATGTATCTCAAAGCACCCTTTTAAGGGTGCTTTGAGATACATGTAAAAAAATTAAAAAGCACTAGGCTATATATAAAGTGAAATACTCCAGATGAACATACAGGACAACACATCTTTGAATTTTATAACACCGACAAAATGGTTCATATGTTTTATCACAAACAACAACACTTGCTGATCTATTATGTATCATTCATTAATCATGTACTTTGTTTATTAATTTTGCAAAATCTTACCATGATTTTCACTGGTTTACATAATTCAACAATGACCACAGACTCTGTGATAATTACATTGTAGAAATGCTTTACACTTTTCCACGCGGCTATCAGTTATACCATTATACAAAACAGATTTGTCAAAAATCTGTCCCAACTTTCAAAGTCTTATCTCATGAATTACTGAACCAATACTAGGCATGTTTGTACTTCTTTAAATGCATTTCTCATGGTGATTCCAAATATGGTGGTGAAATTCAATATTTTTAATATTTTGGAAACATTGTATGACATTTTGGAACTGTCGCCTGCCGCATAGGTTTTTAAACAAATTCTGGTTGATGAAATAAATGCCAGTGTGAAAATTCCCAATATTCCCGGGCTCCCCTTCAAAATTTCCGCAAGTTTCCAAAATTCAGGAAACGCCATCTCTTTTCAACCCTAGTGGTAGGTACTCATGCTTGATTTGGATAGGGATGTACCTTCAGAAAATGTTTGAAGGGGACAGTCATGGAGAAACCAAAGGTAACCATAGCAATACCATTTGATTCAATTTTCACTGATAATTGACAAATTGTCATCATTTGTCTTCAAATAGTTTCATATTTTGATAAATTTCACACTAAACATGACACAAAATTTTACATTGGAAAATTTGCTGATTTTGGTACCCATGTATGCGACCCATCCCAATCCCAGTTAGGGGCATTGAGTCCTCCCTTTGAAGATCGTTATCTTCAAGGTTACCAGTTCTGTTTTTTACGAAGGGGATCAAGGCACTGCAGATAAGCTTTGGCACTGCAGATAAGCTTTGGCACTGCAGATAAGCTTTGGCACATAACACTTTTACAAAAACTTCAATGTTCCTTGGATTGAACTTGAAAGTTCCTTTGGAATTCTTGAAGGGTTTCAGGTTCTGTCTTTCAAGAGGGAATTTCACTGCCCATAACAATCTCCCATTTTAGCTGCAAAGACATGATTACTATATACAATGGATGCCATGTGTGTATGTAAGGTTGCATTTTACTTACATGGGGCAGCTATTACAGATAGTGCATTTTCAAATTACCAGATATCTGAGCAAGAAGACCATATCTGCAATAGCTGCTCTGAGTTACATTTATTTTTATACCAATACATACATACATACATACAATAGGCTTTTATATAGCGCCATTTCAAATGATCACAGCGCATTAAATACAACAATGCATGAAAAAATACAACAATAAAAAATAGATACAAGATGGTGTATACAGGATAATGCAATATGATACAAGCACATATATTTGAAAACAAATATGTTTTCAGCCCTTTTTTGAACACTGGCAAGGAGATGGAAGTGCGTAAAGAGACTGGAAGTTTGTTCCATAACTTAGGGGCTACAAAGGAGAATGCCTTGTCAGCAGCTGACTTGAGAGAGCGATACTGTAGTTTGGGCTCCTGTAAGCGTGTGGCATCGATAGCTGATCTAAGACCTTCCCTGCCTGGGATGTATAATGTGAGGCAGGACGCGAGATATTCTGGACCCAAACCGGCAGCAAGACACTTGTAAACATACACCATCACTTTGTAGTACCAATTGCTCGGCATGTGTACTAGCCCTTATATAAAAACTGGCAGCTATATATATATTGCACAGTTCCGCCATTTGCGAGGAGAGCCTCGAACCGGTACCGCATTGAATGGGACTTTTCCATAACATTATATGGAACTAGTTCGAATTTCTGCACAATATGACTGGTCATTCAGTGAGACTCAAATGATGCAACACTTTCAGTCAATCTGACTCCAGTTTGAGGCTCTCGTCGCAAATGGCAGATCCGTGCAATGAGTGAACTAGAGACAGGACCTTGTGGTATTATTAAGCCATCAATTTAAACAAATTTCATCAGTTCCTGGCCACTGCATACAATCTCTCTTTACAAAAAACCTTTTCGAGAAGTTACGGATTAATGCCTGAGAAGTAAATTTTAATGTACATGTAGTTGGTCTTAGTTAGAAAGGATTGAAAATCAGATCAAGGTCTAATTTGTTAGGATAATGTTTTCTTAAATCAATCTTCAGTATTAAACTTTATTATTTTTCAGCTATGTTACAAACCAATATAATTAGCCTAGATCATAGATCAGGAAGGCTGAGGCGTATTAATGGTCTTTGGTCCGTTTGAAATGGTTAAATGAAGTAGCTTTCGCCTTCAGTGTGGTGCTGGGTTGTAATTTGATTTTACTCATACCGCTGTTTCATCAATCATAATGTATATGTGCCCATTGACATTGCCTTTACGGTCTAAGCAACTGAACAAAGAATTACCAATGATGGTGTACAGGAATGGATTGAGAGCTGAATTTATCGGAAGCACAAAACCAATTATCCACGCAAAAACATCGGGAGAAACCTCCAATGTATCCCTCTGCACCAAGATCCCAATAACGACAATTGGCAACCAACAAAGCAAATCGGTCAACGTGATCAGTCCCATCTTGAAAGCCATTTTCAGATCGGTTTTTAATCGGGACATATTTGATCTTCGTATTTGAATGAATAAACTGATGTAACATATCGCGACGCTAATGCAGCAGAAGAAATTGACTCCAAGAAATAGGACAATTGAATATGTGGGGCTTAGATGGCTACCAACGTTTTCATTTATATAGAGTGGTATTAAATCATCATCTCTATCAATTTTCTCATAGGAGATTGTAATATTGCTTAATGTTTTACGGGTTGATAATCTTCTAGCCAGTGGTAACCCTATACATACTTCAGAAAATTGATAAAGATGTTGATCTTTTTCCAACCCGATTCCTAATGCACTTATAACAAGAGCCAGCATCCACACCAATATTGTAACAAGTATTTTTGACCTAGTTGTCAAAAACAGTTTCTGACTCACTAAGGTATTTCTGAAGGCCCATAATCTGTCAATACCAATCAAAAGAATAAAGATTAGGGATGATTCGCTTGAAAGTATCGATAGAAAACCTGATAATTTGCACAGTGCATGACTCTTCCATTGATCAGCTTCTGAAGGGAAGTATTGTTGAAAGTACTGATCAGCTGATGCGATTATTAGCATATATACTCCCATAAGGAAATCAGCAGCAGCAAGGTTAGTTATGAATAGAACTTGTTTCTGGTAATCAGTTTGTTCTTTTCCCCTGGTTAGTTTCCGGCAACCCCATACCAGAACATATGTGTTACCCAATAATGCAAACAAACCAATAATCCACATGGAATACTTGATCAGTGTATTTGGTAGGAGCTCATTACAGGTCATATATTCTGATTTTGGTTCTGTTGATATGCATATAGGTCCTGATAGCGATTCTATGAAACAACATGTTGCAGGACTGTCTACGAGTAAAGAAGTGACATTTGGAAGTCCTGCAAAAGATTTTGATGTTATTTTTGAAAGTGGATTATCTTCAAGATTAATATACCTCATATTGGTTTGATTTTCAAATGCATATGGTTGAATTACACTTATTTGGTTACTTTGAAGCTCAAGTAGCACAAGCTTATGTAATCCAGAGAAGGAGGCATCAATATTGGATATTTTGTTATTTAACATACTCAGAACTTCCAATTTATCACAGTCCCTAAGACTAATTAAAGCAGAGGTCATCAACATGTTGTTGCCTAAAATGAGAGCAGTTAAATTCACCAGATCCCTAAATATACCCTTTTTTAATAATGTCAGTTTGTTATAATTCAAAGATAAAGCAGATAAGTTAATCAATCCTTGAAATATATCTACATGTAGATTGGATAACTGGTTATCACCCAAGGATAGCTTTGTTAATTGTGTGAGATTCCTAAATACACCTGGTTGTAATGTTGTCAGTGTGTTATTATGCAGCCACAATTCTGATAAGTGAACTAAACCCTGGAATATATCTACATTGAGTTTGGATAACTGGTTATCATCCAAGGTCAGCAGTGTTAGGTGCCTGAGATTCCTAAATACACCTGGTTGCAATGTTGTCAATATGTTATTGTGCAGCCACAAATCAGTTAAGTTAACTAAACCCTGGAATATATCTACATGTAGACTGGATAATTTGTTACCACTCAAGTACAGCTGTGTTAATTTGCAAGGTTGCAAGGTTGTTAGGTTGTTATTATGCAGCCATAACATAGACAGGTTTACTAACCCTTGAAATATATCTATATGCAGATTGGATAACTGGTTATCATACATGGATAGCTTCGTTAATTGCCTGAGATTCCTAAATTGGCCAGGTTGTAATATTGTCAGTGTGTTATTACTTAATCGCAAATCAGTTAAGTTAACTAAACCCTGGAATATATCTACATGTAGAATGGATAATTTGTTACCACTCAAGTACAGGTTTGTTAATTGCCTGAGATTCCTAAAGAGACCAGGTTGCAATGTTGTCAGTGTGTTATTGTGCAGCCGCAAATCAGTTAAGTTAACTAACCCTTGAAATATATCTATTTGGAGATTGGATAACTGGTTACTATACAAGAATAGCAGTGTTAGTTGCCTGAGATCCCTAAATAAACCTAGTTGCAATGTTGTCAATATGTTATTGTGCAGCCACAAATCAGTTAAGTTAACTAAACCCTGGAATATATCTACATGTAGACTGGATAATTTGTTACCACTCAAGTACAGCTGTGTTAATTTACTAAGATTCCCAAAGAGACCAGGTTGCAATGTTGTCAGTGTGTTATTGTGCAGCTGCAAATCAGTTAAGTTAACTAACCCTTGAAATATATCTATTTGGAGATTGGATAACTGGTTACTATACAAGAATAGCAGTGTTAGTTGCCTGAGATCCCTAAATACACCTAGTTGCAATTTTGTCAATGTGTTATTGTGCAGCCGCAAAACAGTTAAGTTAACTAACCCTTGAAATATATCTACATGGAGATTGGATAACTGGTTATCATACAAGTTTAGCTGAGATAATTGCCTGAGATTCATGAATACATCTGGTGATATTGCTGTTAGTTTGTTTTTGTGCAGCCATAATTCAGATAAGTTAATCAATCCTTGAAATACATCTACATGGAGATTGGATAACCGATTATCATACAAATACAGTACTTTTAGTTGACCAAGATCATCAAAGATACCAGGTCCTAATGTTGTTAGTCTGTTAGTTTTCAGAGCTAGCACTGATAAAGTATGCAATCCTTGAAACTGATCAGTGTGGAGAAAGGTTAATTGATTTTCATACAAATGCAAATTTGATAAATTAACACAGTCCCAGAATGCACCTGGTGCCAGTGTTCTCAACACATTTCCATTCAGTGATAAGACCAGCACGTTAACTAACCCTTTGAATAGAACTTCGTCAAGATGAGATAATTTATTGTTAGCCAGATTTAGATGTGTCAATTGAACCAGATTCTGGAATACACTGGAATTTGTCGTATCTTGAAGTTTGGAAATTTGATTCCCTTGCAATGATAAATGTGTCATATTCTTGAGGTTCTTAAATGTATGTATATCTAAATTAACAATTGTATTTTCAGTAAGATCAAGGAAATGCACATTCTTCAAATCATGAAATATATTTTGGTCTAGTTGGATTATAGCATTATCTGATAAGGACAAAACTTGGGTTGTCTTTAAATTTGAGAATACTGCTGGTTCAATAGTTGAAATCTTATTTTCTGATAAATACAGTACTTTTATGTTATGAATACCTGCAAACATACTAACTGTTAAGACCGATAACAAATTATTGTTCAGAAACAATTGCTTTATGCTAGTTAGACCAGAGAATGAACTAGAGTTTATATACAGCAGTTTATTATAAGAAAGGTCTAGTACTTGCAACTGAGACAATCCTTCGAAGTTTCCTTGATGAAGACTGGGGATGAGATTATTGTCCAACAGTAGAATATCGATGTTGGTGAGGATTCTGAAGCATCCTGGGCTAACATGAACAAGTTGTCTCGCGCTACCATCAAGAGCAGATGTGTTGACTTGGAATTCAGTTGACAATGTTTCATAGATGAGAAGTGTTTTCTCCACTTGTCTGCCATCCAAACAGTCTGTTATAAATTGGTTGATATTCAAACTACAGACACACCCTTCCAGACATTTAGGATATTCAGCAACTTGTATATTTTCATTTCGCGACAGATCAAACTCTGGTATTTCTGATGTGGTGTAACTTGATTCAGGAAATGTTGGTCTCAAGGATGGATGAAGGATAGTTAGTTCTTGGTATTGTTCAATGTATAGATGAGCGATATTATATACATTAGTGTATCTTTCAACTTGTCCACATGACTTCATCAGACCGATGTCATGTGTTACATTCTGATATGGATTACAATCAGATAGAACCAATCCATTCTGCGAATCACTGCTATCTCCAGATCTGACAGCGAGTAGTTTGATTGTGGATCCTACGTCAGTATTTATTTCTAGATTAGCGCTGTTGATTGTCATATTACAGGAGCTTTGACTTGGTCCGATCAATGCTATAATGTCATTCCAACACTCCTTATCAGTTGAGTTAGGCTGCACATAGAAATAGTTATATATAGACCAGTCAGATTGTGCATGCAACACCATCAGTTGAATTCCAAAGCCAGGTGGGGCATAGACATGGACACTGCATTGTTGATTTTCAAATGTAGAAAGTGCCACAGGAAGAATCTGGTTTCTTGCTAGAGTTACATATGGATTGGGGCAGTGAGTGGCAGTGTCCAGCATACTCTTGCTTCCATTTCCAGTGTTCAAATCCAAATGTTGAGAGTCAGTCAGGTTATCTTCTTTTGATGAGTTTTTAGTTGCTGTAACCGCGGAAGCCACGGTTTTGTTGTACGAAGAATCGGTATATCTGGAATCGGACAAATTAGGTGATGTAGCATTGATACCATTATATGAAGAGTTGGTATATTGCGAGCCAGACAAAGTTGCTGTAGCCTTGGTTTCATTATGAGATAATCGTGAGTCAGACACACTAGTCGCTGAAGCCTTGACTCTACGTGACAAGGCCATGAATCGAGAGTCGGACACATTAGCCACTGTAGCTTTGCTTCCATTACGTGTGGGGCCTATGTAAAGCAATCTAGACACATTTGCTGTGACCTCAGTTCCGTTAAATGAAGAGCTGGACTCAGCAGCCGCTTGACTAGCATCATTTACACTTTCATTGTCCGTATGCTGAAAGTCGGTGCGATCATTCGTACCCGCATTCCTTTCTAGTCCATCTGTATTCACATTTGACACTGAATGTGAAGATGAAATGCCAGATACAGCATAGACTAGTACACAGAGTGAAGCGAGGATCCACCTATGAGATACATTTTTTGCCTCCATATTGACTATACAAATCACTCTGGCTGAATCTTTAGCAAATCATTTCTTTCACCTGTAACAACCTGTGACCAACTGCATTATGAAATCACATCACACAACTTTTGCTTTATTAATAATGGCTGTTTTATTGAATCATACCGTAAAAATGCGATAAAAAAAGGGTATTTTTGCTGACAAATTCAAACATTCCCCAACTTCTATGCTTGTTTTGTTCCTTTTAAAACTTTATTGCACACACTAACCTAGCAAAGTAGGTCATACACATGTGAAATACTTTTTGAACAAAAGCCATTACCACACACATGATTCCAATTCAATCCTAATTTAGCAATCATACATTAAATATATGTGTTAGTACATCCATTGAAAATCAAAATGTGTAATGTGCACATTGGAAACATTTATTGTCGTGAACGTGACTTTCTGTTTATATATTGCAACAAGAGAAACCTTTTGTGTTCAATTTTCTTAACTTAATCCTTGTTTTAACACTTTCCACGTGGCAGGCGTCTGCAGACGACATTCAAAAATTTCACAAAATGTTTAAAAAATGTCAAATTATTAAATTTTCATCACTATATTTGGTATTACACATGTGAAATGCATTTAAATAAGTACAAACATGCCTAGTATTGGTTCAGTAATCCTTGAGATAGACCTTGAAAGTTGGGAAAGGTTTCTGAAAAATAGCAGCATGGAAAGTGTTAACAAGCTTTATTGGATAATGGCCAAAAATATCACGTACGACTTTCTTGCATTCCCACAACGATATATAGGCCTATGACGGACCACATCAAAAGCTACATCGTATCTACTCCCGAAAAATATGAGAATTTTGAAAAAACACTGACCGAGTTCTAAGCAAACTTTCCAATGAAACCAGATTTTGGGGGAAATAGTGGAGTACATTTGTAACTGTTCATTTTCTTGCTCTATATTTTCAAGTAAGCCTGGCAGACAGAATGCCTTTTATTAGATTGGGTTATTTCCCAGGGTACACGGCATAACACCTGAAGTATGTAACACCTGGCAGCTATTACAGATCACATCACAAGAGGATAGTGCAAAAGGAACATATCTACAATAGCTGCTCTGAGTTACATTTAGTTCATATCAATTGCTCAGCATAGAGGCTGCCTTAAATGTAACACCTGGCAGTTATTACAGATAGTGCCTTCTCACACATCACAAGAGGACGGTGCAAAAGGAACATATCTACAATAGCTGCTCTAAGTTACATTTAGTTCACATCAATTGCTCATCATAGAGGTAACACCTGGCAGCTATTACAGATATTGCCTTCTCACATCACAAGGGGGCGAAGAGCTGTAGTCTGACGAAATTTGGAATTGACATGAATAACCTCTGTTATTATAACATGTGGCAGCTATTGTAGATATTACCTTTTCACATAACTGAGATGTAAGTGCAAAATAACCTATCTACTATAGGTGCCCTGTGTTACTTTTAGTTTATATCGAGGGGCTAGCTATGGATTACCACATATGATAACATCTGGCAGCTATTGAATGAAGATGGACCCTTGTTGCACTAAACCCTCAATATAGAGAGATGCCTTTAGAGATTTTGAATTGAAATATTTGGTGCCTCTCTAGGATGATAGAGTATGTGTTGTTGTGTCTGTTAATATCTGATATAACATTAATCATTAATGTTCTGTGTTGTACCATTTCCATCTCATTTTTTTCTTCTTTCTTTACTCACCACCTCATCTCAACGCACACTGCACACTTCCACCATGTTGTCAATCTATAGAAGAATCAGCCAATAGTAGTAAAGGCAGTAAGTACCTTTTGCCAAAAAGAACACCCTATGATATGTTGAATTGAAATCCACTGTTTCCTCAGCAGTTTACACTCCCTCCACCATTGCCTTTATCGTCGCTGTTCTGTCAAAACCTTGTATCTCCATCTGGCCCTTCAGCATGTATAAAGCAACACTTCCTATGCATAACCGTTGGGCAGCTTTTACTTAATACATGTTGAAGGCCGGAAAAACAAACACGGTTTTGACAGAATAGCGATGTTATCTCCCCCATTTTCACTTTCCACTCTCCCCTCTCCACTGCAAAAAAGATGGTACATCTTAACACTTTCCATGCGGCTATTAGTTTTACCATTTCAAAACAGATTTTTCAGAAGAAACCTTTCCCAACTTTCAAAGCGTATCCCAAGAATTACTGAAGCAATACAAGGAATATTTGAACTTATTTTAATGCATTTCTCATGGTGATTCCAAATATGGTTATCACATGTAATTATTTTAACATCTTTGAAACATTTTGTGAAACTTTGGAATATCGTCTGCAGACGCCTGCCGTGTGGAAAGGTTTAAAGGAAATGCACAATTTCCTCAAGGATTAATACTCCCATCCCCACCTTTGACTCCTAAATCCCCCTGTCATAGTATCGACTTCTATCCACCCTCCTAGCCCACCCCACCCCCCAGCCCACCCCCCCCCCAACCCCTCCAAAAGTAAAGACTGTGCGTAATGAAGAATATCAAGCAATTGGTTGAGTAGATATGCACATTTTTCAAGAATTAAAAACTCCTTTAACCTCCACTTTCAGTACTCTCCACATTTTCATTTGATCATAAGTGTTTTTGTCTCATACCATTTCTACCTCATCTTTTATCTCTCTTTCTCACCGCACCATCGTCATACACTGCACACTACTACCATCATCAACCATCATCAACCATGCTGTAATTCTATAGAAGAATCAGCCAGTGGTAAAGGCAGTAAGTATAATGCCTCAAAAAGAAGAATCCCTCCTACATGTATAATGACTTCAATTGGAAATGAACAGTTCAACAAGGTTTCCACCTCGCACAACCCCCTCCCAAAGTAAAGACTGTGCGTACTGAAGAATTATAGGTCAATAAATGCGTATGTGTTGTTTCGAGAGAAAATAGACAAATCAATGCACGCGCGCTGATGTTGATGTGTGAATAATGGCACGACCCCGAAGGGGGAGTGCTATTGTGAGCATATCAACATTTGCGCAAGTGCATTGATTTTTCTAATTTTTCGAGAAACAAAACATACGCATGCATTGACCTAATTCATACACGACACTAAACAAATAAAAATTCACAATTTAAGCATAATTTTGATCTATGTAAAACGACTAAAAACACTTTAACAAGTTTGCTAACACCCGCAGTGAAAATCGGCGAACCCGCGAATCTTGAACAACGAATCAAAACAAAACGCGCACTGCGTGATTTGAACGGCGCACACGCGGAGTGCAGTGGACACTTTCAATGCACTCCGCGTATTTGTAATTCCTGCTTCCTGATTGGTTCAACACTACATAGAGTGTATGAATATCAAGCAATAGGTTGAGTTGATTAGCACAAGGTTTTAAAACTCCTTTACTTCCAATTTCGGTACTCGACATTTTCATTTCTTTCCACATTTTCATTTGATCATAATGAATATTTTTTGTCTCATACCATTTCCACCTCATCTTTTATTGTCTCTCTTTCTCACCGCACCATCGTCATACACTGCACACTATTACCATCATCAACCATCATCAATCATGCTGTCATTATATAGAAGAATCAGCCAGTGGTAAAGGAAGTAAGTATAATGTCTCAAAAATAAGAATCCTTTCTATAATAACTTCAATTGGAAATGAACAGTTTCCCAATGATTTGCACTACTCCCTTCACCTCCACCTATACATCCCACATTCTCTTCAAAAACTAAAATTGTTTTTTGAAAGGTTGTGTTACCCAACATGTAGGATATACACCTTTACTTTACCCATTCCATCTCCATATTCTCGTACAGCCCTCCCCGTAATAGATACAGTCCCTTTTAGAAACTTGACATGTTGCAGTGTCTAACTTGCGTATTTAATAGATTCTGTCACTATTTTAAGAATTGACATGTTGAAATGTCTTTTGTTCCTACCTATGAACTATAACTCCCGTTTTTTCTCTTAGCCATATCTTATGTCAGGCTTAACACAATCCTTCATAGAATCCAAGGACGAGACATAATTGATGGCATTAGTTCACATTTTTGTCAACACTTTTACCAAAATAACAGCCATATTAATATTATTAATGCCCCTCACTCATCCCCCCTCCCCCCATCTCTGCTACAGAATCAAAGGACCAAGCGTCAGACAAACAGAAGTGGAAACAGATGCAGAACTTCATGGGGGATTCAGTCAAGTTCATAGACATGCTACATGACGTAGAGTGGGAGAATGGCATAGAGCCAAAGCTGCTTGCTAATGTTGAGTACTACTTGCCAAAGTCGTCCGGAGATGGGGTGACTGGAGAGGGATCCTTACTAGATGTGCCAGGTAAGTTTGTAACACGTTCAGATACATAATTTCATGGGAGATTCAGTCAAGTTCATAGACATGCTACATGACGTCGAGTGGGAGAATGGCATAGAGCCAAACCTGCTCGCTAATGTGGAGTACTACTTGCCAAAGTCGTCCGGAGATGGGGTGACTGGAGAGGGATCCTTGCTAGACGTGCCGGGTAAGTTTGGGCAGTCATATGAAACCATACACTTCATAAGCCTTATCGCCAATCGGAAAAAAATCCATTGATTATCCTTTTCTGATGCATTGTGGGATAAAAAAGGGGCATATTTTGCCCCCTTTCAATCCCATAATGCAACAGAATAGGATAATCAATGGCTTTTTACCGATTCACGATATATCATTCATTGTTGTAAATGATGTAAACGTCCTTAACTGGGAAGATAAGTTGCATGAGGGGCGAGCGAAGGACGTTATCTGGAAATGGGCTGAGCAACCCTTATTGTTTATGGTAGGTGGACTACAACTTATATCATTGCACATCTTTGGCCAGGCCCTTCAAGGTTTTCCAATATAATCCGTCCGCTTTCTTTGACTCAATGAGTCAGTTGCCTGATGAAGTCAAGTTCTAATCGTTGAAGATTTTGTTCAAGACTTATTAAGTATATACTTTATTGTGGTTCTTCTCATATAGTCTGGTGTTGGTATTAACCTGAACATTTCTTCAACATTGATGGCAATTTGCTATTAAACAGATATTGTTGATTGCTTGCAAATAGTGCGTAGATGTTATCAGAAGTTGCTTAATAATTCCTTTGAAGATGGAGACCAACCATTCATAAACTGCAATTTCTTTAGATGTAAATAGAAGGAACTTCTTTAACTTCTTTCAATTGTATTATTTCAGGATCCAAACTTCCCGCCTCATCCCGTCGTAGTCCCACATCCATCGAGAGTGGCGGCATCACCATAGCCGCTGCCCGTTACAGCTCCGAGGACGCCGGCAACCTGGTGGCGTACATCGTTGCCTTGGTGGAGTACTCCCATCTGTGCGGCCCGCTCCGGGAGGCATTGGGAAAACTGAAGGATCTGGAGAACGAGAAGATCTACACGGAGAAACTGCAGAAGGAACAGGAGGAAAAGGTCGGTGTTGCCAAATCTGTGAACATAAAGAAGCCCAATTTGTGTTCAAGTATGGCTGGGCTAATGTTAAAGACTATCATTATTTGTGATTCAAGTAGCCCAAATTGGTCTACTTTTACAGACAATGTATGTGATCTATTATCTTTATTTGGCTATCGAGCTGCCACTTTTATGGACCAAGTCTGTGATCAAGTATCCTAATTGGGCTACATTTATAAACCAATTCTGTGATCAACGAGCCCAATTTGGCTGCTTTTTATAGATCATATATATAGATGAGGTGACCGTTGTTTACATCCAATGTTTATCAACAAACGCAACGGTCGAAGGGACTGGACTGTCGATACACGCTTGAGGGAACAGCATATGACCACAACACTGTCCGCTATGCCGTACTGCCCTTTATAATGCTTTGGCGCGAGTTTAAAAGTATGGGTTCTAAACAAAACAGGATGCCCGCTCAAACTGCCGGCAAAGAACAATGGCAACTAGCCACGTTTTGCCCGGTGTGACGTCACCTGTCACCCCATCTATATGAATGAATTTGATATACAGCTCAATTAAGGTACTTGTATTCACCAAATCAATTACCAAACAGCCCATTGGATTACTTTGATATAACCACAAATCGTCCATACTTCAAATATATGGCTTATTCATGTTCTACTAATCACTGAACTCTTACACACCATTTCTACTTTCATGTTTCTACTATTTTATTGTATCTACTAAACTCTTACACATCATTCCATTTCATGCCTGTTTCTAACACTCCTCTACCTTTAATGGCTGCTATCAGGAGCGGGAATTGGAGCGATTACGATTGCTCATGGTGAGAGAATGCTTCCGCCGTAGAATGTTGAATGTATCCTTCCGTACAGCTAGCGATATTTGTATGCGATCAGTAGGACATGCGTTGATGTCTCTTCCCAACTTGAATGTGCACACCACCATTAACACTTTCCATGCAGCTATAGTTTTAGTATATGAAGAGGTTTTTTGCAAAAGGGCCTTTATCCACTTTGGCTCTTATTGAGAAAAAGTCAAAAAACTGTTTCTAAATATTCAAGTTGAGCAATTGAAAAACTGAATGGATTATGAAAGAGGTACACTACATACTAATTGAAATTGAAATAAATTTAAAATGTGCTAGTTTTCAATTTTTTTAAAATCATTTTTACATTTTGTGAAAATTTGGATGTAGGCCCTTTTGCAACAAAACTCCATCTGTTTGTACATAGAGAAAAAATACCACACAAAAAAAATCATTTATTTTAATCATTTAAAAAAAATAAGTTTGATATAGAAATGTATAGGTCACAATCATACGTTTCAAGGAAATAAAGTCATTTTTTACAAAAAGACCTACATCTCGATTTAATTCTGGATACAGGCCTTTTTGCAACAAAACAACAATTTCAATGGCTGTTTACAGTGAGATGTAGGTCTTTTTGAAAAAATGACTTTGTTTCCTTGAAACATATGATTTTTCCCTATACATTTCTATATCTAACTCATTTTTGAAAAAAATGCACCATAGCCCTTTTGCAACAAAGCTCTTCATATACAAAACAGAATTTTTCAGAAACCTTTTCAAATTTTCAAAGTCTATCTCAAGGACAAATCTAGTCGTTGAGTCAGACCTGAGATTTTGATACAACTTGCCAATTGTTGCCAAGCTATTTTCCTATAGAACCACACAATAGCTTGCAAAGGCTGTGTGCACCCTTACAGTACTGACACAAAGTATGATTTCCATTTGCTTATGTACTTCTTGGTGCTATTGTTGAGCTTATGTAGGCTGCAATATCAATATCATCTTGTTTTTTGTTTGTTTTGTTTGTTTTTTGTGCAGCTACAGTTTCATGTTCAAAATTGCATCTGCTGTCTCCCTGTCAAACTTATTAATTGATATTTGATCAATTATTATTCAGATTCTTGTTCAGTATGACTTGATATGATTGAAACCAGTGGCTTGACTTATCCTGGTTTGAGCTAACAAGAGACTTAGCTTAACCGATTGGATAGACTTGATGACTTAATTTGTAGAAATTTGATAAAGACTTGACTTGAATCATGTCTGTCAGTTACTTCACCTTATTTGTGACTTGACTTGACACGTAACTTGAGGTTTATCGACTTGTTCACGAAACTGGCTGACACAAGAGTCCCTGTTGAATTTTTGCTCACTGTGGGTATAGTATGACTTGTGCTTGTGTAGCTGCTATGTTATTGACACTTTTCACACGCTATTGGTTTTACCATACAAAACGGATTTTTCAGAAACCTTTTCCAAAATTCAAGGTGTATTTCAAGGATTTTTTAACCGATCAATACTAGCCATGTTTGTACTTATTTTAATGCATTTCTCATGGTGATTCCAAATGTGGTAATGAAATTCAATATTTTTGACATTTTTGAAACATTTTGTAAAAGTTTGGAATGTCGTCTGCAGACGCCTGCCGTGTGGAAAGTGTCAAACTATGCTGTGAATTATTGGTTTTATTTATGTCTATTGAAAGCATATTCCCATCCACTTTATATTAAACAGGAAGCCAAAGAAGCGGAGGAGAGAGCCATCAAAAGAGATGCCGAACCAGAGCCAGACTACACAGAGGCTGACATTCCTAGATTGCAAGTAGAGGTCAACGAACTTCAGGCACAATTTGACGCCTCGGTGGTCACCAAACACTCACTGGAGATGGAGTTGCTTGCCAGCAACGAGAGGCTGAAAGCAGCGACTAACATGATAAGAAGGTATGATGTGTTGGCTGTAACCAAATTCAGAATATCTTTGAATTTTCCTGGATTTTCCTGGAATTCAGTTTGGTTGAACCTATCAATACTTAGGCATATTATACTAATTACCATCTGATACCGTTTACCTTAATTCGACATTGATCGTGTACAATTTCATGATTTGGTAATTTGGATGTATATCACATCAACATTATCAGCACCACTCGCCACTGATATATCGCTTCAACCAAATTAGCGCCATCATTTAACCCTTTTCCCATAAATTAGAATATTTCAGGGTTTCTACGTACCTATATCTATTGATACAATTCATTTTTTCCCTCCAAATTTCATTTTCTCAGCAATGTCTCAGTGCCCCTTTAAATGTCATTGTTGCATTAGAAACACAGAGAGTTCAATCCAGGGTGTCCCAAAATGACTTATACTATGTTTTTAACCCCCTGAGAACTACCGGCCGATTGGTTAAAAAGATGGATACATCATTTATTGAACCAATGAGAGACATTGTTAGAATAATTGTATCCCTAATAAAGATGAGAGTGAAACATTTTACAAGCTGCATTTGAATTGGCTATTCATATGAGTACATCTTGTAATAAACCAATCAGAACCACTGTAAGATAGACAGTTAGACCCCAGGGGGTTAAAAATCAAAACATTAAAACGAATTCAATCTTATATCAAAATAAGGCAAAGCACAAAAAAGGTATCTGTCTCACATACCTCGCGCGCATAAGAATGTGGAGTCACTTTTGCTGCATAACCCTACGAGATGAGCCCAATTTTAGTTTATTTTGTTTGTTAATTATCAAAAACAAATTGAAAACAAATTGCCTCTAATAAGGGTGGTGGGCCAAAAACCTAATAAAAAAGAAAGAAGAAAAGAAAATTCCGCATTTAGCATAGCTATTTTTTGGTAGAAAAAAGGGGTAAAAAGCATTTTGCGTAGCTATTTTCCAAATTGTACATGAGACAGACCTTTTTTTGGCCTATTGGTCATCATGTTCCCTATTTATTCTGTTAATTTCAACAAGGTATCTTGTTTGTGTTGTGGCATGAGTGAAAACCTAATTTTTTCACATGTTCAGTGAAAACCTGTTTTCAATTTCAGCACTGCTGTTAGGCGACAAACAAATATCAACCCTGTTCTATGGGGCGAGCAGACCTCTCAGGATGGGGCGGTCGATCAGGTGTTTGTTTTTTAAAACTTTTTTCCTCTGTTCTCCTCTTGCAAATGACAGTCAAAATCAAACAAATCTGTAAAAATCTTGCTGTATCCAAACAGCGCAGCGAGGCTTTTGAACCTCGCTGATGACAATCACAACAAATACAGTGATAAAAAGGTGGAAATAGATTGATCTATTAAGTCCAACCACGCAATCTTGCATAGCAACCTTTGATTTCAAACAAAATTACCACCACACATTAGTGCAAATTGTTACGTTTTTAAATAGAAGCAAAGTGTTACGTCTTTCATAAATTAAATTTCAAAGCAGCGATCCACAAGCGCTGGTTTGATTTTCTGTCGTAATCGTCCCCAAAACAAGCGGCGACCAACCGGATCATCGAGCCACATAACCCTAACTCTAGATCACCACACGGCAACAGATTTCTTTTCCGACACCCAAAATTCACCAAAAAGGTCACCCCGGATTTGAACCACGGACCTCCAGCACCCGGGCCCAGATCCTAGCCACTACACCACGGCTCCCAGTTGACACTCAGCGAGTATATTTGCCTCATTATATAGCCTGGGTCCGTTTTGTAGCCAAAAAACCTGCACGCCGGGTTATAGAAACACTTTTTCCGTACAGTTGCCGTATGGTGTAGTAGGGTTAGGGTTAAGATAGCGTTTCCTTCGCAGCATTTTTCTTAGTTCTCGTGTCATATGCTCGTATGGAATATCCTCCAATAGAACCAGAATGATGACATCTCAACCTTCAGCAAACAGCCTCTCAAAGGCCACCTGCATCTGCATGTAACACCACTCATTTGCCATGAAATTTCGCGATAAGACAAGGATTGTTTTTGTGCTGCGTTGAATGGCATCGGTTAAGGCAACAATGCGAGGCTGACCCGGGGCCGTGTCATGTCTGTGTTGCCTGGTAGAACAAGTTTTTTAAAATACGAATATCGTTTTAACACGGATTTTGGGCGCATTCATGTTTTTTGTAAATTTCTTCTTTCCCTATAACCCTAACCCCACTAGACCATACAAAATCATCCAAAATAAAACTATCTCCACGCGCGTGCTGCTGCATTGGCTCGATTACGTCACCTACCGCAGGCATATGTGGCCACGAAGTTTGTGGCCGCATGTGCGCTGGGGAGTTAGCTCAGTTGATAGGGGCACAGACTTGGGTGCGAATGGTCCCGGGATCGACTCCTGGGGGTGCTCGGTGATTTTTCGGGTTAAAAAAATGGTACTTTTTCCCCCTCCCCCCGATACACGCAAAAAGATAGCCGTGGGAGTTAGGGTTAATTAACACAATTTTTCAATGTTCCATAACCCTAACCCCACTAGACCATACAAAATCATCCAAAATAAAACTATCTCCACGCGCGTGCTGCTGCATTGGCTCGATTACGTCACCTACCGCAGGCATATGTGGCCACGAAGTTTGTGGCCGCATGTGCGCTGGGGAGTTAGCTCAGTTGATAGGGGCACAGACTTGGGTGCGAATGGTCCCGGGATCGACTCCCGGGGGGTGCTCGGTGATTTTTCGGGTTAAAAAAATGGTACTTTTTCCCCCTCCCCCCGATACACGCAAAAAGATAGCCGTGGGAGTTGGGGTTAATGGATCTCTCATAAAATGTTTATTTTCGAAATTCTTGTAATTTTGTCTTTATTTTGATATATAATACATGTATACACTTTGCTGGATCTTTAATTATTATGCTCATACCCCGCACATGCCAAATCATCCATAGGTGCAGGTATAGGCTTCTACATGACCACAGAGAATCATTTCTACACAGACATTACATTGGTGCTCTGTTATGACATGCGGCAAATAGCGATCAACACTAAGGTTGTAGTTGAGGTGACGCATCGAATACCGTATGTCACAAATGACCAACAACGTTAAGTCTGTGGAGAGTTGATTCTCATATAAGCCAATACCAACACACATGGATGTGTTGGTGCTTGGGCCCTGCATGTAGGGTACTTAGGCATACCAATTATATACAGCTTTTTTCCATTGTGGAGTCTTTTATACATGTCCAACTTTTCATGAAGGATGCACTAAAAATTGATCATAAGGCAACATAAAAAATCAACAACAAACAAAATATCAACAAACAAACCAACAACAAAAAAATAAACAAAAACCTGTTCTACTGATTTCTTCCCTCTCAAATGACATTCAAATTCAGCAAAATCTGTTAAGATGTTGCACTTTTTGGAAAATGTGTAAATAATCATGAGTTGGTATATTCTTTTGTACGGGACAAAATTTCTGCCCTCTGATTAAAAACAAAATCTGTGTCGGTCATGTAGAACAGGTTTTCCCCCTTCGTAGCCAAATTAAAGCCAAATGATAGGTCATTATAGTGCTAAAGTGGTTTTGAACATGCACGCATACATTTTTTGTGACGCTTTTGTGAAAATGTGCCCGTTCTTTTTGACTCACCCTGTAGTAGATGCAACTGACAAAATAAAGCTATGTTTAATATATTGCGTTTGATTCTATTAATAGCATAAGCTAGTAGGATATCCAATATGTGTGTTCCACAAGCAGCTACGGGGGGCCAGAATCTGAAATGTGCATATAGCTCGATGACTCAATCATAAGAGGTTTATGTGACTCTAGAAAAAATGTGTAAAAGTGGTAATTTTCGTGTGATTAATTTGTTGATCTCTTCCGAATTTTAATGGTTTTGCTTTGCTTTTAAATTTGCAATCTGTTGTTGCTCATCGCATAAACCTATACCCAGAAGAAATATGTTCACGTGATTTTAATTTAAAACCTGGACATTTTTGTGACTGTATTAATGTTGGCCCTTTTTTGCTTGAAGCAGCTATTACTGCGAAAATAGATATTAATGTATTTAATCAATTTTTGATGATAACAAATTTAAAAATTAACAAAATGGTTTGAAATCTGTACAGGTAAAGTGAAAAATGTAACACATGAAAATGACCATGTTCGCATTAGCCCCTGGCTAGTCTCTGTTTTACATATTTTTAGAAAGGCCCAAATATTCCTGAATTTGGTTGATATCTTTACAAAGAAAATCAGCTGTAGTAGGGTCATAGAAGTACAACAATAACAAACAAAGAGTTTCAAGCAAAATTACCACCACTCATCAATACACATTCTTACGTTTTTAAATAGTTTCTCACAAAGTGTTATATACGTCTTGCATGAATTAAATTTCAAAGCGGCGATCCACAACCGCTGGTTTCTTGATTTTCTGTCGTAATCGCCCCCAAAACAAGCGTTGACCAACCGGATCATCGGGCCACTTTAGATAGCGTTTCCTTCGTAGTAGTTTTCTTAGTTCTCGAGTCATCTGCTCGTATGGAATATCCTCCAATAGAACCAGAATGATGACGTCTCGACCTTCGGCAAATAGCCTCTCAAATGCCACCTGCATCTGCATGTAACACCACTCGTTTGCCATGAAACTGCGCGATAAGACAAGGATAGTTTTTGTGCTGCGTTGAATGGCATCGGTTAAGGCAGCAATGCGAGGCTGACCCGCAGCCGTGTCTCTTTCTGGAATGTGTAACACCATTCTTTCTTCTTGCTCGTCGTTTTGTACCACTTCCCCATCAGCCGTGAGGTACTCCCCTTCGATGTGTTTAATTAATTCGTCCAATACCCAGTCCTCGTCATTGTCATGGTAAGCTACGTAGGCATCAAATCGCAGCGGATGAGCTGCCTCGTGGTCAATGTTATCATCCGCGGCGGCATCAACGTTGCCGTCCACAATGTCGTCCAGATCATTTTCATCGATATAATCATGGTGTCTTCTGCGGTGTCGCAGTTGAAACAGTTTGTATCGGATGCGCCAATAACACCTGATGCCGATGAAGACAATGATAGCTATTACAACAATTAGTGAAATGTTTGCACCCAAAATAAGGGGAAAGTTTAGGTTGTTATTACTGGGTGTATACATTTGGGGGGCACAGTCTAATTCAATGTTCATTAGTACAGTACCTGTAAGATTAAGAGGAATAGAGCACAGGTATTGGTTAACTCCTTCCACATATACGGCAGTGTCTTTATCAAACCAAGCATTGAAGTATGTTACTCCACTTTGGCAAGTGCAGTCAAACGGATTGCCGCTCATGTCCACGTACTGTAAATTTGAGGCATTTTGGAAGATATCATCTGGTATTCTAGTTATGCTATTGTCATTTAGGTCTAAATGCACTAAAGTGGACATCAAGGGTTTGACAAATGTCATGGACACAAGTTTGTTATGAGAAATGTCCAGGTATCTAAGCTTTGGGAATATCACCATTGTCTCTGCATGTATTACTTCCATATTGTTATGAGAAACGTCCATGAATCTGAGCTTTGCATATATCACCATTGTCTCTGCATATATTATTTCTATATTGTTATGACTGAGATCGAGATGTTCAATTTTTGTAACTCCAAGATAATCCGGAAACAAATTCAAGCTATTTTTTAAAACTAGCTTGATTAAATTAGGTAAATTCATGGAACTAAAGGATGATTGACAAATATTTGTCATTTCCAGTGATGCAAGCGAAGTAGAATTACCGAACAAAGTTAACGAAAAACAGATGTGAACCTTTCCTACCATTCTTACATCATTTAAATTCCAGAAAAGACTTAGATCTAAACAAATGGGAGAATCAAATTTTGAAAAAAAAGTTATGTCAAGGTGACATATAGTAGCAGGTAGCATTTCACCTGTTAAAGGTGGTTGGAATGTACTTGTATCTATACTTAATGTTCTCAGAACTAGGAATTGAGAAAGATTTCTGTAATCTTCAATGTTTGTTTTTATCAAAGACAAATGTGTAAGATGGTTTAAATTCAATTCGGTGCGAAGGAATTCATCGGATAATGGGTTGCCGTCCAGGAGTAAATCAGTTAGATTGGATGATGCACCAAACGGATGTGTGTTGTTTCCTGCGATATATTGTATTTGATTATAGCTCAAATCTAAGGTTTTCAAATTTAAGCCATTGAATGCATCAGATTGGACTTGCTGAATTTGATTTTGACTGAGATCTAGATTAACCAATTTCCTCAGGTTGAGGAATGCTCCAGATGATATATTTAGAATATTGTTATAATGAAGGTCTAGGGTTTCCAGACCCACTAGGTAGAAAAATGTACCATATTGTATATGCAAAAGAGAATTGTCACTGAGCATCAGGGATTTTAAGTTAGGTAGGTTGATGAATGCAAAAGATGATATAGTTTGAATATTGTTGGATTGAAGGTCAATGGTTTCCAGACCCACTAGGTTGATAAATGTGCCATATTGTATATGCAAAAGAGAATTGCCACTTAGCATCAGGGATTTTAAGTTAGGTAGGTTGATGAATGCAAAAAATGATATATTCTTAAGATTGTTAGCAGAAAGATCTAAGGTCTCTAAGTGAGTCAAGTTGGTAAATGCTGTTGAGCTTATATGCCAAATTTGATTATAACTGAGATCCAATTGCTTGAGTGTTATAGCCCATGAGAATGCTGCCGCCTCTATAGATAATATTTCATTTGCTAATGTCAAGAACTCCAAAGCCTTGAACCTATGCAGATCTTTTAGAGATTGTCTGCTGGCTATAGGGGTAGTCGTACTGAAGTTGGTCGGCATCTGATCACATTCGATGGTCAGATTTCTCAGTTTAGAATTCACAGTTTTTAGTTGATTGAACATCACACATGGAACACTGAGCCTTGCAAGTTGTTTCAATGGTGATGGACCGTAGACTGTTGTCAGTTCACTTAAATTTGGAAGATAAGTAAAAGAGCTGTTTGTCAAAGTTATGGTTAGAATATTGTCAAATGAAGTAATTTGCATGTCAATTACTGGAGGCAGCCAGCTGGCTATTACATTATGTGTTATAATATCCAATGTTATCAATTCCGGCAGCATTGCCAGTGAAGCAAGAGGTATGCTATGAAACCTATTGTCATCAAGATCAAGCTTCTGCAATTGATTCAGGTCACTGAAGGCATTCGTGGGAAGGAATTCTATGTAATTGACGCGAAGTGAAAGTGTAGTCAAGTTGCGCAGTCCACTAAAGGCAAACTCCTCGATTACTCTGAGTTCATTGTTACTAAGATCTATCTCCTCGAGCTCCGGGTGCTCGTGGAAGCTATCGTTCGGGATCACGGTGAGTCTATTGTTCTGCAGTTGAAGCACAGTAATCTGCTTTGCTGGGAGAATTGGTATGGAATCGAAATCTCTCCCCTGACAATCATAGCTGGTGTTGTTATACATCTTACATGGTGAGTGTGGCTGTGCATGAATAAAATAGCTCACCTGTAAACCACAAATGATTACAAGAAACAGTAGCTTTGCTGATACAATTTGGTCAGACATCATCACTGGGTGCTATTAGTATTATATCTTAAAGAGATGAAACGGCAAATATGACTTGCTATATATACATTGTAGGTGATATGAAATGGCAAATCTATGACTGAATGGCTATACAGGTTGGTTGCAGTGTGTGAACTAAAGTTGTGTTCAATTCTAATCCATGCATGACTAATGCAATAAATATGTGATTTGAAGTTTGAAACACCGTATTTTTGTGTATAGCTATTTTGTGATTTTTTTTATCGATGCTCACTGACACTCACTGACAATTTCACATTGTCAGATTAACAATTGTTGGCTTTTGTTGTATTAAAATTGTCTTCATTTAAACATTTTTGTAGATTATTAATTTTGCGAGTTCATATCGATTTCTGCGAAAAACACAAAATTATAACCACCACGAAAATTTCAGTTCTTACAGTAATAGACTACCCACTTTCCTGGTTTGTATAGATACTGGTTATGATCAAAGAAATAAGCAGTTGTATGCCTTCCTTTGGTAAAAATTATGCATTGTTTGAATTACAATAGATTTTAGGGAAGTTCTTGAAAATATTATAGCTACTGTTTTCCTGAGTTGCTTTCTTTACAGAGTTCATAGTTAAACAAATACAGGGTCAGATACAGGGTGGTTCAAACCAAGTTTTTTGTCAGCCATTTTGACCGACAATACATAAACTATTGTATAACTTTATACATTTGATCAAACACTATACTAGGTGTGGAGCATTGCTGGTGAACTCCCCCCCCCCATTCATGGAAAAAGCAGTTTTGCTACTAAACATTTTGAGGCGACAAAAAAAACCATGTTCCATGGGCCAGACCGACCCATTTCTTTTAATTTGAGATTCTTTTGTTGTTTGTTTTTTGTTGTTGGTAAATTAGTTGATTTTCTTTATCTTTCTTTTTTTAAATGTTCATAAAAATGTTGAAGAAAAAAAATATGCATGAACCAACGTCTGAATAAGGTGGGTTTCTTTGCAGTCAACGGTTTTGTTTGGGGGGGCCTGCTGAGCATCATCCACACGGTGATGAAATGGGTCCCCATGTAGGTAAATTTCTAAATATTTCCCAATTTCATAATTTTTTAGGAAAAAAATGGGGGGGGGGGGGGGATTCAAAAAGAAATGGGTCGGTCGAGCTCCGTAGAACAGGTTTTTTTGTGTGGTCTTATCATTAATATTTTTAATGCTTGTATATTACAGAGTTGTAGACTTGAGTTGTTTGCGACTTGACTTGCAAATATTGGCATTGACTTGTGAATTGACTTGACTTGCAACCCTATGACTTGTGACTTGACTTGGACTTGCAAAAATTTGACTTGTGGCCAACACAAGTCAAAAGCATAATTTAGCGATCCGATCTCATATTCTTTCTACAAATGCGACAATAAAATAGCGCATTTGTCGGATGTCTGCATTTGTAGGTTTCATTTCCTGTCTCCTGACGAAAAGAAAAATGAAAAAATAGCGCCCCCATATTTGTAATCGATTAATTGCTATTCGATATCATTATCAGTGCTGTCAAACCCGCGATTTTGTAAGTGACGGCAAAAATTAGAGACAGAGAAAAATAATATTTTAAAGGTGTTTTAGCCTGGTGATAATCAAATATGGGTGATTTTGTGCGACCATTTTTTGTGACTTGGCCTGATTTCTTTTGGCAACCCTGTTCGATATTCCAACATGGCGAGTGCCATTATACCACGAGTTGTTGGTTTCTCATTCAGAACAGGGGTGTACCTTCATTTTGTCCCCAACTGGCCAGTCAGGCAGGTAGCAAGTAAAAGTTACCAGCCCGACTGTGAACTTACCAGCCCAACAATTAATCTTACGATTTCAAAATAAAAGCTAATACTCTTGAATAAGTGTCACTTTTATTTGTCTGAATTGCCTCAAGTTTTTGTTACAATCAATCATGGTATAGTATACAAATATTGAATGCCCGAGAGTGTGATAGTATAAACTATATCACGAGGTCCAATTTGGATTTTCCCATTGCACGAGGCGAATGACCGACTTGGGACTTGCAATAAATGACTTGTGACTTGACTTGGACTTGCAATAAATGACTTGTGACTTGACTTGGGACTTGCAATAAATGACTTGTGACTTGACTTGGACTTGCCATAAATGACTTGTGACTTGACTTGGACTTGCAATAAATGACTTGTGACTTGACTTGTGACTTGCAATAAATGACTTGTGACTTGACTTGGACTTGCAATAAATGACTTGTGACTTGACTTGGGACTTGCAATAAATGACTTGTGACTTGACTTGTGACTTGCAATAAATGACTTGTGACTTGACTTGGACTTGCAATAAATGACTTGTGACTTGACTTGGACTTGCAATAAATGACTTGTGACTTGACTTGGACTTGCAATAAATGACTTGTGACTTGACTTGGGACTTGCAATAAATGACTTGTGACTTGACTTGGACTTGCAATAAATGACTTGTGACTTGGCTTGGACTTGCAATAAATGACTTGTGACTTGACTTGGACTTGCAATAAATGACTTGGGACTTGACTTGGACTTGCAATAAATGACTTGGGACTTGCAATAAATGACTTGTGACTTGACTTGGACTTGCAATAAATGACTTGTGACTTGACTTGGACTTGCAATAAATGACTTGTGACTTGACTTGGGACTTGCAATAAATGACTTGGGACTTGACTTGGGACTTGCAATAAATGACTTGTGACTTGACTTGGACTTGCAATAATGACTTGTGACTTGACTTGGACTTGCAATAATGACTTGTGACTTGACTTGGACTTGCAATAAATGACTTGTGACTTGACTTGGACTTGCAATAAATGACTTGTGACTTGACTTGGACTTGCAATAAATGACTTGTGACTTGACTTGGGACTTGCAATAAATGACTTGTGACTTGACTTGGACTTGCAATAAATGACTTGTGACTTGACTTGGACTTGCAATAAATGACTTGTGACTTGACTTGGACTTGCAATAAATGACTTGTGACTTGACTTGGGACTTGCAATAAATGACTTGTGACTTGACTTGGACTTGCAATAAATGACTTGTGACTTGGCTTGGACTTGCAATAAATGACTTGTGACTTGACTTGGACTTGCAATAAATGACTTGTGACTTGACTTGGACTTGCAATAAATGACTTGGGACTTGACTTGGGACTTGCAATAAATGACTTGTGACTTGACTTGGACTTGCAATAAATGACTTGTGACTTGACTTGGACTTGCAATAAATGACTTGTGACTTGACTTGGGACTTGCAATAAATGACTTGTGACTTGACTTGGGACTTGCAATAAATGACTTGTGACTTGACTTGGACTTGCAATAATGACTTGTGACTTGACTTGGACTTGCAATAATGACTTGTGACTTGACTTGGACTTGCAATAAATGACTTGTGACTTGACTTGGACTTGCAATAAATGACTTGTGACTTGACTTGGACTTGCAATAAATGATGTGTGACTTGACTTGTACTTGCAATAAATGACTTGTGAGATGACTTGGACTTGCAATAAATGACTTGTGACTTGACTTGGACTTGCAATAAATGACTTGTGACTTGACTTGTGACTTGCAATAAATGACTTGTGACTTGACTTGGACTTGCAATAAATGACTTGTGACTTGACTTGGGACTTGCAATAAATGACTTGTGACTTGACTTGGACTTGCAATGAATGACTTGTGACTTGACTTGGACTTGCAATAAATGACTTGTGACTTGACTTGGGACTTGCAACAAATGACTTGTGACTTGGCTGGGACTAGCAATAAATGACTTGGACTTGCAAAAAATGACATGTGCCCATCTCTGGTACATTGTCATGTCATCAAATCATGTTTGTAGAGGTGTGCAGTTATAAGCAGGTGAATAGTCAGGTTCTACCTGTGAGGTTGACTAGTCAAGAGTGCAGTATTGAATTGTCTGATGTTTTATATTGGGTGAAAAATGAGCAATGAAACATGAATATCTTGTATTTCAGCTTGTAGAAACCACCAAGCACCAGTGCTGGCGTAGTTAGGTTTTTCAAATTTGTAGACAAGGAATTAAAGTGAACCGACAAGACTTAAAGGCATATTATGTGATATTTTCCAAGTAGCGCCCTCTATCATTGATTTTAACTATGAAAGCAGATTTTCTTGCAGATTTGCATTTTTGATCATAAATCATAAAGATCTTCCAAGTTACAGATTGATACAATTCCTAATTACTTCAAAATCATGGTTTGAAAATAGATTGTACCGATTTTTCAAATTTTACTTTAAATTCACTCTAAAACCATGATTTTGAGGTAATAGGAATCGTATCGCTCTGGAATATCAAATATATTTATGATTTATGATCAGAAAAGTAAATCTGCCAGAAAATCTGCTTCCAATTTTTTTCGAGGATTGTGGGCGTCCCCTGGAAAAGATCACTTAATATACCTTTAACCCTAAAGGCGACCAGTTATTTACGCATACAGCGTTATAGGAGTTTCCTATCCCTAAATAAATACTATCTCTGGTTGGCTTGACCCCCTAATTTCATATTTGATTTCATCCAATCCATAACTAGCCTACAACAAGAGCAGAAGAGATGGCAGGTCTACGTGGACGACCACTCCAACACGGAGTGGCTCCTTAGCAACTGCGTCACCGCGGCAGCCTTCCTCATATACTGCGGCGGCATGACGACGGACTGTCGCAGGAGACTGGCCGACTTCTTTAACCACATGAGCGAGCACCATGGATTGCCCGTGCCGAAGAAGAGAATGTTCAGAGATATACCGCTCATGGATTTCTTGTACACACCGGTAAGGCCTTTATTATTATAGCCTAACAAATATATAAGAAATTGAATTTTTTTATTAGACATTACAATGGTAATATCCCATACACCAGAAATTGATTTGATTGGACTATACAATTAACACTTTCCAGACAACAGTTCCAAAATTTCACAAAATGTTTCATAAATGTTGAAATTATGAATTTTAATCACCATATTTGAAATCACCATCAAACATGCATTAAAATAAGTACAAACATGCCTAGTATTGGTTCAGTAACCCTTTAGATAAACTTTGACATTTGGGAAAGGTTTCTGAAAAATATGTTTTGTATATGGTAAAACTAATAGCCATGTGGAAAGTGTTAAGAAAGTGTCACACATTTGAACACATGCCCCAGCTAGGAAAGTCAGACAATGAATTAAAATAAATGTCTTGAGTCCTTTTGCAATTCACAAAAACGTTTGTAAGTTGCTGCCATGTTGAAAGTTGGGAGATTGTTTATGTTTACATCATCAAGTTTGTTATGAATTTCTCGTTTTTATTTCCAAACCAAAGGTGGACATTGAATCATTGAAACTTCTCAACATTCCCTGCACACCAAACGCCGAGGACAATGCCTGCTTTATACTACAAGAGCTCAGTTGTACAGCTTGGTCTCTGCTCTGCGATCCTACCAGTCGTGTTCTGGATTGGCTGCAATGCTATCTTAGAGGCAATATGGTATTGGTGAAATTCCATGTAAGTAAATACAACTGATTTTCGCATGGATGCAAGACTTCCGGACATTTCCAGAATTCCAGATATGAGGCCATAAAAAGAAAGAAGTCGGGAAATGAAAAAAAAGGGGAAAAATCTTTATTTTTTTGTCATTTTTTTTTGGTGTCATTTGTCATTTTTTTGTCATTTCCAGAATCAGATGATGATATTTCAGCATAAAAAGAACCAAGCATGTTTTTAAGGGGATGGTACCCTGTCACCTATTTTCGAGACGAACCCCCATAAAAGTTTGATGCCACGCGCAAACGCTCAGGGGCCGTTTGCAAAACTAGAAACATGTTGACTGTCGTAATTGCTAACTAAGGGTATTTTGATCTTGGTAAGATAGTGGATTATAACCGGGAACTTTTAAAAAAAAAGTTTTTTAATTTATTTTTTGAAATTATCACCACAATATGAGCTATTTATTTATTGCATGGCTATTCTAATCAGAGTTATGGCTATAGTCTATTTATCGATCACGAGACAGTAACTGCATCATTAACTGCAGCACATTAACGTGCATGCTTATTTGAGGCACTGGCGTAAACATTCATCCGTAGAAAGATGGAAGACACAAACATGTACGTAAATGCTTCGCCTATAAAGTTACGTCAGTGTCCAGAGGAAGGTAAAATAGTCCCATTTTGATGTAGATTTTCCTATAACCCTAAATCCATGGGCATGTTTTGGGAATAAAACTTCCAGGGGAGAGAAACCGGGTCAAATTTGGGGGGAAATCAGGTTGCACCAGCACTTGAGATTGAACCAGGGCCGCCCGCGTTGGTTGAAGTGTGCCACTTAACTGATTGCGCCAAAGAGTCAGCCGGAAACAAATCTCGACACTTTTGATAGCCTGTCTGATTGCTACCAGCAATTAGCAGTGTTAGGGTTAACACTTTCCACACGGCAGGCGTTTGCAGACGACATTCCAAAATTTCACAAAATGTTTCCAAAATTTTCAATATTATTGATATTCATCACTATATTTGGAATCACCATGGAGAAATGCATTACAATAAGTACAAACATGCCTTGTATTTGTTCAGAAATCCTTGAGATAGACTTTGAAAATTGAGAAAAGTTTCTAAAAAATATGTTTTGTAAATGGTAAAACTAATAGCTGCATGGAATGTTTGAAGAGTGTAAATTTTCCTTGTCAACGGTTAAAAAGGGCATATTTAGGTACAACCTTTCATTTTCTTCTGCAAAATAAAAGTAGGTATTATCTAAATATGCAATGGCCACATATGTTTACCATGTACCAAAAATTTCATCCATGTTAGGAGCTACGAGCTCAGCTCGAGACCTGCCTGACAGAGGGCACTCCGCTGGCCATCATGGACACCGACGTACATGCCATGGCTGATGATCCAAGATTTCACTGTCTGTTGCGAGAGAGAATGAAATTCATGAAGGCAAAGTCGCCATTCAAAATGATGGTAAGTATGAGGAAGATTTCTCATCAATGGTAGCATACAGAATATAAGTTGTTGTCCTCAGACAGATTTGAACCAGCAACCTGTTGAATGCACCGAACCAATGAGTTAACATTAACAAATGGGGAAATTAATTATGTAAATCAATCCCAAAGACAATGCATGGGTTATGCATATTAACCTTATTATGTGTACTTACTGGAACTAAATATTTTTTTAACCAGACAGTTTGACAGGTAGAAATACCTGCCCAACACTCTCACTTTACACGCCCAACATCAACATTATCCGCTATGGACGGGCGGGCGGGTGCTATTTTCAGGCTTGCTTGCAAACAGCTAGGGATATGCAACCTGAATATGAGACACAGCAGTTTTACTTAAAGATAATACAGTAGCGGTTGCTGTCTGATAGGTCTACATACATTTCATATTGTACAAGCATTCAACTTTAGCAATCACCCTAGTCATTCCATTCTTCAGCCTAATTGTTCATTCTGCACTTGCGCTGCACCCCACCAGACTCCCTGATGGCATACACCAGCAAGCTCAACCCCTTGTCATTCATTATTCCTATAGGTTGCAGACCATGAAGTAGAGTGCCATCCAAACTTCCGCATATTCTTCCACACCACGACTCGCCCACACTGCATCCCCGACTCCCTGGCCGCATACACCAGTGTGCTAAACTTCTACCAGACGCGGGATGACTGCGAGGAGGAACTGTTGTACAGGTTCATGGCGCTGGAGAAAGCCAGGCTGGATGAGGATAGGGTGGCTGCGGCAAAGGTAGGAACAATTCCACAGTTATAGTTTGATCAGTTCCAAATTGGCAAAGCCGTCTTGAAGCAGCGAATGAATACAGAAGGACGCAGATGCGCATAAAGGCAATAAGCGCACTGTGCATCATATGCATGATGCGTGCCTGTTAACCAAACCGTGTGCGTGTGGCATTAACCACACATGTACGCTTGGATTACTTTTGCTCGCGGAGAGATAAAAACCGAGCATTTCTCGCCAGTTTTGAACTGATCAAACTATAGCATCATGTAGACTGATATTGTGCTTAATTATGTTTTGATGATTTATTCAGAGATGTTATTCCGAACTGGCTAGCATCGTGAACCCTTCATTCAGCGTAGTGTTTTAAACTTCCCTCCACTTGTCACATGACAGCCTTTTGGGCGATCATATGACAGCAGGTCAAGGACGTCCAAGTTATCACCAAAGAAGATCAATTTTGGAAGATCAAAGAGGCCTTATTGAAATAAGGACACAGAATCCGACCCTCAACAGACACACCAAGTACGACCTACCCACAATAACCTGCAGTGGAGTGGAGTAAACATACGCTGAAAAGAACGAAGGGATCGCGATAATCCCAAAAGCTATCAGCGCTCAAGGATAATGGCTCGAAAATGATTAGAAAATATTTGGCAACTAAAACAAAAAATGAAATGTTTGAAATATTTTGAGAATTTTGAAAATTGTTGATAATTCACCAATATTTCACAACATTTTTGAAATAAAAACAAAAACAACAACAAAAAACGCCCAACTGACCTACCCTACCTAAGAGGTCCGTTTGCCAGTAACAGGGTGTTTCTGCTGCATATAAGTGACAAATAAAATCAAACCCACACAGTATGTATATTTGATTCTTGTGTTATTTGCTCTCTTTCAGGATAAGATTAACAACATGCAGCAGCTCAATGAGCTAGAAGAGTGTATGTTAGATTGCTTAGCGTCCGATACCAGACTGTTAAACAACTTGGCGACCACAAAGAAACTCGCGGACCTGAAGAAACACTATGATGAAACACTCGAGAGGTAGGCTCTAGGAAAAGCTTGGTGTTTTTTTTTTATTGAATCCAGGAGCTGATATGAAAGCTTATGCTGTATAAATGATTACAGTTTTATATGTGATGTGACTCACGTAAAATGAGTCAGAACTCACAAATATTAATTTTCAGATATAGACAAGCAAAGGAGGTAATGTCTTTTTATTTCCTATTGTTTTTGCAACCCTTCAACTGCTCGTATCATCTTCTTTTTTTATTATTTCCTTATAAATGATTACAAATCATTTATTTATTTCCATTAAGACCATATCTATTTACAAACATCAATCATTTCAAAACAACAATAATATAAAAATAACAATAATATAAAAATAACAAACAACAATAATAGCCACATTTTTGACTATCCATTATCATGTATACTATTATCATTATCTTTTTTGTATTCCCAGCCAAGACCGCGTGCACATGTCAGAGAACGCTATCAACAACGCCCGCGAAGGCTATCGCTCGGTGGCCAAGCGTGGCGCTGTTTGCTTTGACGTGTCTCGTTGCCTGCTCGAGATCAACCCTATCTACCAGACGTCGTGGCAACAGTTCCTGGACGTTTATGACGCTTCCATCAAGCATTCTGAAAGGTAAAGTAGTCTTGAGACAGTGTGTAGTGGAATCAAAATATATTTGTTATACTGATAAATCTAAGTTAGACCATTATTCCTCTGAATGTATTAACACTTTCCACGTGGCTATTAGTTTTACCATATACAAAACGGATTTTTCAGAAACCTTTCCCAAAGTCTATCTCAAGGATTACTGTACCAATACTAGACATGTTTGTACTTATTTCAATGCATTTCTCATGGTGATTCCAAATATGGTAATGAAATTCAATAATTTTGAAATTTTTGAACATTTTGTGACATCTTGAAATGTCGTCTGCAGACGCCTGCCGCGTGGAAAGTGTTAAAAATCATTAAACATAAGCAGATTATAATACTACATTTCAATTAATCTTTTTCTTGTTATAATCAAAATTGTTAATATTCTAATCCTTAATCAAAATTGAAATAAGATAATAATGATTTTTGCTTTAGTTGTTTCATAATAACCAATGTTTTAAATCAATTGCAATCATACATGGTGTATTTTGTGTGTGTTTATTTTGTTGAACTAACATTAACTACATTATATCTTTGTTTTTTATGTAACATATTCTATGGGCCTGATTACCCTTAGGATTTTAGAATTTTAGATTTTTTTTATTTTTAATATCATATTTTTTCGGAATATTTTTGAAATGCCCCAAAACAGACTTACCTTTTGTAAAAAGTATGTCTGCCCATTATAAAGGTCTTTGTTGCACAAATAAGTAAACAGTTATCTAGTGAAATATATATACCATAACTTGTGCTCAAGTATTATCATATACTCGCCATAATAGTGCTTATGACATAGTTTTTATTTGCATGCAAGTGTAAACCAGATGTGTAACCACCTTAACCCCCTGAGAACTACCGGCCGATTGGTTAAAAAGATGGATACATCATTTATTGCACCAATGAGAGACATTGTTAGAATAATTGTATCCCTGATAAAGATGGGATTGAAACATTTTACAAGCTGCATTTGAATTGGCTATTCATATGAGTACATCTTGTAATAAACCAATCAGAACCACTGTAAGATAGACAGGTAGACCCCAGGGGGTACGCGGCTATTATTTTTACCATACACAAAACAGATTTGTCAGAAACCTTTCACAATTTTCAAAGTCTATCTCAAGGATTACCTACCCAATACTAGGCATGTTTGTACTTATGTCAATGCATTTCTCATGGCGATTCTAAATGTGTTAATGAAATTCAATAATTTTGACATATTTTCAACATTTTGTGAAATTTTGGAATGTCGTCTGCAACCGCCTGCCGCGTGGAAATTGTTAATCACAAATTCATCTACTGTAGAAGTGGTAATTCTTGCGAGGGTTTTATTTTGTGCAAATTTCGCGAGTAGACATGAAAACACAAAAATATAAACACACACAAATATTCTTATGCAATAGCGTTTCATTATAATTAATGTAGAAACCGCGAAATTAAAGTCTTGCACATTTTCCAAAAAACTATAAAATTACAAAAATATCTGTACTCGAAAATTACCACTTTGATATGCACAGAAGTTGGATCATGGTCAAAGTATATGAAGCTGATTCAGAAAGTAATTCCGCTCCTCTCGTTTGATACGAACCAAGAAAACAGTTCAAAAATGTCATGAAAAATCGTTCATCAACCTGGTACCCAACTATGTTGGTTCCAGATTGTGTGACCATGGACAAATGAATGATCAGAACCATCAAGTTTGATTACCCAGTTTTTACATTTTGGAAAAATTGTAATTGAAAATGTCTATTATATTTGGCTTGTGATCTTAAAGATCAAAATTTAATTGTATGCTCGCTTTATTGGTTGACATCTGTAATCAGAAAACATTGCTCAAATATGTGTGGTGGTATGGGAAAACCCGTCGGAAGTCGCTAGTGTTAATATTGAGATATCTGGGTCATACCAAAATATTCCTAACAAATGAGTTCCAAGTCAATTTTCCAACTTTGGTCTCAAGATAGAGATTATACCTTGAACTTTAGTCTCCAGGAGTTTTTTATACAAAATTCCAGATGTGAAGTTTATTTTAGTACTTTTCTGAACCTTGTTTATCAAATTGTATGTGTAAAATGCTATGTTTACGTAAAATGACATTGTTACCATGGTAACCACTTGTGAATTCCGACAATGCATTGTAAAGATTTTGAAAGTGAAGAACTTACAATCGCAAAAAACTAGGTTCATATCAAAAGTTCTTTTCATATGACAAGCTATTCTGTGTGATATAACAATGTAGTTTTATTATTATTCGAGCATTTAAAAGATTTTGTGTACACCTTTGAATTGTCATTTTCAATTTTGAGAGTTGCGTTTAAACTTGCCGACTTTAAAATACTATAACTGTAGTTCTAGATGGAATTTCTGAAAAATTTAAACTGTCTTATACTCAGTAGAGTATGAAGCTCTCTGCCAAAGAAAAAACACCAAGTTGCTAGAAAATGACCATGTGAAGGGTTTTCCCATGCCACCACACATATACATTGTCCGTTGTGTTTGTAAACATCTGCAAAGAGGTTGTTTTGTATTAAAGGCATGCAGCGACATTTACTATTATACCTTAGTGCCAGCCCCACCATTATTGTCTATATAACCACCATATAATGCAGGGAATGTTCATATTGAAGCTGAGTAGCAATCCAGAAACATTTGTTATTATAATAACCTCAGTGCCCCACCATCTCACAACACAAAACAACCTTCTAACCATAATGCAATACTACTGTTATGTCAAAACCTTGTATCTCCATCCGACCTTCAGCATGTATATGTACATCATGTATAATCTGCTCTAAACGTGTTCAAGGGCCAAAAACTTTTCTATCAAAACCTTATAAGTGCTCTTGCCCCTGAACATGTCTAAAGCAACAGGTCTTTTACATAACCAGTGGACATTTTTTACTTTACACATGCTGAAGGGCCAGAAAGACATACATGGTTTTGACAGAACAGCAACGATGCGTGTCATCATATTTTGTCTTAACTTGTGACTTGATATGATCTTATTTGGAAATATGTATGGCCCCATCCACTCATAAACGGGAAACACTGTAGTTTGATCAGTTCCAAATTGGTGAAGCCTCCTTACTGCAGCGAATGAATACAGAAGGACGCGGGCGCCAACAAAGGCAACAAGCGCACTGTGCATTATATGCCTGATACGTTAGTGCGGCCAAAACCGTGTGCGTGTGGCCATAATCCTGCGCGTACGCTTGAATTACGTTTGCGCTCGAAGAGATAAAAACCTGAATATTTCTCGCCAATTTCGAACTGATTGAACTATA
>CM069446.1:65062194-65274054 GCA_035610835.1 Ophiura sarsii | reverse complement strand
CCTTGCACAATAATATATGGCTATATATTATGACAATGAATAAACTGAGACAAAATTTGAGGAGCATGACACAAGCCTGCAGGTATGGGATCAGATTCTGGCACCAGCTGCCTTGCTTTAGTCCTCCCCCCTCCCCCTGCAAGTATGCTCCCCACCCCCCCTCTCCCCCCCCCCCCCCCCCCCCCCCCCCCCCCCCCCCCCCACACCCCAAACAAAAAAAACAAACACCAAACACCTGGAGCATTTAATTTCTATGTGACTTTATTCCCAAAATTATTCCTAGAAGGTTACGAGTTATTATGAACCACTCTAATAACACCCTGTTTGATAATTCTGTGGTATGGCTTGTTTGCTTAATGGAGAGGGACCACCATCTCTGCTCAATCTCCAGTGCTGCAATATGATTATTTTTTTTCAGGAGGAATTCGAAAATGTCCGCATATTCCTTGATGTCCATTTCCCTGTTTGAAATCTTGAAAAACACAAATGTTATAGTGACTTATACGTAATATCAATGGTAAGAGGGAAGCCCTAACAGAACACACAAACGAAACCGTAACCGGATCTCAAAGGGAAGTGTTAAAATGTAAAAGTAGTGTAGTTGTAAATTTAATGTAAACCATTAAGTAAATTAAAGGTTTTGATTACGGTTTGTTGTAGACTGTAAACGTGGAAATTGTTGTGCTACATTAATCTTCACGCTTTTCACACTTCAAGCAGCTACCGCGAAAATTAAAACACACAAACATATTTATTTTGTGTATAAGTCTAGGTAATGAACTTTCAAAACACGAATTCCAACTTGTTTTGGAATTGGTGTTTTGAAAAGTGGCTGAAATTTATTTGGTTTATTTGTCAAATTGTTAGCATTTTTTTATAGTGACATTTTTTAATTTGATATAATATATTACCCTGCTACATAACTATGTGTGTATCTGGAACTAGGCCTAAACACACCACCCGGTAGGTTTTTCTTTATTTTTAGGTATTTTAGGATATTTTTTTTACCCGACAAATTGCAACTGCCTCACCCACATGGTGGGTGTATTCAGCAACTGTTATGTTGTGATTGGATAGCCAATTTACAATACCCAATTAGTTTTCATTTGCTTTCTTCATTATGACACAGACAAGCATTTACTGAAAAAAGAAACGAAAAGTGGGGTAACTTTGGCCCATGATAAAGTATATAAGAAAAATTCAAAACAATCAATTTTTAAATTTACAGCCCAGATATTTTTTTAAAGTAAAAGCAAGCAATCTCACCACAAATTTAATGATTTACCTTGTTTATTTGGAATGTTTACCTCTAGTATTACATTTTGTTTATGTGTTGGTGTTTTTTATATTTATTACATTCCAATCTGTAAAATATTCTTAGAAATATTGGGTTTTTTTAAAAACACTTCAATGAACTGTAAGAAACCGTCCTTAATTATGAACAACTGTTGGAATTTCTTATCATCCAAGTAGGTTTGTCTGAACAAGTTGCTCACATGTGGGCCAAAGTTACCCCCATGTGTGGTAACTTTGATCCACTCAAAGATTGGGGGGGGGGGGGGGGGGGGGGGGAAGTGGTAACTTTGATCCACTCAAAGATTGGGGGAAAAACTATCTAGAAATACTTTAATTTTCAAAACAAAACAAATCATGTGATAGGCAAGTTATATACTATCAACTAGTCTAGTTTACCAACAAAAAGTATCTTCCATGCAATGAATAAAAATAAAAAATGTAAAAAAAGTGGGTCAAAGTATCCCCATTCTAAGGTATGTGTTTTACATTTCTTGTTGGCTTTGACTGTAAGTGTAAAGATACTCAACAAATATTACCATGTTTATATTTGTTGTGCATCCCTGAACAAATTAAAAGTGTACTATGGTTGACTGCTTGCATGTATCTCACCCCATGAAAACTGCATGCTGATTGGTTGCAAAGTAGGATATATCATATATTGAGCCAATCAGAGATATCGTAGGAATGGTAGAAATGCTGAAGAGGATTTGATCATGAAAAAGTTTGATTCTAAATGGTTACTTCAATGTATACACCATGTTAGATAATGTAGTTGCTCTGTCAAAACTATATATGTATGTTTTTCAGGCCCTTCAGCGTGCATTAAGTAAAACTGCCTAACAGTTATGCATAGGAAGTGTTGCTTTAGACATGTTCAGGGGCAAGAGCATTTACAAGGTTTTGATAGATTTTCGTTTAGCCCTAGGACATGTTTAGAGCAGACTACCAAAAGGTTATACATTATAGGAAGTATTACTTTTATACATGCTGAAGGGCCAGATGGAGATAGGCTACGAGGTTTTGACAGAACAGCGACAATAAACAATTGGAAACACTGTATAAGAAGTCCAGTTGGATTCCGGTAATTTATAAAGTTGCAAATGTGTATCTGAAAATTTCACTGATGAAGTTAGCACATACACATTTAAGATTGAAAATCTGATTTTTTTTGTGTGTGGAAAGAAACCATTTAAACCTGTTTGAACACCCTGTAGTTTACATTTGAGACAATGAATGAGGCACATATTGACGACACAGTTATGCAGATAGATTTTATTAACCATTAACCCAAAGTGAAAGTAATGAAGAAATTGCTTAAAATAATGAATCACCAAATTCATTTATAAGTAATCATTCTGTCGCAATCATGTGAACGTTTTCTGACTTTCAGTTTTTTTTCTGAACTTTGTTAGGAAAAAAATATTTTCCATGACTCATCAGAAAGGAATCTATAACAAATAAGGACTAAACAGCATACAATGTCAGATAACCTAATTGGTTAAAGGGTTCTACCATGTAGAGACTATAATATTCTGATTATAGTCAGTTCAGTAATTTCTCGATCCGAGCATCATGCTTACATTTATCCAAAATATTGAACATGTGTAATGACACACTGCATTCCATAACATCAGGCGACTTTGAACTGCACCGCTGTTGCGATCCCGCACCAGTTACATGGAAGCATGGGAAACATTTGAAATGATCAAGAAATTATTGAAATGATTATCTAGTAACAAAGAGTCAGGAATAGTGATGGGGATCACCATCAGACAAGTTTAAGGACAGTCTTTGTGAAAATGGATTAAGATTTTTCAGAGTATGATTTGGAAAACAAGCAAACCTGTTATAGTGAATCCGTTAAACTCTACCCATATTAGTATAGGTAGCTGTCGTAGCATATCACACAAAATGTTGAGCTTGGATTGAAAATATAATGAACTCAATGGGACGGCAGGTCTAGTGAAAATATCATGCATTAAGGGGAGGGTGGGGGGGGGGGGGGGGTGTTAACTCTAATAATATGAAATTTATCAAGCGTTGTAACTTTTGAACTATTAATGAAATGTACATAAAAGTCTACATTTTTGGAAAGGGAAGTGAGTCATAGAATCCATTTTTGGTATCAAATTTCACTAAAAATGCTGATTTTCATAATTTTGATCAAAAAAGTCCCTTATTTGGCTCAATTTTTTTCAGACAACGGGGAAAAAATATCTTTTTTGATAAAAAATGCAGAAATTGCACTAAAGTCATCTAAAGACACTTCTCTAGGAACGGGTTTTTTTCTTCATAAAAATGTTTTTAAAACTTTTAACCAAAAAAGGTTAACAATTGCATTTTTGAGGTAAAACAAAAATTTGTAGCACTTTAATGTCTGTATGCTGTGTGCATACCTCTTTCCATTGGTACTGATAACCTTCTGTTAATTTGTCATTGTGTCCCCATTGTCAGGTATTAGCGAGAATCAATGTTGTCAGTTCAGTGATGCTGATAATCTGATGTCAAATTGTCATTGTGTCCCCATTGTCGGGTATTAGCGATCCAAGAGTCAATGTTGTCAGTTCGGTGATGCTGATAATCTGATATCAATTTGTCATTGTGTCCCGATTGTCAGGTATCAGCGCGAGAATCAATGTTTTCAGTTCGGTGATGCTGATAATTTGATGTCAATTTGTCATTGTTTCCCCAATGTCGGGTATTAGCGAGAATCAATGTTGTCAGTTCGGTGATACTGATAATCTGATCAGTTTATTGTTTCCCCATTGTTGGGTATCAGAGAGAGAATCAATGTTAATTGTTATTGGAATGATGAACATTAGAAGCAGAATGAAATGTCCCCTAAAAAGTAATACTATTTTTATTTTTATGATGTAATCATTACGTCAACAAACTTAACCGCGTAGATTAGAGTGGATCGCTTTCACAGACAAAGCGATAGGATTGCCCACACTGTTTATCATTCCATAGCCTAGATGGACGGATCTCGACACAGTTGTCAGTATTATCACCATTTGGTTGACCATCGTCCCATGTGCTGTATGTAACATCGGCATCAGTGCCAACCCATTGGAAGTCTCCCTCGACTGCCTTATCGCGTAATCCAATCCAGACATGAGTGCCAATTCCCAAACCTCTGATGAAGTCATTACGAGATGGGGTATCCGCACGTGCAAGATCTCCTCCGGGATACTCTTTACAGAAACTGCGTGCTGTTTTCCAGCTTTGGGCATTTTGTGATACATAGTAGCATCTACCGCTAGATGGTGTCCAGCCATCGGGACAGCATGTTGGTTGTGCGGATGCGTCTCTGCTGCCAGCTTTGGCTATAAGCTCAGGAATCTCGGCTTGGGCTATAACTACACCCAGCACCAGGATCAAAATGAGAATATTCATGATGGTTTTCACAATCACAGGTTAAGTTTCAAAGGTATCGAATTCTTCGCAAACGAATCGGTAGCTTTGGTAGCGCAGTATCAGTATATGGAGCGATATAATAGGATTCAAGGATTTGAGAGCACCTTTATAACATTTTCAACCTATTTTCTAATACAGAAGGTATAAGACATATGGCTCATTAACTGAAATTATTTGTGGGTGAATAAATAAAACAAATAATTGTTAAAGTTGGAGATGGTAGAATGGCCCAAAACAGATTGTCTGTGTATACACATGACCATCTTTTATGGTTTTGCTTTATTAAATGTCCGATAGAATTCGCCGGAGTGAGTGAGTTAGTGATATTAAAGGATGTTTTAATAGATTTACAATCAAACAATTAAATGTAATTAACCTTTTTAATCATCCCGAAACAGATTGTGTGTGTATACACAGTTCCATGGTTTTGATATGTTAAAGGATATATTTTGAGTGATTTACAATCAAATAATATTCAAACAGCAATCAACTTTTTTATCACTTTGTAATATTCTGATTAGCTTTTTCAGTATTATAAAACTTGTAGTCTAATAACCATCTGTCTAGTTGAGTTTATTTTAACCGATAGGTTTTCAACAAAGTTTGTATAAAGTTTTTAAACAGTTTCGCATGAGAGCAAGTCCTTGAAAATTGTGTAATTGAGAATCAATGTTGTCAGTTCGGTGATGCTGATAATCTGATGTCAATTTATCATTGTTTCCCCATTGTCGGGTATCAGCGCGAGAATCAATGTTTCCAGTTCGGTGATAATGATAATTTGATGTCAATTTGTCATTGTTTCCCCATTGTCGGGTATCAGCGCGAGAATCGATATTTCCAGTTCGGTGATAATGATAATCTGATGACAATTTGTCAATGTTTTCCCATTGTCTAGTATCAGCGAGAATAACTGTTGTCAGTTCGGTGATACTGATAATCTGATCAGTTTGTCATTGTTTCCCCCATTGATGGGTATCAGCGAGAGAATCATTGTTTATTTGAATGATGAACATTAGAAGCAGAGAATGAAATGTCCCCTAAAAAGTAATACTACAGTGTTTTATGATGTAATCTTCCTTATGTCAACACACTTGACCGCAAAGATTAGCGTGGATCGCTTTCACAGACAAACTGATAGGATTTCCAACACCGATAATCATTCCAAAGACCACTTGCATACATTGCCATACAGTCTTCTCCACCACAGCAGTTATTTGGTTCACCAGCACTCCATGTGTTGTATCTAAGAGATGCACCAGTGCCAACCCATTTGTAATGTCCCTCGTTTGCCAGATCGTTTAATCCAATCCAAACAGGAAACCGGCCAAATGTCAAACCATGGATGAAGGCATTACGAGATGGGGTATCCACGGTTGCAAGACTTCCTCCACGATATGATCGACAGAAATCGCGTGCTGATCCCCAGCTTTGGGAATTGTGTGAAACATAGTAGCATCTGTCGCTAAATGGTATCCAGCCATCGGGACAGCATGTTGATTGTGTGGATACATCTCTGCTGCTGCCAGCGCTGGCTATGAGCTCAGGAATGTTGCTAGTAGCATTTATCAAGGGTACCTTGATATCCCGTTCCGTCTCGGCTCGGGCTACAACCACACCCAGCACCATTAAGATCAAAGCGAGAATCTTCATGGTGGCTTTTGCAATCAGGTTAGGTTTCAAAGGTATAAGTTCCCCTCAAATGAATCGGTAGCTTGGTAGTGCAGTATCAGTATAGAGCGAAATAATGGGATTCAAGGATTACAAAGCACTTTTATAACATTTTCAACCTATGTTCTAATACAGTGGGTATAAGACATATGGCTCATTAATTGACATTATTTGCTCTAACTGTAGATGAATAAATGAAACAAATAATTATTGAAGTTGGGGATGGTAGTATAGCCTTTAATCATCCCGAAACAGATTGTCAGTGTAAACACATTAATTACCATGTTTAATGGTTTTGCTATGTTGAAACATATTTGAGAGATTTCCAATATCCAAACAGCAATTAACTTTTCTGTGGTAGAATGGCCTTATCATCCTGAAGCAGATTGCCTGTGTATACACATTACCATGTTTGATGGTTTAATGGTTTCATTATGTAAAAAGGCTTGACAGATTTACAATCAAATAATATTCAAACAGCATTTAACTTTTTTATCACCAAGTATTCTGAGTTGCTTTATCAGTATTATAAATGAAACATGTAGTCTAACCATCTGTCATTTAGAGTTTACTTTAACAGATAAGTTTTAACAAAGTTTTTACAAAGTTTTGCATGAGAGCAAGTCTTTGAAAATGCGACATTCAAGGCCCTGGGAATTATGATGCTATCAGAGATTTAAATAAATAAATGAATGAATAAAGGATTTTTAAAATAAATAAGTGGTAGTAAATAAGTAAATAAATAAATATATTAATAGTAGTATAGTGTAATTCTTCCTATGTATAACCATGGGGGAAGTTTACTCTAAACATGTTCAGAGGCCAAACAACACCACATCTATAAAAACCTTGAAAGTGCTCTTGCCCCTGAAATGTACAAAGCAACAGGCCATATGCTTTTAAAGCATTGGGCAGTTTTACTTTATACATGGTGCATGCTGAAAGGCCAGAAAACATACATAGTTTGACAGGACAGCGATGATAATGTCAAAATGGTGTTCAGTGATGGCATGGTTACTATAGTATAATGCATACATGTATGGCTGTGTAAATTATTCTATCTCGTCATTTAATGGGTTATTTACATGTATGTCAATGGATAAGAAAGTCCACTCATTACAGGCATGATAATCTTTCATGCTTTTGCCTTAATTCAGGCATTTTTTTCTAAAAGCCTGAATTCAGGTAATTATATTTTTCAAAATGATGCACTTTCTTTTATTTTCAGCTCATTTTTGGTATATCCCTGCAAGACATTCAGTGTAAAGACCCTGTTACGGAATAAAGCTGTATAATCCTTTAATCCGTAAATAGAGGATTGTGCTAGGTTAAGGTAGCACACCACTAAATAGTCTTCACCAAGCCCGTGGAAACCGTGCCCCACTTTTACTATGATACGATATACATTTTGTCCCCACTATATCTTTGGTAATCTTTCGAATTTCGGTCCTAAATGGTATCAAACTAAAGAGGACGGTGTCTTTGTTTACACTATTTAACCACGATTTGATGACATTTAATTTGCAAATAATTGTACAGGCGATGACTACAGGGTCGAGCAGCCTCAGACAACAGTGTTTTAGGGCAGTTTTCAGTTCGTTTTATAGCATAAATGCATGAAATGTAATGTAAAACTATGAGGTCAAATGTTCTGTAATTTCTCTTATTTTTAGGCATTCATGTATTCTTTTAATAGGCCCAAAATCAGAAAATAATGGTGGTTCAAAACAAAAATATCGTCCTTGACTGGTTAAAATGCTTCAATCCCTTGTATGAAAACACGATCAGGCCACTGTGACGGTCATGTTGTACGTATTTCGGCTTTTATTCCACACAAGTCGACATCAAAATGTATCCTCATCTGGTAACAGAAAACATTCTCAGCGTTTGGTGTCATTTTCAAGTCTCAACTCCGGACTAATAACCGAGATATGGTTCAAAGAAACATGCATATTTATACATATACAGTTGTGAAAGGTATCTCGGGTTTTGCTCCGGAACTATTTGGTGACGTGCTACATTAATTCTGTGCTGTCTTACACCAAGGATAAACCCCATTTTTGGTTGCACATACCATTTCTCAAGTTTTTCATGCAAATTCATTCCCATGCCTGGCTCGAGAAGTTGCTGATAAAGTTACAACTATGGTGAATTTGGTATATTTTAATATTATGGCATGCAATGTTTGATATGTAATTTGACAATAACATTTTGATATTAGGGTGATTGGCTTGATTTATGTGACAAGTATCATTGAGTGAATATTGCATGTACATAGAAACAGATGGAGAGCAATCAAAATGGTTAAACACTGTTGCCATGCAATATTTAACACTTTACACATGGCAGGCATCTGCAGACGACATTACAAAACTTCACAAAATGTTTCAAATATGTCAAAATGATTAAATGTCATCACCATATTTGGAATCACTGTGAGAAATGCATTTAAATAAGTACAAATATGCGTAGTATTATTGGTTCAGTAATTCTTGAGATAGACTTAGAAAGTAGGGAAAGGCTTTTGAAACATCTGTTTCGTATATATTGTAAAACTAATAACCGTGTGGAAAGTGTTAACCCTAACCCCCTGAGTGCTAAAAAATGCTAATCCTAAGTCCCTCTCCAAACTCATGCGCCATCAGTTTACGATGATGTAGTCGACCGAACCTATATCGCCAGCCTGCTTCGATAATTGCCTAACTCATTTTTACTAGTTCTTAGAAAACAACAAAAGTATGAAACCTGTTACCTGTGTACCTGTTACTCATTTTGCATTATTGATGGATGGATATTCATTAGGCATGATGTCATAACTGAGAGAAGCGATATAAACGAAGCAAATCGCGTTGTGATTAAATCGCGAAAATCGAGCAGCAACGCGTTGAAATCGTGTTGATTTTTTCCAAACATAATCCTTGGGAGTCCTGTTGACAAGTTACTGAATATAACGGGCCATCGTTTTTCACCCGATAATATCGCCTTTGCAACTTCAAACCCTTAATCCGATAATTTGTTGAATCCACAATAACAAAAATCTCTTTTCTTCCTCGTCTACTAGCCCATTGTTTGTCAAGTGGTATAAATCAATACAAACCGATCGTAAAACATCTTCACAAGTGCGTCGATAGGGTCGTGTTAAAACAACCTAGTTCGTGGTGAACCATGGCTCAATCGATCTCATTAACGTCAAGTGTTGAGGCCATGGATTTGATTATAGATGACAGACCATTATCATAAAACGTTACACCCGATTCCGATAGGTAAATTTCTATTGATGATTAAAATAGACTCTTATTTTCTGCATTGTATATTTTGTAAACAACTGCAGTTTGCCTTGTCCAAAAAGATCCCGTATCTGATAATATTGTTCGATCGCTGCAGTATTGAATGGGTAATTATTGCCCCGGTTTCACTTGACAGTGATGTGATGGGATTTGCCGTAAATAAGTCTTCAAAATAACACATTTATCCATGGAAGTATTCTTCCATGATTTATCCATGGACTTTATAATTCAATATTAACACTATAACAGTAAACCGTATACTTCGAACCAAGGAGTTATTATTTATGTTCAATGGTTGAAAATGAGTCAATGACCCGGGGGAAAATGAAAGAAAAACATTCGATATATTCCACATGTTGTATTTTTGTGTTTCATGGAAGGTTATTTTCCATGGTTTGACGTATCAGGTATTGAGAGACGAGAAAACCTGGTCAAATAAAAATCTACGATTTTTTTCTGCCCGAGATAAATCAATAAATATGGAATGAGTTGTAATTATAAATATGATTGTAGTCTTCAAATAAACCTTCGGATGAGCATGATTTTATTTTATGATTGACCTACCGTTCATCATTGACATCGTATTTGGCAATCAATACTGTAATATTCCAATTAACCCGTCCGATTTTGTTTGTGTTCACATGTTTCACATCACGTAGACCACGCCCGGCCGGCCACGTAACTTGTGTGTTCATTTTACTAGCGTGGGAAAGGCTCCCCCATTCCTGAAATGCGTGCCTGGATATGACCCCACCTACCATTTATCAACCACACGCCTATTAGCCCGTTCAAAGAACTTTACGATTACGTATGCGCATGCCCCAAACTTCGATCACCTATCCCCCCCAGAATTGTGCGAGCGTGTTTCGAGCCTTCATGCAATACATGATGCGTGATAATTAACAAATAGCCGCGCCCTTGAAATTCTTGCGGTGTCCTTTGAGAGTTTGCGGTTTTCTATTGGAGAGGGGAGACCGGGGAAAATAAATCACCAGTAGACAATCGTTTGAAATAATATAATGAGAAAACAACAATTTATTTGTAAATCGAATGTTCTCTAAAACCACAGATCTGCTAAAACTCAATATCATAGGAAGTATCAAATCATAGGAAGTATCAAATTGACTCCTGAAATTGATACGGTCACGCATAAATCATTGTAACTCAATATCTATGATCAATCGCCCCTATAATGCTTTCTCTGCTAATGAGTTCACAATATTATTAAAAATAACCCGGCGAAATGTATATTAAACCAGAAATTTCAACAGCGCGTGAGCTGAAATTTGTAAGATCAGACTCCCCATCACAAATCGCCCATCCACCGGCCCCCTCCCCCGAAGAAAAAATTTGGACTCTCCACCACAAAACGCCCAAGTTCCCCCCTCCAAAAAAGAATCGGACTCCCAAACAAAACGCCTATTCTCCCCCCCCCCAAAAAAAAAAAATCGGACTCCCCCACAAATCGCCCTTTCCCCACCCCACCCCCACCAAAATCGGACTCCCCACAAAACGCCCACCGCCCCCACCCCCAAAAAAATCAAACTCGGACACCCCCCCTATACAAAACACCCATCCCCCCAAAAAATCGGACTCCCCCCACAAAACACCCATTCCCAAAAAAATGAATTCGGACTCCCCCACCACAAAACGACCATTCCCCCTCTCAAAAAAATCGGACTCCCAAACAAAACTCCCACCCCCCCCCCCCCACCCACACAAAGAAAAAAATCGGACTCTCCCACAAAACGCCGCCCCCCCCCCAAAAAAAAACCCACAACAAATCTCGGATTCGGACTCTTCAACAAAACACCCATCGCCCCCCCCCCCCCACAAAAAAAATCGGACTCTCCCACAAACAAATGTGGACTCCCCCCACCACAAAACGCCCATTCCCCCACAAAAAAAATCGGACTCCCCCACAAATCGCCCACCCCTCCCCCAAAGAAAAAAGAAATCGCAGGTAACCCTGTTTGAAATCAATACTCCCTGTATTGAAGATTAAGGTCAAATGGAGTTACCCACGCAGGTAACCCCGTTTGAAACCAATATTCAATACTCCCTGTGATGAAGATTAATGTCAAATGGAGTTACCCACGCAGGTAACCCCGTTTAAAACCAACTCCCTGTGTTGAAGGGAGTTACCCAACCCCGTTTAAAACCAATACTCCCTGTGTTGAAGATTAATGTCAAATGGAGTTACCCACGCAGGTAACCCCGTTTAAAACCAATACTCCCTGTGTTGAAGATTAATGTCAAATGGAGTTACCCACGCAGGTAACCCCGCTTAAAACCAATACTCTCTGTCGTGTTGAAGATTAATGTCAAATGGAGTTACCCACGCAGGTAACCCCGTTTAAAACCAATACACCCTGTGTTGAAGATTAATGTCAAATGAAGTTACCCACGCAGGTAACCCCGTTTAAAACCAATACTCTCTGTGATGAAGATCAATGTCAAATGGAGTTACCCACGCATGTAACCCCCGTTTAAAACCAATACTCCCTGTGATGAAGATAAGGTCATATCAGTGGAAGACCACATGGATTCATTAGGTTTTATATTATCAGATATTTCCCCAAAAAAACCCCACCAGATTCCCCCACAAATCGCCCATCAAATGGAGTTACCCACGCAGGTAACCCCGTTTGAAATCAATACTCCCTGTGTTGAAGATTAATGTCAAATGGAGTTACCCACGCAGGTAACCCCGTTTAAAACCAATACTCTCTGTGATGAAGATCAATGTCAAATGGAGTTACCCACGCATGTAACCCCCGTTTAAAACCAATACTCCCTGTGATGAAGATAAGGTCATATCAGTGGAAGACCACATGGATTCATTAGGTTTTATATTATCAGATATTTCCCCACCACAAAACGCCCAAGTTCCCCCCCCAAAAAAAAATCGGACTCCCAAACAAAACGCCCATTCTCTCCCCCCCCCCCCCTAAAAAAATCGAACGCGGACTCCTCCTATCCCACAAAACACCTATATCCCCCCCCCCCCCAAAAAAAAAAATCGGACTCCCCAAAAATCGCCCATTCCCCAAAAAATAATTTCGGATTCCCCCCAACCACAAAACGACCATTACAAAACGACCATTCCCACTCCAAAAAAAAATCGGACTCCCAAACAACACGCCCATTCCCCCACCCCCTCCAAAAATTCAAACTCCCCCACAAAACGCCCCCCCCCCCCACCCCCAACAAAACACCCATCCCTCAAAAAAAATCGGACTCCCCCAACAAAACGCCCATTCCCAACAAATACATTTTGACTCCCCCCACCACAAAACGTCCATTCCCCCACAAAAAAATCGGACTCCCCCTCAAATCGCCCATCCCCCGACGCCCCCCCCCCCCTCCCCAAGAAGAAAAAAAATCGCAGGTAACCCCATTTGAAATCAATACTCCCTGTGTTGAAGATTAATGTCAAATGGAGTTACCCACGCAGGTAACCCCGTTTAAAACCAATACTCCCTGTGATGAAGATTAAGGTCATGTCAGTGGAAGACCACATGGATTCATTAGGTTTTATATTATCAAATATTTCCCCACCACAAAACGCCTAAGCCCCCCCCCCCTCCAAAAGAAATCGGACTCCCAAACAAAACGCCCATTCTCCCCACGCCCCCCAAAAAAACCGGACTCTCCCCACAAATCGCCCATTCCCCACCCCACCCTTCAAAAAAAATCGGACTCTCCACAAAACGCCCACCACCCCCCCCCCCCCCCCATCCAAAAAAATGGAACTCGGACTCCCCCACAAAACACCAACCCCCCCCCCAAAAAAAAATCGGACTCTCCCACAAAACGCCCATCCCCCACCCCAAAATAAATTCGGACTCCCCCCCCCACCACCACAAAACGACCATCCCAAAAAAAAATCGGACTCCCAAACAAAACGACCATCCCCCCAATAAAAATCGAACTCTCTCACCCCCCCCCCCCCCACCCCCCACCCCAAAAAAAATCGGGCTCGGACTCCTCAACAAAACACCCATCCCCAAAAAAAATCGGGCTCCCCACAAAACAAAATCTCAATGACCATTGTGATTTAGGAATTGATATTGGTATCAAATTTAAGCCCAAGACAATGCTTATAAATATGATTATAACGATAGATCGATTTTAACAATTTAAACTTTAAAGTTAGGAAAATGTTAGGCCTACGACTATGCTAGAAACCCGACATTGGCAAAAGACAAGTTTTTGAATTATGGCCGATGCGCTTAGATTCCCGACTGTGTAAAATCTAACTGTTATCGGTATTTAATTTACAATTTTAATCGAAAGCTTGCTAAAATAGCTAGAGTTTAATACCAAATTGAAAGAATTTCTATGTATACATTTCTATTTATGCCCCAAACTATGACGCATTATACACGCAGGCCACCGTACTTTTAGATTTTTAGAAGATTTAAACCATGTTCTGGCAAGGTTATTTTTAAATTTTCACATAGAAAGTCATTCAATTTGGTATTAAACTCTAGCTGTTTTAGCAAGCTTATGATTAAAATTGTAAAATATGTATCGATAACGGTTAGATTTTAAGCAATCGAGCATCTAAGCCCTCTACGGTCATTTTTCAAGTTGATTTTTCGCAAGACTTACGGCCGTGCACTGTGAAAGTAGGACTACTATTTATTAACAACAAATAGTTAATATTATTTGTGAATGATCTATCATTAAAATTCTTATTGTTAGCTTTAATTTGATACCAACCTCGTCTGCTAAATCACTGTATAGTTCCCGAGAAATCACTATTTTAATCACGCGTATTGATAAGAAGTATTGCGCAATAAAAGTTTTCGTCTGGAACTATTTTAATATAGGTGTGCTACCTCAGTAACTTTGATTTTTTATATGATCATTTTGTTTCAATATTTTGAGTTATTCATAAACCAAATATTATTTCAAAATCATACACAAATTGTCTTCGATATTGGTTAAACAGTTTTTGATTTATACTTGTTTTCTACAAACCCGGTTGACCCAACATTGATCCGACGACGCCCGAAAACCTTGAATTTTCGATGTTGTCGTCTTAATTTAAAGGGTGTATGATTTAACAATGTCAATCAATGTTGCCATTTCATTAAATATTAATAATTTCTTTTTTCATTACATTGCATTGTCTCTGCTGACGATATCCTGAAAGTTTCACCAACATTTAGGGACGTTTGGTATACAATCACTATCTTCAGAAGATAGCAGCTGACGGCGTAAGCGTACAAATACGCGACTTTCAAACGCGCGTCCGTAGGCGTCAGAGTACGTTGTGTATTATAATAGTTACGACGCATGCTGTCTTCTGAATCCATTGCTTTCTCCCGAAGGAGGTGTTTATTGGTTGCTATCTTCTGAAGATAGCATCTAACATTTGCTATCTTCAGGCGATAGTAAAGGCTTAAAAAGGCTACATCGTTTAGTGTTTAAAAATCAAGCTTAGATTTAAGGTTAAGTTAGGGTTAGGGTTTGATTAGGGTTAGATTAGGGTTAGGGTTAAGGTTAGATTAGGGTTAGGGTTAGGAAAATTGGCATGACTCGAAAACTATTTATTCAATGGCAATGAAAAGGGGCATTGAGAGATTATATAGGCCTACTAAATGAGCAAATAACGTAAAGATAATCATCAACATAGCCCAAATCCAAAATGTCATACAATTCCGATATCGCCTTCATACCAAACTAAGCAAATAACGGCACTTCCGGTTTGCCACGAAAGTCAGTGAGTAAAACGATGCATAACTTCCGAATTCAGCCCCTGAGTTTCGATATGATCATATCTAAACTAAGAAAATCATGAAATTTTATTTGATAAACGGCGAATGTTGGTAAACTGTTTCAGATGGTAGTTAGTATATGCCTAAGTATTACTTTGATGCAAAAAAACCCTGATTTCCAGGATAATTGAGGGCGCACTCGCATATGTATCTCTCAATGCCCCTTTACCAAGACAGTTTTTCCCCTTAAATACCAACACATGTCTCTAAAATTATGCGTCTCAAAATATGGGACGCGTCTTACAACGTGTCTTCTACACAATTTTTACAGATTATTGTCTGTTGTCTGTTGGGGCAACCCACCATATCCCCTCCCTTTCATTTTCAGTAGTGGCATTTTGAGCCAAATTCGAGCGGTTTTTTTTATTGTTGCTGTTTTGGAGCCAATTGTTAACCAATCTCACTGAAATAGTTTCGCTTCCCGTTAATTCCAAGTATATACAAAATAATGTGTTTCTCGTCCGGACTTTTTAAAATTCGGTGAGGGAGACCCTTATTATTTGTTATTTGTCACAACCGTGGTGTTAGTTTCTTAGCTAAGTTCCCATAGTAGAAGCATTTGTCCGAATCATAGTAACGGGGAGGCACTCACTGTTTATTTATTTACCTCATTGCTCTATCCATAGCCTGTAAATCTTGTGTGGACTGTGTTTATTAAAAATCATGAAAATATTTGATAATCTCAAAAAATTGGTGAGGGCGGGGATGAGAAAGTGTTTATTATTTTACTTGGCCTTATCAAATTTTGTTTACCAAAATAAACCCGTTGTTTATATTCCGCCGTGTTTTTAATGGGGATCTGGTTATTAAGCTGATTATGTAAGGATAAACGCTGGCATGGACGGTTAAAAGTGTCATATGATATATTATTATATTCCTCAAAATTTTACATCAAAATAATATACAGTTACATACATTATAGGCATTTCCTTTCCGGTACCCGCTGCTTGGTGGTAGATGAACGAAACAAACCAGTGAACAAACTCACGATCAAGCAGCAAAAGCATTGGCAAGTGCAGTGAATCGTGTCCGGTTTTTTTGATGAAACTGACTGCATGAATCGTCTGTCTCATCACGGCGGGTAGCTAATAGTAGCAGTAATTGTGTAACTTCGCCGCGAAATCTTGTAACATCACCGCGAATTTTTGTAACATCGTCGCGAATTCTTGCAACATCGCCGCGAATTCTTGTAATATCACCGCGCTAATCTGCTAATAATGGAAACCATTTCACGTGTTAGAAAACTGAGGTACACGTTGTACAAGTCCTGCATGCTGGCTACGGGCAAAACGGATTTGCGTTTTTAACATTGAAAGGGACAGAGTATCATGTTGACTATTTTTTAATTTTCAATTCAGAATTCAAGATGACCATTAAATATAAATAGGCCTATATATAGCAGATCTAAAGTAAGAAATGTTCCGTCCATCACAGGGCTGTCAACTTTTGGGATTTGCTGGGAGGGAGAGTAAAAAAAGAAAAAATCGCACTGTCAAAAAAAAATCGCACAGTCCAAAAGGTAGGCCTACGTAACAGCCAGGGGCGGCGCCAGGGTATTTGTATAGGGGGAGGGGGGGGGGGGGGGGAATCAAGGTTAAAAAACTAAAAATTGAGTAACTATTGTGAGTAACCAAAGAGGTGCGAAGCACCGCCCTCCGCGGTAACGCGGACAGGGGGAGTCTGAGGGGGGGGGGGGGGGGGGATGTGACGCCCTCATAATTTGAAGACAAAAATCAATTCTCGAACCCATTAGGGGCGATTTGGTGTGTACTTTTGACCGATTTTCTATTGAAATGTCATCACTTCATTTCCAATCAATATTGGCTTTTTATCTAAGTTAGACAGCTATTTCATTATATGCGAGAAAAAATAAGTTGTGCAGTATTTCCTGATGATTTTTTCTTGATTTAAGTTGTATAGATCATTGGTTCCTAACCTTTTTTGCCCACGACCCAATCAGACATATTTGGTCAGAACCGTGACCCAAAAAAAGAATTATGAAAAAATCAGCCCGATTTATTAAAACTGAAACTGTTTAGTGATATGAAGCGAGCGTAACGAGCAGAATTTTCTGCATATTTGAACGTTTCTTTGGGTTTTTCTAAGCGTTTTTAGAACGAAATATTAAAATGGTTCCCAAAAAGCTATATTTATGACCCCTCTCTTTAGGTTTGTTATTTATTTATTTTCCAACCATGATTTTTCATACTATTTTAGACGAATTAGGTTTCGATTTCCCCGATTGACGCGTTGAAAGAATAATTTACTTAAAACCTCTTAAATCCCAACCCCACCCGAATGAATTTAGTTCCGTGTTACCTGTTTCCTGAAAACATGCGCTCGAGCGCACACATTTTATACTCAGTTCTGGCTCTAATTAATGTATATTTTGGTTTGAAATGGGCTTTTAGAATGATATTTCTGGACATATGCACGCATATAGCACACGAATATAAATGTTCATAAGTACTTGCATACTCATTCATACTATTTGTAAAGAATTTGGTAGCCTTGAAAGTTGATAGAATTAAATATATGAACCCTTTAATTCCCTCGAACGCGAGGCCCCTTCTATGGACACCACCCCCCCCCCCTCCATAAATCGCCCATTCTCCCCCCCCCCCCCAAAAAAAACCCCCACAAAATAGGACTCTCCGCACAACGCCCGGACTACGCCCATTCCCCCTCCAAAAATCGGACTCCCCCAAACAAAACGTCCATCCCCGCCAAGAAAAAATCGAACTCTCTCACAACCCCCCCCCCCCCCCCAAAAAAAAAAATCGGACTCGGACCCCTCAACAAAACACCCATCCCCCAAAAAAATCGGACTCCCCCACAAAACACCCGTTCCCCAACAAATAAATTCGGACCTCCCCCCCCTACTAAACTCCCATTCCCCACAAAAAAACCACCAGATTCCCCCACAAATCGCCCATCAAATGGAGTTACCCACGCAGGTAACCCCGTTTGAAATCAATACTCCCTGTGTTGAAGATTAATGTCAAATGGAGTTACCCACGCAGGTAACCCCGTTTAAAACCAATACTCTCTGTGATGAAGATCAATGTCAAATGGAGTTACCTACGCAGGTAACCCCGTTTAAAACCAATACTCCCTGTGATGAAGATTAAGGTCATGTCAGTGGAAGACCACATGGATTCATTAGGTTTTATATTATCAAATATTTCCCCACCACAAAACGCCCAAGTTCCCCCTCCAAAAAAAATTGGACTCCCAAACAAAACGCCCATTCTCCCCCCCCCAAAAAAAACCCCGGACTACGCCCATTCCCCCAAAAATAAATTCGGACACCCCCCCCCCCCCCACACCACAGAACGATAATTCCCCCTCCAAAAAAAAATCGGACTCCCAAACAAAACGTCCATCCCCCCAAGAAAAAATCGAACTCTCTCACAACCCCCCCCCCCCAAAAAAAAAAAATTGGACTCAGACCGTCCTCAACAAAACACCCATCCCCAAAAAAAATCGGACTCCCCCACAAAACACCCGTTCCCCAACAAAATAATTCGGACCCCCCCCCACCCCACTACTAAACTCCCATTCCCCACAAAAAAAAACAGATTCCCCCACAAATCGCCCATCCCCCCGAAAAAAATTGTGACTCCCCCACAAACACCCCCCCCCCAGAAGAAAAAAATCGGACTCGACCCCCCCTCTCCATAAATCGCCCATTCCCCCCCCCCAAAAAAAAAACCCCACAAAATAGGACTCTCCGCACAAAACGCCCATCAAATGGAGTTACCCACGCAGGTAACCCCGTTTGAAATCAATACTCCCTGTGTTGAAGATTAATGTCAAATGGAGTTACCACGCAGGTAACCCCGTTTAAACCCAATACTCCCTGTTTTGAAGATTGATGTCAAATGGAGTTACCCACGCAGGTAACCCCGTTTAAACCCAATACTCCCTGTGTTGAAGATTAATGTCAAATGGAGTTACCCACGCAGGTAACCCCGTTTAAACCCAATACTCCCTGTGTTGAAGATTAATGTCAAATGGAGTTACCCACGCAGGTAACCCCGTTTAAAACCAATACTCCCTGTGTTGAAGATTAAGGTCATGTCAGTGGAAGACCACATGGATTCATTAGGTTTTATGTCATCAGCTATTTTGAGCGAAAACACTATATTTTGTTAATGTATAATCTATTTTTTGTAAAGTCGACTTTGCAAGATAATAAGGTTGAAACTCTTCTCTTCTCCAAATCCAAGTTTCTTTTAGCTTGTCACCCCCCCCCCCCCCTTTTTCCCCTTCATTATAAGTTATAACCCTACATCCCCGGGCGTGTTGGTGTGAAACCGTGGGCGCTCCTATAAAAAGGAGTATCATGAATCATGCATAAGCCGAATCTTTATTATGTTGATAAGTTAACCATATGACGATGCGTGGCTTGGTTATTCAGTCAACCTTAGCTCATTATATAGAAGTCAGGAACACTGAAATAATTTCAGCGTTGGGTTTTCGTTTGTTCTCGAAATTGTCTTTTAATGGTTCTTAGAACATTACATGGTGCTCCACCCACCCCCCCCCCCCCCCCCCCCCCCCCCCCACCGCCACCCCCACCCCACCACCACCACGCCGGCAAGCCGTAGGTTCTAAATTGAACCTTTTTTCTAAGTGTGTAAATCTTAATTACCTGTATTTGCATATTAATGAATTGTCCTTTGACTGACCTGGGGGAAAGACAGTAGGCTTACATGTGGGTTAACAGGCCTCGCAAAACCGCAAAGTTAAAAACATGCGACCGGAAGCAGGAATTCCTGAGACTGATCTCAGCAGGTTATGAACATGTACATTGCGAGAACACATTGGGCCTCAGAGGGGTTGGTTCAGCGCCGTGCCACCACGGGATTTCCCGGGCAGAGGAAATTACAAAAATGGCGACTGAATTGCTAATTAGCTTGTTTGGTTTTAAACATTGCATCATGAAAGTATTTGCATCGTGTTTGCCGAGAGGGATTATGCCTATGGTTGAATATAGGACATGATATGACTATATATTATTTATGTCACCCAGCCATCGCATAGCTGTGTCGCCAAGTTGAAACCACTTACACATATTTATAGATATGCCACTTGTTGATGTTTAAAGTAGCTGGTCGAAATCCACATATACGTCAAGGTCAACGTATAGTTTGTCCAGGCAAAAAATATGTAACGGATGTGACAGAAGAAAGAAATTTGAACCATTGACAATTACCGTTGAACTCAGTTGAACTAAAATATTATGATTGTAGCAACCCTAAAAGACCTGTCTAACCAGGTTTTGACTATCTGTGGTCTAACATTGATAGCTGCTTTGGAAGTATTCACCGGGACTCTTTCCTGGATTTTCTTAGTAAGTTCATCATCCTTTGAGAGGATATTTCCATATCGCCCGCCATATAAATGCTGCTGTGTTACTTCTCTGTGTAACATGTATGAAGCAAATGCCCAAAACAATGCTTATGTCCTTTTATATCATAACCCATCTGAACGTTATCACTCATTTCAGTACAGTATTCTTCTAAAAAAATAGCTAAAAATAAATACCACTCACAACTGAACGTGTTATTGGGAATAGCCACAATGTTAACAAATAGGCAAATCAACACTTTACAAGCATATCAAAACATTGGTCATTGTTTTGATTGTTTTAGGTTTGTCATTTGCGTTGCATATCTAGAGGTGGTTGGGCCATATGTCACTGTTTACACTTCAAACTACACCGGGTTGGGGAGACATAAATTCAATATTCAACATTCGGGCTTCGCCCTCATTGAATATCTGTAATGTAGTTGGATAGTTGGATATTTGATCCATTTAGAATGCCTCCAGGTAAGTAACAATTCGGTATGATCTGGCAGCGGCGGGCGCCAGAGGTATCATCAAGCCGCGACTATCTGGTTGTTTTACCAATTGTCTATGAATCAAACATAAATCGATGTACGATCTATCTATATAGGCCTATGCGGGACGGACTCTGCAATGATAGGCAAAGACTTGTGGTTTTCTTATCAAATATAGTCTATTTCAGAGTCTTGATAAAGCGAGATGGGTTTTTTAGAATTTGGTTATAAAAATACGACAACTTGACAATTTAATAATAAACGGTCCAAACTGACACTTATAAAACAGGCGGGCGTGCACAAGGTAGTAAACTTAAAATACTAGTATTGAAGCACCAGCTGGTCGATTGCTCAACTCAACTCAATAATTGGCCTTTGTTAAAATCGATAAGATTTCGAGTGTTGACGTAGATTGTACCTTATATAACAATAGATGAAAGCCATTGGCACTTTCGAAACATCGCGTTAGTATCGCGATTTAAACTACTTGTGAAATTTGCAACTCATTAAAGTGTGATGAAGTTCGATTAGAATAACAATGAAGACCAACGACGTTGCTGAAGCGATTTTCCATGATTAAAACCCGCTGAAACACAATAGCGATTGTAACGCGATATATCGAGATTCGCTTCGTTTAAATCGCTTCTCTCAGTTATGACATGGTGCCTTATGTGGAATGTGACTTGTATTGTTGATGCCTCAATTGGCATGCATGGATTCACTAATCCAAGTCATATAGAAACAGATGAACACAGCCATACAATAATTTGATTAATTCCATGGATTTGTCAATGCAAATTCAATAATGCAAAATGAGTAACATGTTGGAGTGGTCTGGTGGCCCTTTTGCAACAAATCTCTTCATTTATCAACACTTTTGATTGGTCAATGACTTAGGTATTATGATAGCATGTGCATAATGTAATGAAGTCATGATTTATGCAAAAATCTCAATTTGGTTGAAAAGTGAGTTAGGCAATTATCGAAGCAGGCTGACGATATAGTGAGCGCAGTATACTGCCCGAATGTGCAGCTGAGGGCCGTGGCTTAGCGGGTGGGACGTGGGGCTTGAGAACGGAGGGTCCCTGGATCAAATCCCGGCAGGTTCCCGGAGATTTAGTTGGTGTTTTTTCCTCAAAAATTGTGATCCCGGTCAAAAACCCTAAACCGGGGTTAGGGTTAACATGCAATTTAAAATATGTACAATAAAATGTGGATATATTACAGTTTGATTTATGTGACAAGTTTTTTTAAGTGAATATTCCATGTACATAGAAACAGATGATGGGTACCGTAAAACGGGGTGAATAGGAACATGGGGGTGAATAGGGACAAAAATGGGAAACGTTTTTGAAATTTCCATTTTTTTTTTAATTTGATGTATACTATTTATTTTATTTTTCCAAATGTATAAAGAGCATATAATAGTGTTCAGGAAATGGTTCAGTTGATGTGAAAGAAGAAATGCAGAGCCCATGGTATCGAAAATAAAGGTGTCCGAAAAAACACTAAAAAAGTGGTGTGGTCAAAACTGTCCTGCTCCTAACTGCATAATTTGAGCAAATGAGCTGGAAATGCACCAGGACCTAGCTTTTAAGGTTCTTCAACATACTCTTTGATATTGGTAAGAAATTCTGAGAGGATTTTACATTTCAAGTTTTTTTGCATTTTTCCAGTAAAATTTGTAAAATCTGGGGTCAATAGGGACACCAACGTTTTTAATGAAAATATTATACCCACTCCATATATTTAATTTTTTGAAAGAACAGTTTAAAGGCTTATTATGTGGACATAATATCATCTCAAAAGTTTGACTCATTTGGGTACAAAAAAACCAATTGTGGTCTGGATAAGTGTATATATGTCCCTATTGACCCAGTTCTGTGAACGTTTGATTGAAAGCTTCAATTTTTGAGCTGTTGTTTTGCCATTGTTGACCAGAAATGTTCATATTTCTTGTTAAAACTGATACTATAACTTTAATATGTCATAAACCAACTCCAAAAGTGTGCCAGATATACTTCATGCTAATATTCCGAGAGATGAGGGTGCTATTTTGTTCACTAGTATTTTTCACATTTAATGACACATAATATTGATCTCCACATTTGTAGAATCGATGAACATTTGATACTGAATTGTTACATCAATTAGAATATAAAGCTCAATTCAAAGAATAACATATTTTATGATCTTCAAGCACCTAAATAACTATTTACCTAAATCAGTCAAAGTATTTATTTCCTTGTTAACTGACACGTCTAAGAAATATTGTTAAAAAATAATTTTGAATAGTTATAATGGTAAAAACTGATCAAAAGTGATTGTTTTTGTTTTTCAAAACTCACTCATTATCCATATTCACCCATATGTAGAATAAAACAGGTAAAACTCTTCAAATTTAGTGATTTCCCTACCCAGAACAATGCTGTCCCTATTGACCCCGACGTCGGGGTGAATAGGGACACCAACCTTTGTAAGAAAAAAATATATACCCATCACATATTTTTAATTATTTATAGTGGCAGTTCAAAGACATTATAGGTGGACATAATATGTGCTAAAAAGTTTGGCTCATGAGGCTACATTGAAAAAACTACAATCTAAAGAGTGCTGAAACTGTCCCTATCCACCCCGTTTTACAGTAGTCAAATGGGTTAAACATTAGAGCAATAAATCATGATGACTTTGATGATATGAATGCCAATATGTAGATTGTCAATTAATATAAAGAGGAGATTGTTGGTCAAACATTAAAGCAGTAATATGATGGTTTTTATGATATGAATGTCATAATTTAGCTATGACAATTTAGCTATAATTAATATAGGCCTAATGAGGAGATTTTTTGATCAAACATTAAAGCAATAAAATGATGGCTTTGATGATATGAATGTTATAATTTAGCTATGACAATTAATAATATAAAGAGGAAATTGTTGGTCAAACATTAAAGCAATTATATGATGGTTTTGATGATACGTATGTCAACGTTCGCAGATTTAACCGCAAGAATGACTATGGGAATCTATTATCCAGGTTTGAGTACCCGGATGTAGCCTGCTCATTACCTCGGACCTGATATACTGGCGTAATCGGGTTCCCAAAAATGGGCCACAAACTCACGATTCACACTCATTCCTTTTTTGAATTTGTAAACGACTCTCGAATGAATAGTATATTTTATATTCTTTCCATTCCGTGAGCGCTAGTTGCAATTTACAGACCAAAATAAAGCTGGGTCACATGAGGGGGATCACTCGTGTTAAAAACACCGACACTCGATTGCATAATATTGTATTCATAAAGTAGTATTGTGTATCCATCATCATCAAATCCATAATTTGTACATGCACACCCCTCTGAATTGAAGATACATGATTTACTAACTAAATAAATAATATACCACTCCCCTAAAGTAAATGATGTAGGAATCCCATGCTAAGGCAAAAAAAAAAATAGTTTGATTGTCCATAGATCACTTTTAAAAGTTGGGTAGGTCGGTCGGGAAAAGTTTTTTTTTCTTTTTTTCTTTTTTTCTTTCTCACTTGCCCTTTTTTTTCAGGTACCAAAAGTAAAATGAGATGTACTTGTTGTGGTAACCAAAACGGGGAACAAAATCTTTAATATTTTGATGAGTATTTTTATTTTCTCAACACTTAAAAAGAAAAATTCAACAACAACAAAAAAAAGTCAAAAAAAAAAGTGTTTGAGTCGGAATGATTAAGAGGGTCGGGCAGACGAGGACAATCAAACTTTTTTTTATTTGCCTAATGTTTAGGTACAAGAAATGGGTTCATTCATTTGGTATGGGATATATCTTAGCAAGCATTTAGTCACTGACTCGCTCATTGGCTGTGTGTGTGTGGTGTCGGTGATGGGCAGGGCTAGTTAGGACTGGTATGCAATGAAAGCTGCAGTCACTAATAACCTGTGATATGGGCGGGGTTACAGTCAGTGACTTGGAAATTGGATTCTACATTCAGCCACGTGCGTGCGCTTGCTTGTTTATACTGCTTGTCCAGTCTTGTCTATGATAATACAGCTGAGAAATTGTCACAATATGACAATTGTGTTGTAAGCCTGTGAACTAATTTGTCTGAGAACTGATGGGGGATGGATAAATAAAATATTGTAGGCCTCTTATTTTTCAATTAAATTGCCCGTCTTTTAATACATGTACATGCCGATTAGCTGCAAAGAAGGAGATATCATTTTGAGCCAATCAGAGATGTTGTAAGGATGGTGGCAATGCTGAAGAGGATTTGACCTTAAAACATTTAGAAGCTTGATTCTAAATGGCTGTCAAAACCTTGTATGTTTTTCTGACCTTTCAGCGTGCATAAAGTAAAACTGCCCAACGGTTATGCATTGGAAGTGTTGCTATTTACATGTTCAGGAGCAAGAGCACTTAATACAAGGTTTTAATAGATGTGTTTTTTGGCCCTTGAACATGTTTAGAGCAGACTACCCAAAGGTTATACATAGGAAGTAGTACTTTAATATATGCTGAAGGGCCGGATGGAGATAGGCTACAAGGTTTTGACTGAACAGCGACGATAAACCAATTGGAAACACTGTATAAGAAGTCCAGTTGGATTCTGGTAATTTAAAAAGTTGCAAATGTGTATCTGAAAATTTCACAAGATGAAGTTAGCACATACACATTTAAAGATTGAAAATCTTGATTTGTTGTGTGGAAAGTTTGCAACTCTCCCATTTAAACCTGTTTAAACACCCTGTAGTTTACATTTGAGACAATGAATGAGGCACATATTGACGACTCAGTTATGCAGATAGATTTTATTAACCGTTAACCCAAAGAGAAAGTAATGAAGAAATTGCTTACAATAATGAATCACCAAATTCATTTATAAGTAATCATTCTGTCGCAATCATGTGAACGTTTTTTGACCAAACTGAAATGTGTGTCAGTAACTGCACTTCGTTTTGACCAAAATGTTTTCCAAGACTCAATATTAGAAAGGAATCTATAACAAATAAGGGCTAAACGGCATACACTGTTGGATAACTTGATTGGTAAAAGGATTGTATCATGAAGAGACAATAATATTTTGATTAAATTCAGTTAAATCATTTCTTGATCTGAGCATCATGCTTGCATTCACCGGAACGTTTAATGTACAGTGCACACTGTAATAACACACTGCATTCCATAACATCAGGCGACTTTAAACTACATGGCTGTTGCGATCACGCACCAGTAACATGGATGCATGGGAAACATTTGAAATGATCAAGAAATTATTGAAATGATTATCTAGTACCAAATAGTCAGAAATAGTGATGGGGATCACCATCAGACAAGTTTAAGGACAGTCTTTGTGAAAATGGATTAAGATTTTGTCAGAGTCTGTTTTGGAAAATAAGCAAACCTGTTATAGTGAATCCGTTTTAAAAACTCTACCCATATTAAAGATAGCTGTCGTCATGCAAAATGTTGTGCTTGGATTGAAAATATAATGAACCCAATGGGACCGCAGGTCTAGTGAAAATATCATGCATCAAGGGGGGTGTTAACTCTAATAATATGAAATTTATCAAGCGTTGTAACTTTTGAAACTATTAACGAAATGTACATAAAAAGTATACATTTTTGGAAAGGGGAATGAGAATCCATTTATAGTATCAAATTTCACTAAAAATACCTATTTTTTAAAATGTTGCTATAAAAATAATAATCACTTTTTGGGCTCACCATTTTTCGGACAAAATAAAAAAAATCAGTTTTGGTAAATAATGCCGAAATTGCACCCAAATCATCTCTAGGAACGTTTTTAATCTTTTCATAAAAAAATGTTTATCTTTTTTCTTCTTTTTTTTTGACCCAAAAGGGTAAACAAATGCATTATTTAGGTTAACAAATATTTTTGTTGGCACTTAATGTCTGTATGCTGTGTGCATACCTGTCTGGTGATAATGATAATCCGATGTCAATTTGTCATTGTTTCCCCATTGTCGGGTATCAGCGAGAATCAATGTTGTCTGTTCGGTGATGCCGATCCGTTTATGCTGATAATCAAATGTCAAATTGTCATTGTTTCCCCATTGTCGGGTATCAGCGAGAATCAATGTTGTGTCCGGTGATGCTGATAATCTAATGTCAAATTGTCATTGTTTCCCCATTGTCGGGTATCAGCGAGAATCAATGTTGTGTCCGGTGATGCTGATAATCTATTGTCAAATTGTCATTGTTTCCCCATTGTCGGGTATCAGCGAGAATCAATGTTGTGTCCGGTGATGCTGATAATCTAATTTCAAATTGTCATTGATTCCCATTGTCGGGTATCAGCGAGAATCAATGTTGTGTCCGGTGATGCTGATAATCTATTGTCAATTTGTCATTGTTTCCCCATTGTCGGGTATCAGCGAGAATCAATGTTGTGTCCGGTGATGCTGATAATCTAATGTCAAATTGTCATTGATTCCCATTGTCGGGTATCAGCGAGAATCAATGTTGTGTCCGGTGATGCTGATAATCTAATGTCAAATTGTCATTGTTTCACCATTGTCGGGTATCAGCGAGAATCAATGTTGTGTCCGGTGATGCTGATAATCTAATGTCAAATTGTCATTGTTTCCCCATTGTCGGGTATCAGCGAGAATCAATGTTGTGTCCGGTGATGCTGATAATCTAATGTCAAATTGTCATTGTTTCCCCATTGTCGGGTATCAGCGAGAATCAATGTTGTGTCCGGTGATGCTGATAATCTATTGTCAATTTGTCATTGTTTCCCCATTGTCGGGTATCAGCGAGAATCAATGTTGTGTCCAGTGATGCTGATAATCTAATGTCAAATTGTCATTGTTTTCTCATTGTCGGGTATCAGAGAGAGAATCAATGTTAATTGTAATTGGAATGATAAACATAAGAAGCAGAATGAAATGTCCCCTAAAATGAAATACTACAGTGTTTTATGATGTAATCATTATGTCAACAAACGTGACCGCATAGATTAGCGTGGATCGCTTTCACAGATAAAGCGAATACTTTCGTCACACAGATAATCATTCCATCCATCACTATATGTTTCAGCACAGTCTTCTGTTGTTCTACGACGACCATCATTTGGTTCACCATATTTCCATGTGTGGTATGTAACATGGGCGTCAGTAGTAACCCATAGAAATTGTCCTTCAGTTTCGAGATCCCTTATTCCAATCCAGAGGCGAGTGTCAATTGCCAAACCTTTGATGAAGGCATTACGAGATGGGGTATTTGGGCGTGCAAGATCTCCTCCGGGATACTCTCGACAGGAGCTGCGTGCTGATGCCCAGGTTTGGATATTTTGTGATACATAGTAGCATCTGCCTTCAAACGGTGTCCAGCCATCCGGACAGCATGTTGATTGTGCGGATATATCTCTGCTACCAGCTTTGGCTATGAGCTCAGGAATGTTGCTAGTAGTATTTCTCAAGGGTACCTTGATATCCCGTTCCTTCTCGGCTAGGGCCACAACCACACCCAGCACCAAGATCAAAGCGAGAATCCTCATGATGGCTTTGGCAATTATGTCAGGTTTCAAAGATATTAAGTTCTTCTCAAACGAATTAGTTGCTTGGTAGCGTGGTATCAGTATAGAGCGATATAATAGGATTCAAGGATTTGCGGGCACTTTTATAACATTTTCAACCTATGTTAATACAGTGGATATAAGACATATGGCTCATTAACTGACATTATTTGCTGTAACCATAGGTGAATAAATAAAAATAAAAATTGTTAAAGTTGGAGATGGTAAAGTGCACGTGGCATATTATCATCCGAAACAGATTGTTAGTATACACATTACCATATTTAATGGTTTTGCTATGTTAAAGGCTGTTTTGAGAGATTTACAATCAAACAATATCCAAACTGCAATTAACTTTTTTTTATGGTAGAATGGCCTTAATCATACCAAAACAGATTGTCATACTTCCTATGTCAAACCATGAGGTCAAACAAAACCACGTCTATAAAAACCCTGCCCATGGACATGTTCAAAGCAACAGTTCATTTGGTTAAGCGTTTGGCAGTTTTTAATTTATACAAGCTGAAAGGCTGGAAAGGTTAGACAGAACAGCGACGATATGTCAAAATGGGGTTCCATGATCAAAACTTATCTCAAAGTTGAGACTTGCTTGGGCATGGATGTATGCATACAGTTATGCCTGTGTAAATTATCCTACCTGAATTCAGACAATGTTTTTCTACAAAAGCCTGAATTTAGGCAATTATGTTTGTCAAAATGATGCACTTTCTTTTATTTTCAGCCAGTTTTTTGATTGCACACTCCTTTTTGAGTTTTTCAGGCTGTTACATGCAAATCCATTCCCATGCCTGACTTAGGAAGTTTACTGATAAACATTTATAAATATGGTGAATGCAATATACAGTCCTCAAAATAAGTAACTGACCAGGTAATAAATATGCTCTCAACTCCAAAACTATAGCTCTTACGTAAAAATATTTTAAAAATTGTAAAGTTTTAAGGAAATTTCTTCGCTTTAATTTGAAATATTACATGTGAAGATTTAATGAATATTAGCTCAGTTATGTGCCCAAACCCAAAACAAAGTCTGTTTTTCATTTTAACATTTTGTTCGTGTACACTTAGCCTCGGACTAGCAACAGGCATATTGATGAACTGGCAGTGACAACTCTTACAGGTCGATAGTAAGATAGTAAGATGTGGATTGGGGATGCTTTAATTGATCAATGCAGACCATACACATACCTGTCACACTGTCACTGTTCAAAACTCAAAGTGTGAAAATGTTAACTGCACTTTGTTCTATCCTTTTCAATGTAGCGTTCTTAATTATTAACCGATCTTGGTGAACAATGTCTCAAATTGAAGAGAGTACATTTCTTTACAACTAAATATTTTTACGTAGAAGCTATAGTTTTGGAATTAAGAGTATATTTATTTGTCAGTTACTTTTTTGTTAGGACTGTATTTTAATGTTATGGCATGCAATGTTTGACATGTAATTTGAAATACAAACAATATTAAACATTTTGATTTAGGGTGATTGACTTGATTTATGTGACAAGTATCATTGAGTGACTGGCTTGTACATAAAAACAGATGGGGCCATCAAATCAAAATGGCTAAACATTGTTGGCATGCCATATTTAACATGTAATTTGAAATATGTACAATAAAATCTTGATATATTACAGTTTGATTTATGTGACAAGTATCATTAGGTGAATATTTCATATACATACATGGCGAGTCAAACAAAAGTGTTCCACATTTTGTGAATTTTTTTATCAAAATCTGTGCAATAAAAATCCACAGATTTATTATTGCGGCAAACGGCCGGGTCATCTCATTAGATTTCTAAAGAATTTTGGTTGGTTGAAATTGGTTGTGGTAAACATATTTAATTCTCATTTACGTAAAAGTGAACATTTTATAAACCGAACCAGATTTGCGATATTCTCTCTAATAAGATCTATTGATTTCTACTATTTAAAACAGTCCACACTCTAGTCCGAGCTAAGTCCGACCATACACAAAAGCCAAATTTATTTTGTATATTGTGTGTGCAGAATTTGTGTAATAATGCATTTAATGTATGCAAAAATAACTGAGAATGTTTGGTTTGTCTTTATTAGTTAGCTATCGTGTACCATACCTGAATCCGCTTGTTCATCAATATCAAGCGATATTTTATTGAGTAAAATAGTCAATATTGTGTTCAGTTTCAAAATGCAGTCACTTTACCAAAATAGTCAAATTTGGTAAACAGTACCATGGAATGTCATGATTCCTTTTGCTGTTGATAGTGAATGAATGCATCGATTGCCCCATTCATTTGTTGCCTTCATATACTGATAACAAATATATTTAATATTTATTTTACTTTGAGTACACTTTTACTCACCCTGTAGAAACAGATGGGGAGCAGTCAAATTGGTTAGATATTAAAGCAATAAATCATGATGGCTTTGATGAAATGAATGCCAAAATATAGTTTGTCAATTAATATAAAGAGAAGATTTTTGATCAAACATTAAAGCAATAAAATGATGGTTTTGATGATATGAATGTCAATTAATAATATAAAGAGGAGATTTTTGGTCAAACAATAAAGGGGCATTAAGAGATGTATCGATATGCTAAATGAGCAAATAACGTAAAGATAATCATCAACATAGCCCAAATCCAAAATGTCATACAATTCCGACATCACCTTCATGCTAAATAAGCAAATAACAGCACTTCCGGGTTGAGATTTGCCGCGAAAGGCTGCGTGTAAAACAATAGTATAACTTCCGAATTCAGAACCTAGTTTTGAAATGATCATATCGAAACTAAGAAAGTCATAAAATGTTATATGATAAACGGCGAATGTTGGTAAACTGTTTCAGATGGTAGTTAGTATATGCCTAAGTATTACTTTGATGCAAAACAACTGATTTCCAGGATAATTGAGATCGCACTCCCATATGTATCTCTCAATGCCCCTTTAAAGCAATAAAATGATGGCTTTGATAATATGAATGTCATAATTTAGCCATATATCAATTAAAGGTATATTATGTGATCTTTCCAGGGAACGCCCTCAACATCAACAAAATAAATAAAAGCAGATAACAAAATTTCTTGCAGATTTAAATTTCTGATCATAAATCGTACATACATTCCAAGTTACAGGGCGATAAGATTCTTAATTACTTCAAATCATGGTTTTAGAGTGAAAATAAACTGTCGGGATAACACGACAGTTTATATTTTCACTCAAAATTCACTCTTAAACCATGATTTTGAAGTAATTAGGAATCGTATCGCTCTGTAACTTGGATTGTATGTACGATTTATGATCAGAAATGTAAATCTGCAAGAAAATCTACTTTTTAAAAAAAAATCATGAATAGAGGGCGCTATCTGGAAAAGATCACATAATATGCCTTTAATAATATCAAGAGGAGATTTTTGGTCAAACATTAAAGCAATAATATGATGGTTTTGTTGATATGAATGTCAACGTTCGCGGATCTAGCCACACGAATGACTATGGGAATCTATGATACAATCCAGGTTCTAGTACCCGGGTGTAGCCTGATTACCTCGAACCCGATATACTGGCGTAATCGGGTTCCCCAAAATGGGCCACAAACTCACGATTCACACTCATTCCTTTTTTGAATTCGTAAACAACTCTCGAATGGATAGTATACTTTATATTCTTTCCATTCCGTGAGCGCTAGTTGCGATTTACAGACCAAAATAAAGCTGGGTCACATGAGGGGGACTCGTGCTAAAAACACCGACACTCGATTGTATAATAGATTTTATTCATAAAGTAGTATTGTTTATCCATCATCATCAAGTCCGTTACTAAATAAATAATACACCACTCCCCTAAAGTAACTAATGTAGGAATCCCATGCTAATGTTTAGGTACAAGAAATGGGTTAATTCATTTGGTATAGGATATATCTTAGCAAGCATTTAGTCACTGACTCGCTCATTGGCTGTGTGTGTGTGTGGTGTCGGTGATGGGCGGGGCTAGTTTAGGACTAGTATGCAATGAAGCTGCAGTCACTGATGAACTGTGATATGTGTGTGGGCGGGGTTACAGTCACTGACTCGCTCATTGGCTGTGTGTGTGTGTGGTGTCGGTGATGGGCGGGGCTAGTTTAGGACTAGTATGCAATGAAGCTGCAGTCACTGATGACCTGTGATATGTGTGTGGGCGGGATTACAGTCAGTGACTTGGAAATTGGATCCTACATTCAGCCACGTGCAAGCGCTTGCTTGTACTGCTTATCAAGTCTTGTCTATGATAATACAGCTGAGAAATTCTCACAGTATGATAATTGTGTTGTAAGCCTGTGAACTAATTTTTCTGTGAACTGATAGGGATGGATTAATAAAATATTGTAGACCTCTTATTTTTCAATTAAATTGCCCGTTTTTTTAATAATATATATTTTATTTTATTTAAAAGTTTAAAAAGAGCTATTGGAAACTGCTTACTCTCAACACTAGCCTGTATTTAAAATATCAAATTGTATGGGGCCTGAGCTTTCGATCCTAGCAGAATCTTTTATGTTTTTTATTGAGAAAAAAATATGCCTCATTTCTAATTGTAATTACACTGCGCACGTGTTTGATTGCTGAGGTAAACAACTGCTGTTTCTTGTCTAGGGATTTTCCCTAGACTGAACTGGCATGAACAGAGTAGTGGACAGCACTGGCACCACATGTGTGTATATTTCAGCCAGGCACACCATTATCCAGGGGCATGGGATAATGCAAATATAACCACAACAATTTCCGCGACAACAGGTATTAATCCGGGGGGTAAATCGTAACGCTGAGAACAAAGCTAATTAGGACGGATCTTTTCATCTTTTATACACAATTGAATTTATCACACATTCAATGATTATATGCAGGACTCGCCAGCGAAACTCATTGACCATTGTTGACGGGATGAATGAACACAATACAAGTCCTGGTAAGAGGGCACCCCGGGGAGAAAGTCGACCAAAACAGACAATAGCGGCTTATCTACCACAATAGTTTTTCTTGGAACCCAGCTGATTTATTGTAAACCAATTAACCTTCTTTAACTATGTATTCAACCGCTTATCCTATCAAGTGGCCCTTCTATGTACATTTTATTGTAATATCATGCGTTTGTGCTATTTTTGTTGACAGTATTGATCAACTTGAGTTGCCGATCTCGGCGAAAATGCCGTGCATGAAACACTGGTCATCAATGGCAGCCCGTGTGATCGATTTTTTGCCGACCTGTAAATGAAAAAGCCGTGCGTGAAAACTGCTCTTGGGAATTTTCGCCAAGCGTCGAATTCAAATCCTGAGCGTATTTCATGCGGGAGCTCGAGTGACTGAAATTGCTGTAAAAAGATAAATTTACTTTAAAAATATCATAATTTTTCTTCTTTGTGGCTTATTCTAGGTTGCCTTACAACCCGTGGAGAGTCTTGAGCAGGTCCACAAGTGCGTTCACTCCCACCTTACCCGGTACAATGAAGAATTTGGCAATGTGACCATCAACATCATGTTATCCGATGATGTCATTTATCACATTATAAGACTACACAGAGTTCTTAGTTTTCACAGCAGGTAAGATTGTGTTACTATTATAGCTATAGTGTGTTCACTCTCACTTGACCCGCTACAATGAGGAATCTGGCAATGTGACCATCAACATCATGTTATCAGATGACATCATTTATCACATAATAAGACTGCACAGAGTTCTTAGTTTTCACAGCAGGTAAGGTTGGGTAACTATAGCTATAGTGCGTTCACTCCCACCTGACTCGCTACAATGAAGAATTTGGCAATGTGACCATCAACATCATGTTATCCGATGATGTCATTTATCACATTATAAGACAACCATAGAGTTCTTAGTTTTCACAGCAGGTAAGATGGTGTTACTATTATAGCTATAGTGTGTTCACTCTCACTTGACTCGCTACAATGAAGAATTTGGCACAAAGTGGCCATCAACATCATGTTATCCGTTGATTCATTTATGACAAATTAAAAACTGCTCAGTTTCTGTAGCAGGTTAACTAGTGTAAATAGCTATAGTGTTTTCACCCTCAACTGGCATACAATTAAGAATGTAAGAATGTGTGTCACCACTGAACTATATTTTTGGTGGAGCTACAGTTTGGTTCAGAATGCTTTTTCTGTAGCATAGACCTGTGTGCAGGGTTATAGCTACGCCGGTCGGGTGTAGCCGGCACTCCATCATGTTGGCCGACCAGCACTAAAAAACGTTTGGATAGAATCATTAAACTGCCTCATAAAATAGGAAATTATGTGGCAGGAACCCTCTAAATGCATTAAAAAAACATAATAACCATCAAGCAGGACTCTTAACTCCGTTCGCTGTCAGTAAAATTAACCGGCACTCAATCTGGCTTAGCTATAAACCAGCCTGTGTGTATTTATGTAAAATAATTATTCGGTAATTAAATGCTTGCACATCTCACTTATAATTCAGCTAGGGTAAAAATCAAAACAAACCATTGCATTCAGCTCGCTGCATCAGACACTTCAAACCGCAAAGGGGTCTGATATTTACGACAAGTACGGGGACAATACAAAATATCAGCGATTATTCTTTGCTTGTTACTTATGATATATTTTCTATGTTGTACTTCTCTCCACAGTGGCAACATGTTGATGGTGGGGGCCATCGGTAGCCACCTGACGACATTGGTGAATCTAGCTCTGCACGTGGCTGACATGCCTATCCATCCAATCGACACGTCCAGACCAAACAACTTTTTTGATGGTCTACGTTCAGCCGTTAGACTGGCAGGCACAGAAGGCAAAATGCTCACTTTGGTGTTTACTGTAAGTATAAGGCAACAAAATTTGATTGGCAAAATAATTTTATATTAAAATAAGTATAGTAGAAAAATAAAGGAGGGCCGGTTTTACACTCCTAAAACTAGTCACCTGACCACCTTGGTGAATCTAGCTCTGCATGTGGCAATCGACACATCCAGACCAAACAATTTCTTTGACGGTTTACGCTCGGCCGTCAGACGGGCGGGCACAGAGGGCAAAATACTCACATTTGTGTTAACTGTAAGTTGGGTGGAAATCCTGAGGGGAAAAATAATATCAGAATAAATTGATGAATAAAAATAAGATATGTGGATTTATTCATTCATCGTCAGCCTGCTTCGATAATTGCCTAACTCATTTTTTCTAGTTCTTAGAAAACAACATAAGTATGAAACCTGTTACCTGTGTACCTGTTACTCATTTTGCATTATTGATGGATGGATATTCTTTATGTGGAATGAGGCTTGTATTGTTGATGTGAGGCTTGTATTGTTGATGTGACTTGTATTAGTGCATCCATGCACGCCAATTGAGGATTGGCGTGCATGGATGCACTAATCCAAGTCATATAGAAACATGAACACAGCCATACAATAATTTGATTAATTCCATGGATTTGTCAATGCAAATTCAATAATGCAAAATGAGTAACATGTTGGAATGATCTGGTGGCCCTTTTGCAACAAAGCTCTTCATTTATCAACACTTTTGATTGGTCAATGACTTAGGTATTATAACAGCATGTGCATAATGTAATGAAGGCATGATTTATGCAAAAAACTCAATTTTGCTGAAAAGTGAGTTAGGCAATTATCAAAGCAGGCTGACGTCATATTGTGCATTTTCACTGATGTTATATTCATTGTAGGATAGTATATGATTGTAATTTGAGATCATCTATGACTATGAGTCATTCAAAGTTGATTTTTCTTTTTCAGTTAGAAAAAAGGCATATCATTTCTTGAAGAAAAAAACACATCTTCACTGTTATTACCTTATTATAGTGGACTTTTCCCCATTTATTTTAATTAATAAGTATTGGCTTTGGTATTTTAACATCAATGTGATCCCCTTGAAAAATTCTTGTCATTGATTTTTTTGGGGTTAGGGGGTCTGAGAACATAATTCTGTATGGAATTAGGGACCCCGTATTAGTCTCTAGCTAGTACCAGAATTCATACAAATCGTCATTCTCTAATGGGTTTTTAAAAATAAATATTTGATATGATTTTCAATTTGGATATCAAGCCATGGACTTGGTAACCCTGATAACATATTGTGTTTTTTTTATTGATTTTGAATTTCAGGCTAATGACCTTAAAGAGGATGTCTACCTTGACGCTATAAACAGTCTGTTAATCTGCGGTGAATATCCTCCTCTCTTCTCTAATGATGAATTGGATGGTTTGCTACAGGTGAGTTTGACTACAATCACTTGGCAGTGTTGCGATGACACAAGTAAATGGCCTGGTTTGACTTGGAATTGAGTCACCCTTTTTGATAACTTAGCTTAACTCGAGTCACTGAAAGCAATAACTTGGCTTAGCTCGAGTCACTGAAAGCAATAACTTGGCTTAGCTCGAGTCACTGAAAGCAATAACTTGGCTTAGCTCGAGTCACTGAAAGCAATAACTTGGCTTAGCTCGAGTCACTGAAAGCAATAACTTGGCTTAGCTCGAGTCACTGAAAGCAATAACTTGGCTTAGCTCGAGTCACTGAAAGCAATAACTTGGCTTAGCTCGAGTCACTGAAAGCAATAACTTGGCTTAGCTCGAGTCACTGAAAGCAATAACTTGGCTTAGCTCGAGTCACTGAAAGCAATAACTTGGCTTAGCTCGAGTCACTGAAAGCAATAACTTGGCTTAGCTCGAGTCACTGAAAGCAATAACTTGGCTTAACTCGAGTCACTGAAAGCAATAACTTGGCTTAGCTCGAGTCACTGAAAGCAATAACTTGGCTTAACTCGAGTCACTGAAAGCAATAACTTGGCTTAGCTCGAGTCACTGAAAGCAATAACTTGGCTTAACTCGAGTCACTGAAAGCAATAACTTGGCTTAACTCAAGTCACTGAAAGCAATAACTTGGCTTAACTCAAGTCACTGAAAGCAATAACTTGGCTTAACTCAAGTCACTGAAAGCAATAACTTGACTTAACTCAATCAAGTCACTGAAAGCAATAACTTGACTTAACTCAAGTCACTGAAAGCAATAACTTGGCTTAACTCAAGTCACTGAAAGCAATAACTTGGCTTAACTCAAGTCACTGAAAGCAATAACTTGGCTTAACTCGAGTCACTGAAAGCAATAACTTGGCTTAACTCAAGTCACTGAAAGCAATAACTTGGCTTAACTCGAGTCACTGAAAGCAATAACTTGGCTTAGCTCGAGTCACTGAAAGCAATAACTTGGCTTAACTCGAGTCACTGAAAGCAATAACTTGGCTTAGCTCGAGTCACTGAAAGCAATAACTTGGCTTAACTCGAGTCACTGAAAGCAATAACTTGGCTTAACTCAAGTCACTGAAAGCAATAACTTGGCTTAACTCAAGTCACTGAAAGCAATAACTTGGCTTAGCTCGAGTCACTGAAAGCAATAACTTGGCTTAACTCGAGTCACTGAAAGCAATAACTTGGCTTAGCTCGAGTCACTGAAAGCAATAACTTGGCTTAGCTCGAGTCACTGAGAGCAATAACTTGGCTTAGCTCGAGTCACTGAGAGCAATAACTTGGCTTAGCTCGAGTCACTGAGAGCAATAACTTGGCTTAGCTCGAGTCACTGAGAGCAATAACTTGGCTTAGCTCGAGTCACTGAGAGCAATAACTTGGCTTAGCTCGAGTCACTGAACATCTGCAAATTCACTCATATTGTATTCAGGCCATTGACATTTTTAAACTTTCTAGAAGCCTCTTTGTCTAATGTTTTTCTGTAAAGATCATTTCTTGTGGCTTGATTTTTCAATATAAATTTCTTAAAATGCCATGGGCTTTCGCTCCCATGGCCCCTACCAGGGGCTTTGCCCCTAAGGCAGCCCCTTGAACCCACCTGTTAAGGCTAGTTCTTCGCGATCACAACAGTAGTGGCCCACAAGATTATTTCATATTCAAATTTGTTGAGAAACAAACCCTGGTTTATTTATTTTTTAAATGTGCAATAGAGACCTATTGCTAGTAATATCAATATAATCCCCAAAATTGATCTTGATTATATGTCCATCATCTTTCACATTCCAGGCTTTGGGTCCAGCCATGAAGAGGAACTACCCGCATCTACTGATAGATCCCATGAAGTTCTTTGTGACTAGAGTCAAGACTAACTTGCACATCATACTATGTATGCCACCCACACATAAATTATTGAGAATCGCAAGCAGGTGAGATGTTAACATGTTTCATTCTAGTAGCATGTATAGTGTATTCGGCCATCACGAGACAGTGACGTAACTGCGTATTCTACTAATTGCAGTACATAACGCGCACGCCCATTTGAGGCGCTAGCAAATACACACGAGCGTCGAAAGACGGACGATACATAGGTGTGCGTAAAGGCTGTGCCTGTTAAGTTACGTCACTGTCCGGAGGAAGCCAAATATAGTATAGACTGATATTGGATTCGATCATAATGTTAGGATAAAAAAGAAATTGTCACATGACCGCCTTTTTGGTAGAGCCCTGGCCACCAGGTTCAAAGAACACTCAAACCTCAAAACCACTCCTCTCACAGCTGTGGCAGAACACTCTAAAGACTTTAAACACAAAATTAAGCTAGAGGACGTCCATGTGATCGCCAGAGAGGATCAGTTTATTGGAAACGTAAGATCAGAGAGGCCATCGAAAAAAGGATACACAAACCAACCCTCAACCGAGATACCTGCTACAACCTACCCGCCATCTACGATGACCTGCTGTCACGTGATCGCCCAAAAGGTGGTCATGTGATAAGTGGAGGGAAGTAAATACTACGCTGAATGAAGGGGTCGTGATGATCCCGAAAGCTACGGGGCTCAAACACAATGGTTTGATAAGGTATCTAAATTAATCCTGTTTCAGTCTAAGTGTTAAAAATTACAAGCAGGTGTAGTGGGTCAATGCTAGTTAGGAGTATTTGTTATATTATGGTAGACTAACAAAATAAAAAGGTTGCCTGTTTTTTCAAGATTGCTGTTTTTTCCCTGCATCCAAAGTGTTTAGGATTTTCATTTTGGACTAAGATTTGTCAGCATTTTATATGTACAGAAAATCACATGTAGGCGACTCATTTTCTGCATGCACAGTTTTTCAGATTTTCATTGCGGACTATGCAGGCTTATTAGTGCGCTACAATGCATAAATTATTGCGAATTGGAAGCAGATGATACCGTTTTTCTCAATCTACATTGCTTAGCGATAAAAATGTTCAGTTTTTTGTTAACAGTTTTTAAATCCAATATCACCAGTGAAAGCAAAATAAGAGCGTGTTAACCTGTTATATAATCTCAACTTTATTAATGTATCTTTCATTGTCTATATTGTTCAGCCAATACCCGGGACTGCTAAGCGGTATGCAGATCAACTGGAACTGTGATTGGGCGCAGAGCGCTCTGTTAGGGGAAGCCAACTATTTTGTACAAAAGCATTCACTGGCCAAGGAGTGCACTGCACAAACAAGGTAAGTTAAGTATACATTGTGATATGAACTAAGGTCATCATAGGTCAGGCCCTCCTAGGTCATAGGTCATCTTCTTGTAAAAGTAAATTGGCTGGCCTCAATCGAAATGAACAAAAACTTCAACACTAAAGGCAATGGAAAAACACCCAAACCTTGTTGTACTGGCAAACAATCCTCTCAGGTAGGGTCGGTCAGGCGGTTTTTCTTCTTCTTGTTTTGTTCGCTTTTTTAGAGCTGGGGGAGAGGGGGAGGAGTGACATGGCGTCCCCCAAACCGGCTAACAAAATCAAGGGCAATAACTGACACTAGTAAACCACTGCCGGGAGATTTGTGACTTTTCAGCAATTTTCAAAATATTTCAAAATTTCAACAACAAAAACCCAAAAGTTTGTTGGCAAATTCTGAAAAAAATTAGTCGTGTCAGGCCCGTACAATAGGTTGGGGTTGTTTTTGTCATCTAAATGAATGTGCCATGGATAGTATAGTTGGAAAAATGTCCTCTAAGGTCACAATATTAGGTTAAAGGTAATCCAAACATAGAGGGATCATGGAAGTTAATTATGCCAGCCGAAAATTGCCAAATTATATGCATTATGTGCATCATTTTCTACTGCCTTAAATCTTTTGTATTACAGACCAAATACCCCCCGAGGCCATGAAGTGTCTGTTTTTCAGGCTGTTTGTCTGCAGTCATTGTTGACTCAGTAAGGCCACATATGGTGGGATTTACATCCAAACTGTGCTTTATAGCATGACAACTGGCCTACCTTAACAGCTATTTGGAGAATTTATGGCCGGCCAATAGTTAAATTGTTGGCATAAACGTGATAAATCAGTGGAACATAATCTTTACATGGAATTTTGTGTAACTTTATTTTTTATTTTTTTATTTTTTTATTTTTTATTATTATTATTTATTATTTATTATTTTTTTATTTTTTTGGAATTTCTTTTTTAAACACTTGTGTGTACTACATGGCACCACATTTTTATCGCATTTAAAAATGTTACAAAAAATGTTCCAATCTTGATCCTCACCACAGAGAAAGCTTAGTGTCCTGCCTCTCCAATATACACAGCTTCATCCTTCATGACTGCCATCAGGTGCCATGGGCTGGTAGCACAGAGGATACGGTGGCTATTACAACCCTCAAGGTACACGGCAAGAAGGACACGGTCAAAGTTCAGGTGCAGGAGGTACCTAACTTACCCTACACCAAGCTACTGATGAAAGAACGCATACAGGTAAGGCAAAAAAAAAAAAAAGTTGTGTTGCCCCCAGCGACCGACCCTAAAATCATAAAAACTAGGGTCGCATTTTTTTAAATATGTAAAATGTTTTTACATTTTTTAGATTTAAATTCGATTAAAAGTGTCTAAATGTTACTATTTCTTGCTTGAAATGAATAAGTAAGCCCAAATAAATGTTTTTTAGACTATTGTCACACTAGAAACATTAGTTAAATTGAAATATTTTTCAGCCCAAAAAAATTTTGAAAAAAAGATTTCCGACCGACCGACCCAATTTAAAATTTTTGGCAATTGAGGGCAACACAACATTTTTTTGTTGTTGCCTAATATAATTGAAAAATGAATGTTTTCCATTTTGGTGGTAGACTGTAAATCACTATAATTTTGCGGATATTTTATTTTGCGAATTTAAAATTACTGTTATTCTAGCGGGCATTTCATTTTGCGAGTCTGGAAGTTTTACTGTTACTTTCAATGCAAAATTGTCAGCTTCGCGGGTATTTAATTTCGCGAATCCACATCCCTCGCGAAATTCACAAAATTAAATCCCTCACAAAATTAAGCGGTTTTACAGTACTTTATCCCATTTCAATTATGAACATGACGTCAGTGCATAATCAAGTGAAAGATGCATCATATATGTGCTAACGTTGGGGTTTGTCTTTGATCATGCAAATGCATATGCCAGCACACTACACTTACTGATTTTGCTCTGATCTCCCGCTCTCACAATCAAGATGATACTGTTCTTGAAAACTTTGGACTACTTTGGAACTCTTTGATGACTCACTTAATCCTCTGATGATGTTAAGAGGTTGCTGATAGTAAAGACTAAAGAGTCATACATTCTTGAAACCCTGATGCCATTAGTAAAAATTATCATTCAGTCAGAAAATAGAGCCCCATGGCTCAAAAGTGCATTTATTTCTTATTCAAAAGTTTTGATTTTTAACATGTTTTGTTTCAAATCATATTGTCACCCAAACATATGTTTTTAAGAATGACTGGGGATGGGGAGTTTTCTCTATCAAGAGGCCAGCAAAAATCGTTGTCCCGCAGGTGCTAGGGCAGAGTGCATTTGGAAGGTAAAAGTGAATGAAAATTATTTATATTTGTTCTCAATTTATGTATTCTTCTATACCATATTTTAAAAACAGCTTCGTCACAGAAACACTGCCAATCCCGGGAAGCATGAGATCTTCATCGGACCGAGGACATTCCGTCGTTTCTTGGATTGCTTTCGGTACCTGTACTGCACCAAGAGTAGGCAGAACACCGCTAAGGTTGGAAGACTCACGTAAGTGCCTCAACTTTAGTTTGATTGGGTTTTGATATTCTGTTAGGTGCGTTAAGTGGTCGGTCGGCCATGGGTGATAAAACTTGCCAGTATCGCTCGATACTGGTACCATTTTACTGTTCTAGTATCGGTCGATACTGGTACACCAAGTTGTGTTCCAGTATCGAGCGATACTGGAACGTTTTTATGTTCCAGTATCGGGCGATATACTGTTACACACGCTACCAGTGAAATTTGTCCCAGTATTGAACGATATATGGTACATAATTTTGTTCCAGTATTGCCCGATACTGGTACATTTTATATGTCCCAGTACGTCCGATACTGGAACACCGACTTTGTATCGGACAATACTAGGACAGTCCAGAATCTGGGACCTAAAGTACACTTTTTCTCAAAATTTTCAAACAAAAATTCAAAAACCCAACAACAACCCTAAATTGTTGATTTTTTAAAAAAAATTGTAAAATAAACCTCAACTTAAAAACAAAATGGTTTGGTCTGGTCCGTAGAACAGATATCTTTTGGGTTGGTTTTTTTCGTGGGTTTTGATGTTCTGTTGTTCTGTTAACTGGGCGGTCGGTCATGGGTGAATTTTCAATTTAAAAACAAAACAAAAACACCTACATTCATGATTTTTGTTTTCAGTTTGTAAAAAATAAACCTCAACTTAAATGGTTTGGTCAGGTCCAAAGAACAGATATCTTTAGGGTTGTTTTTTCGTCACCTAACCGTCACGGTTGTATTTTCATGCAGCGCAAAATAAATATTACAATGAGGTTAAAAGGGCCTTCAAAATGCTTTGGATTATGGATACATAAAATAGTGTTATTAGAATATTTTTGAAATTAATAATAAAGTGTGAGATTGGAAGCCTATAAATCAAAGCTGGCTGAAGTAATAGGCAAGTAAACTTTAAATATCTTTAGTGGTAGGCCCTACCGTGGACTTATCACAGCTCAGAAAATTGTGGAGTGGCTCTTTTTACCACTGTCTGTTCTTTCATTTTCTTACCTTCATTTCATACAGCTCACTTTTTAGCCTGTCCCATCAGGCATTTTACTTGAGTATAATCCCATCAGGACCAAGTGTGTGTTTGCATGGACCAACCGGGTTAGCGACAACAACAAACATGCCAATTTTGACAAGCCTTTCTAAACTTTTAAAGACAGCTTTTTCAAAAATGTAAAACCCCTATGACTTTAATTACAGCGATTAATTCATCAAAACTTACTCCGTCAATACACACAGGAAAGCTCTTGATTGTCTTGCCAAGACCTACCAGGACACCAAAGATAAGAAACTGGAGATCAAGAAGCTTGAGATGCTGTACAAAGAAGCCAGCAAGAACACCGCTGACCTGTTAGAGGTGTTGTCTGCCAAAGCCACTGTCTTGGAGAAGACCAAAGCGTTGTGCACGGATGCCAGTAACAGTCTCAGCGCCTTCTTGCAGATGAACGAAGTGGAGAGTGAGGAGGAAGTGGAAGATGAACTTCTAGTTGAAGGTAAGATGTTTGAGACTATTAAGCTTATTTGATAGTCAGCTTTAGGTCAAGTGTAAATCCTTCAGTCTGTGGAAGACCGAGGCCTCATGCACAGATGATAGTAAACAGTCTCAGCGCCTTCTTGCAGATGAACGAAGTGGAGAGTGAGGAAGAAGTGGAAGATGAATTGCTAGTTGATGGTAATACATTTTAAGAATCACCCTTTTTATGAAGCATTTATAGATATTTCAGTCTTGGGAAGACCCAAAGTCCTGGGAAGACCTAAATTCTTAGGATGGGGTCAGGTGTTCTTCAAGAAAGACCAAGGCCCTGTACTGATGCCAGTAACAATCTCAGAGCCTTCTTGCAGATGTACAAAGTGGAGAGTGAGGAAGCAGTGGAAGACGAATTGCTAGTTGATGATAAGGACAAAAATCTGTCATATGGCCTGAAATAAGGGTTCTTGACAATCCTCACTGCCAAATTAGTATAGAAAAAATGCATGTAAGTGTTTATACTACAAAAAGAATACCGTTCACAGTTCCAGGAATAAAATAGAGTACATGTGATATGTGTATGGTGCACATTTAATACCATGTTGTATATACACAGGGTACAACCCATTGGTGAGGTACACATTTGGGAATTAGGTCTTTTCCATTTAAATGTTAAACCAGTGTGATACCCATGTGATGAACCTACTTCTACTTCTACTTCTACTTCTACTAAGGTATTTTACCCTATCAACACAATAGTCCAATATCAGTCTACATCTTGTTGTGTACTTAATGTATTAGCATTTTTAATTGTTTTACTTAGACGAGCGAGACGAGTACGATCAGGCGTTCGAGAGACAGAGAGAGGAAACGTTGAAATCCAGACGAGAGGCCATCGAGGAAGAGCTTGCGGAATCCAAGAAGAAAGTGGAGACATGTCGCGTTAGTTTGCAGAAGAGTCATGAACAGGTGTGTATTAATGACCAGGATTTATTTGGCCTACTATACTTTCTTCCATCTTACAACCATTCAAATACAGTAAATACTGTTTCAATTTCAATATATACCGAAAACCTACTTTTTGAGTATGCCTGTGCACTTGGTACCCGGGTTAACAGGGATCTGCAGAACGTTATGTAATGCAACTTACATGTCTAATGCTGTGTTATCTAAAAGCGGTAAAAAGCTTACTTAGGGGTCTTGCCCAAACACAAGTAGAGGAAAGCTCCATCCTTTTTTTTCTATATTGTTAAAAGGAGTGACAAAGGATCGGTGATTAACACCTCACTGAATGGGTACTTCAAGTGAGGTGTTAATCACTGATCCTTTGTCACTTCTTTTAACAACATAGAAAATAGGATCGCGCTTTCCCCGCTCTTTCCTCTAGCTTTCCTCTACTTGTGTTTGGGCAAGAGCCCTTAACTAAAAACCAAACTTAAACCCATTTTATGTCAGAGGATATGCTATAGTTTCTTCTTCTTCTTCTTCTTCGGCCTCCGTCAGATATGACGATTGGCTGCCATACGATCACATCTCCGGATCATCTTTCTCCAAGCTACTCTGTCTTGTGCCAGACGCTTGGCCTTTATAAGACTCATACCAGTCCATTCCTTGATGTTGTCAAACCATTGTTTCCTTTGACGACCTCTTTTCCTGCTGCCTTCCACTTTCCCTTCTATGATGTGGAGTGCCAGTAAGCTACCACTGCCTCTAATGATGTGCCCGAAGTAGGCCAGCTTTCTTTTGATAAGCTCTCCTAGCAGTTGTCTCTTTACACCAAGTTCTTTCAGGATACTTATGTTGGTTCTTTTTTTGCTATAGTTTAATCAGTTCCAAATTGGCGAGAAATATTCGATTATGTCCAGACGCACATGGTTTTGGCCGCACGCATGCGACACACGTATGGTGCACTAGTGCGCTTGATGCCTTTACGCACCCGTGTCCTTCTGTATTCATTGGCTGCTGTAAGGAGGCTTTGCCGTTTTAGAACTGATCAGACTATAATCAGGAGAAAGTGGACAAATGTGCATGGAAAACCTAGGCTCTTTCAAATACTCTCCACAAGTGGCAACTGGTTTATCATTTTTGTTAAAACCCTTTTGTTTTGACAGGTGATACAATTTAGAGAGAAAGTGGACCAAAACTGCATACGGAAACTCGGCTCCTTCCAGAACCCACCACCGATCGTGTTACAAGTCTTGGAGATGGTTCTGGCGATGTTGGGCCGAAACAAACCCCTTGGGAACCAGACGGGAGAGAAACCCGAGCGAGTACCAGCAGAAGATGCGTCGTATATCTCGGGACGTATGTCGACCAACTCAACGCCGAGCGTCCGTAGTCCTACCAAGTCCAACTGGAAGTCTAGTAAGTGTGGTTTGCGATGTAATTGTGTCCTGTATACAAAAGTAATTGGTAGTCATGGCAAGGAAGAACAAATTGTATTATATTTTTCTTCTTAATTAAAAAGAGTCTACAGCAAAATATAAATCAGTAAATAAATATTTTTTAAAAATCCCACCCATAATGGCAATCAACTTATCGACCATCCTTTTTCCCTTATGTGGAAAAAAAAGCAAACCTTTATAAGATTCATGATAACAAAACAAACCCTTTTCCCTCTTTTTGTTCTGGAGAAACAAACCTTTTAGGCCAAATAATAAGGGGCCATTTTTTACTCCCTCCCCCTCGAGTTATGTACGCAATAAATGGCGAAAATGTCATGGCTTGGTAAAAAATGCCCGCCTCTGAAGATCGCCATTTAAATTACGTACGCTCAGGGTATATTTTTACCCCTGTACGCTTTTTACGTAACTGTAAATGGTGAAAATTATAGACGATCCCAAAGGAAACAACATCACTTTCCAAAAGTTAAAAAGCTGATGTTTGAATGGTGAGCGTTTATGTCAGCACAGGAATTACGAGGTACTCTAAAGTAATCAGAAAATATATTTTTAAGGTCTTTGTTAATTGCAGTCACGCAAGAAATTATTTGTAACATTATTAATAATACTGTCATGTCATTTTCATGTTTCACCATTTTGTCTGCATTCCATTTCTCACCGCACCATCACCGTGCACTGTAACACAACAACGTTATTGTCAATGTAAAGAAGAGTCAGCCAATAGCAAAAGCAGTAAGTATTTTTATCATGTATCTATGAAACATTCTATACTATTAGCTATATTGATGAAGCCATTCATCAGGATTGGTGAAATTAAGTCGGTTCCAAATTGGTGAGAAAGATGCGGTCTTATATCTCCGCGGTGTCCGCGCACAGAAGTAATCCGTACGCACCATTGTTTTGCCGATGCGCACACGGTTTAGGCCAGTAGTACGCTGGCGTCACGCATATGATTCACAGTGCGCTTGTTGCCGTCATGCGCACCCACACACATCTGTATGTATTTGCTGCTGTAAAGAGGCTTGTCAATTTGGAGCTTATCAACTATTAGTATTCACGATTGATTGATTGATTGATTGATAGAGTTTTTTAATCACTAACAAAATGTCCACTTTCTATCCATTGTGGACATTTTGCAGACCACTGATGCCTTCTCTCTTTCTGTCTTAGCAAGTCTAGTAAAAGCATCATAACTTATATACATATATTCTTAGTTATATTATCGAGGGTTTAGTGCAACAAAGTCCTATCTGCAATGGCAGCCATTTGTTAGAGTGTGTTTCCACAAGGGCACATCTCAAAGCACCCTTTTGAGGGTGCTTTGAGATACATGTAAAAATTAAAGCACTAGGCTATATATAAAGTGAAATACTCCAGACGAACATACAGGACAACACATAGTTGAGTTTTATAACACCGACAAAATGGTTCATATGTTTTATTACAAACAACAACACTTGCTGATCTATTATGTAGCATTCATTAATCATGTACTTCGTTTATTAATTTTGCAAAATCTTACCATGATTTTCACTGGTTGACATAATTCATCAATGACCACAGACTCTGTGATAATTACATTGTAGAAATGCTTAACACTTTTCCACGCGGCTATCAGTTATACCTATATATAAAACAGATTTGTCAAAAATCTGTCCCTACTTTTAAAGTCTTATCTCATGAATTACTGAACCAATTCTGGGCATGATTGTACTTATTTAAATGCATTTCTCATGGTGATTCCAAATATGGTGGTGAAATTCAATATTTTTGATATTTTTGAAACATTGTATGCCATTTTTGAACTGTCGTCTGCAGCCTGCCGCATAGGTTTAAACAAAAAATTCTGGTTGATGAAATAAATGCCAGCGTTGTAAATTCCCAATATTCCCGGGCTTCCCTTCAAAATTCCCGGGAGTTTCCAAAATTCCAAAAACGCCGTCTCTTTTCAACCCTAGTGGTAGGTACTTATGCTAGATTTGGATAGGGATGTACCTTCAGAAAATGTGAAGGGGACAGTCATGGAGAAACCAAAGGTAACCATAGCAATACCATTTGATTCAATTTTCACTAATATTTAACAAATTGTCAATATTTGTCTTCAAATAGTTTCATATTTTGATAAATTTCACACTAAACATGACACAAAATGTTACATTGAAAAAAATTGCTGATTTTGGTACCCATGTATGCGACCCATCCCAATCCCAGTTATGCATTGAGTCCTCCCGTTGAAGGTCATTATCCTTCAAGGTTACAGGTTCTGTTTTTCACGAAGGAATTGGCACTGCAGCTAAAGGGCACATAACACTTTTTTTTACAAAAACTTCAATGCTCCTTGGATTGAACTTGAAAGTCAGTATCCTTTGGAATTCTTGAAGGGTTACAGGTTCTGTCTTTCAAGAAGAAATTTCACTGCACATAACAATCTCCCATTATAGCTGCAAAGACATAATTACTACAATGGATGCCACGTGTGTGTGTGTGTGGGGGGGGGGGGGGGGGGGCGGTGTGTAAGGTTGCATTTTACTTACATATGGCAGCTATTACAGATATTGCATTTTCTCATTACCAGATATCTGAGCAAGAAGACCATATCTGCAATAGCTGCTCTGAGTTACATTTATTTAATCCCAATTGCTCGGCATGTGTACTAGCCCTTATATAAAAACTGGCAGCTATTAATCTATTGCACAGTTCTGCCATTTGCGAGGAGAGCTTCGAACCGGTACCGCATTGAATGGGACTTTTCCATAACATTATATGGAGCTAGTTCAAATTTCTGCACAATATGACTGCAGTGAGACATTGTCAAATGATGCAACACTTTCAGTCAATTTGACTCCAGTTTGAGGCTCTCCTCGCAAATGGCAGATCCATGCAATGAGTGAATTAGAGACAGGACCTTGTGGTATTATTAAGCCCTAAATTTAAACAAATTTCATCAGTTCCTCTTATATACAATCTCTTTTTACAAAAAATCTTTCGAGAAGTTACTGATTAGTGCCTGAGAAGTAAATTTCGATGTACATGTACAATGTAGTCTTAGTTAGAAAGGATCGAAAATCAGATCAAGGTCTAATTTGTTAGGATAATAATAATAATAATAATAATACCAAGCGCTTATATAGCGCCCTTAGCCCAAAGGGGCCTCAAGGCGCTTAACAACATATTATGATAGCATATAACACAATAAACACAGACAATATATATATATAAAAAGGTAGCTAAAATAGTGGGTCGAGCATCAGGACACATGGAGAAAGACGGACACGACCAAAAGGTCTCATAAATTTTGACTCGCTATCTCGCAACCTATGATCAGCATGATCAAGTCGTCCATACATGCACATGCGTGAGAGGGAAAAGACAGGAGGTCGAGCAAACAACAAGGAAGAGGATAAACACGCAAATGCATGGATGGAGAACTGAACATAGTATGATATTACACAATTTTGATTAAATTACAACATTAAAATCTAAGATACAATAAAACTGTGTGAAATACTAAAAGTGTAAAAAGTATAATATATAGATGTATGCAAAAGCAGTATAATGTTTTCTTAAATCGATCTTCAGTATTAACCTTTATTATTTTGCAGCTATGTTACAATCCAATACAATAAGTCTAGATCATAGATCAGGAAGGCTGAAGGATACGTAAGAGAATACACACAAAACAAAACAGAATGGTACCATAACCCTAAACCCGGTTTAGGGTTTTTGACCGGGATCACAATTTTCGAGGAAAAACACCTACTAAATCTCCGGGAACCTGCCGGGATTCAATCCGGGGACCCTCCGTTCTCAAGCCCCACGTCCCACCCACTAAACCACGGCCCTCAGCTACACGTTCGCGCAGTATACTGCGCTCACTATATAGGCTCGGTTGACTACGTCATCGAAAACCGGCGGCACATGCGCTTGGAGAGGGACTTTGGATTAGCATTTTTTAGCATTCAGGGGGGTTAGGGTTAATGGTCTTTGGTCCGTTTGAATTGGTTAAATGAAGTAGCTTTCGCCTTCAGTGTGGGTGCTGGGTTGCAATTTGATTTTACTCATACGGCTGTTTCATCAATCATAATGTATCTGCGCCCATTAACATTGCCTTTACGGTCTAAACAACTAAACAGAGAATTACCAATGATGGTATACAGGAATGGATTGAGAGCTGAATTTATCGGAAGTACAAAACCAATTATCCACGCAAAAACCTCAGGAGAAACCTCCAATGTTTCCCTCTGCACCAAGATCCCAATAACGACAATTGGCAACCAACAAAGCAAATCGGTCAACGTGATCAGTCCCATTTTGAAAGCCATTTTCAGATCGGTTTTTAATCGGGACATGTTTGATCTTCGTATTTGAATGAATAAACCGATGTAACATATCGCAACAGTAATGCAGCAGAAGAAATTGACTCCAAGAAATAGGACAATTGAATATGTGGGGCTTAGAAGGCTACCAACGTTTTCATTTATATAGAATGGTATGAAATCATCATCTCTATCAATTTTCTCATAGGAGATTGTCATATTACGTGATGTTTTATGGGTTAATAATCTTCTGGCCAGTGGTAAACCTATACATACTTCAGAAAATTTATAAAGATGTTGATCTTTTTCCAACCCGATTCCTAATGCACTTATAACAAGAGCCAGCATCCACATCAATATTGTAACAAGTATTTTTGACCTAGTTGTCAAAAACAGTTTCTGACTCACTACAGTATTTCTGAAGGCCCAGAATCTGTCAATACCTATCAAAAGAATAAAGAATAGGGATGATTCGCTTGAAAGTATCGATAGAAAACCTGATAATTTACACAGTGCATGACTCTTCCATTGATCAGTTTCTGAAGGGAAGTATTGCTGAAAGTACTGATCAGCTGATGCGATTATTAGCATATATACTCCCATAAGGAAATCAGCAGCAGCAAGGTTAGTTATGAATAGAACTTGTTTCTGATAATCAGTTTGTTCTTTTCCCCTGATTAGTTTCCGGCAACCCCATACCAGAACATATGTGTTACCCAATAATGCAAACAAACCAATAATCCACATGGAATACTTGATCAGTGTATTTGGTAGGAGCTCATTACAGGTCATATATTCTGATTTTGGTTCTGTTGATATGCATATAGGTCCTGATAGCGAGTCTATGAAACAACATGTTGCAGGACTGTTTACGAGTAAAGAAGTGATATTTGTAAGTCCTGCAAAAGATTTGGACGTTATTTTTGAAAGGGCATTATCTCGAAGATCAATATACCTCATATTGGTTTGATTTTCAAATGCATATGGTTGAATTACACTTATTTGGTTACTTTGGAGCTCAAGTGCCCCAAGCTTATCTAATCCAGAGAAGGAGGCATCAATATTGGATATTTTGTTGTAAGCTAAACTCAGAGCTTTCAATTTATCACAGTCCGTAAGACTAATCAAAGCAGAGGTCATCAACATGTTGTTGTTTAACGTGAGAACAATTAAATTCACCAGATCCCTAAATATATCCTTTTTTAATAATGTCAGTTTGTTATATGTCAAATCTAAAACAGATAAGTTAATCAATCCTTGAAATATATCTACATGTAGATTGGATAACTGGTTATCACTTAAGTACAGCTTTGTTAATTGCCTGAGATTCCTAAAGAGACCAGGTTGCAATGTTGTCAATGTGTTATTGCGCAGCCGTAATTCAGATAAGTTGTCTAACCCTTGAAATATATCAACATTGAGATCGGATAACTGGTTACCATTCAATAATAGTATTGTTAATTGCCTGAGATTCCTGAATAGACCAGGTTGCAATGTTGTCAATGTGTTATTTTGCAGCCACAATTCTGATAAGTTAACTAAGCCCTGGAATATATCTACGTGGAGATTGGATAACTGGTTACCATACAAGTATAGCTGCATTAATTGCCTGAGATTCCTAAATACACCTGGTTGCAATGTTGTCAATGTGTTATTTTGCAGCCACAATTCTGATAAGTTAACTAAGCCCTGGAATATATCTATGTGGAGATTGGATAACTGGTTATCATACAATGATAGCTGAGTTAATTGCCTGAGATTCCTGAACAAACCAGGTTGCAATGTTGTCAGTGTGTTATTTTGCAGCCGCAATTCAGACAAGTTAACTAAACTCTGGAATATATCTACATGTAGACTGGATAACTTGTTACCACTCAAGTACAGCTGTTTTAATTTGCTAAGATTCCTAAAGAGATCAGGTTGCAACGTTGTCAATATGTTATTGTACAGCCGCAACTCAGTTAAGTTAACTAACCCTTGAAAGATATCTACGTGGAGATTGGATAACTGGTTACCAACCAAGGTTAGCTCTGTTAATTGCCTGAGATTCCTAAATAAACCTGGTGATATTGCTGTTAGGTAGTTATTATGCAGCCATAATATAGATAGGTTGACTAACCCTTGAAACATATCTACATTGAGATCAGATAACTGGTTACCATTCAATAATAGCATTGTTAGCTGCCTGAGATTCCTGAATAGACCAGGTTGCAATGTTGTCAGTGTGTTATTTTGCAGCCACAATTCAGATAAGTTAATGAAACCCTTGAATATATCTTCATGGAGATTGGATAACTGGTTACCATACAATGATAGCAGTGTTAGTTGCCTGAGATTCCTAAATACACCAGGTTGCAATGTTGTCAATGCGTTATTGTGCAGCGTCAAATCAGTTAAGTTAACTAACCCTTGAAATATATCTACGTGGAGATTGGATAACTTGTTACCACCCAAGTACAGCTGTATTAATTTACTAAGATTCCTAAAGAGACCAGGTTGCAACGTTGTCAATGTGTTATTGTGCAGCCGCAAACCAGTTAAGTTAACTAACCCTTGAAATATATCTACATTGAGATTGGATAAGCGATTATCATACAAATACAGTCCTTTTAGTTGCCCAAGATCATCAAAGATACCAGATCCTAATGTTGTTAGTCTGTTAGTATTCAGATATAGCACAGATAAAGTATGCAATCCTTGAAACTGATCAACATGGAGAAAGGTCAATTGATTTTCATACAAATGCAAATTTGATAAATTAACACAATCCCAGAATGCACCCGGTGCCAGTGTTTTCAACACGTTGCCATTCAGTGATAAGACCAGCACGTTAACTAAACCTTTGAATAGAACTTTGTCAAGATGAGATAACTTATTGTTAGCCAGATTTAGATGAGTCAATTGAACCAGATTCTGGAATACACTGGAATTTGTTATATCTTGAAGTTTGGAAATTTGATTCCCTTGCAATGATATATGTGTCATATTCTTGAGGTTCTTAAATGTATGTTTATCTAAATTAACAATTATATTTTCAGTAAGATCAAGGAAATGCACATTCTTCAAATCATGAAATATATTTTGGTCTAGTTGGACTATAACGTTATCTGATAAGGACAAAACTTGAGTTGTCTTTAAATTTGAGAATACTGCTGGTTCAATAGTTGAAATCTTATTTTTTGATATATACAGTACTTCTATGTTATGAATACCTGCAAACATACTAACTGTTAAGACCGATAACAAATTATTGTTCAGAAACAATTGCTTTATGCTAGTTAGACCAGAGAATGAACTAGAGTTTATATACAGCAGTTTATTATAAGAAAGGTCTAGTACTTGCAACTGAGACAATCCTTCAAAGTGTCCTTGATGAAGACTGGAGATGAGGTTGTTGTCCAACAGTAGAATATTGATGTTGGTGAGGATTCTGAAGCATCCTGGGCTAACATGAACCAGTTGTCTTGCGCTACCATCAAGAGCAGATGTGTTGACTTGGAATTCAGTTGAAAATGTTTCATACATGTAGATGAGAAGTGTTTTCTCCACTTGTCTGCCATCCGAACAATTTGTTATAAATTGGTTGATATTCAAACTGCAGACACACCCTTCCAGACACTCAGGATATTCAGCAACTTGTATATTTTCATTTCGCGACAGATGAAACTCTGGTATTTCTGATGTGCTGTAACTTGATTCAGGAAACACTGGTCTCAAGGATGGGTGATGGATAGTCAGTTCTTGGTATTGTTCAATGCGCTGGTGATGAGCGATATTGTATACATTAGTGTATCTTTTAACTAGTCCACATGTCTTCATCGGACCAATGTTATGTGTAGCATTCTGATATGGAATACAATCAGATGGAACCAATCCATTCTGTGAATCACTGCTATCTCCAGATCTGACAGCAAGTAGTTGGATTGTGGATTCCACATTGGTATTTATTTCCAGGTTTGCGCTGATGATGGTTATACTACACGAGCTTTGACTTGGACCCACCAATGCTATGATGTCATTCCAACACTCATTGTCAGTGGAGCCAGTCTTCACATAGAAAAAGTTATAAATAGACCAGTCAGACTGCGCTTGCAACACACTCAGTTGAATTTCAAAGCGAGGTGGCGCATAGACATGGACAATGCATTGTTGATTTTCAAGAGTAGGAAGTGTCACAGGAAGAATCTGGTTTCTTGCTAGAGTAACATATTGATTGGGGCAGTGAGTGGCATTGTCCAGCATACTCTTGCTTCCATTTCCAGTGTTCAAATCCAAATGTTGAGAGTCGGTCAGGTTATCTACTTTTGATGAGTTTTCAGTCGCTGTAACCGCGGAAGCCACGGTTTTGTTGTACGAAGAGTCGATGTATCTGGAATCGGACAAATTAGGTGATGTAGCATTGATACCATTATATGAAGAGTTGATATATTGCGAGCCAGACAGAGTTGCTGTAGCCTTGGTTTCATTATGAGATAATCGCGAGTCAGACACACTCGTCGCTGAAGCCTTGACTCCATGTGACGAGGCCATTAATTGAGAGTCGGACACATTAGCCACTACTGTAGCTTTGCTTCCATTATGTGTAGGGCCTATGTAAAGCAACCTAGACACATTTGCTGTAGCCTTAGTTCCGTTAAGTGAAGAGTTCATATATTGTGATCTGGACCCAGCAGCCGCCTGACTAGGATCAATTACACTTTCATTGTCCGTATCCTGAAAGTCAGAGCGATCATCCATACCCTCGTTCCTTTCTAGTCTATTCCTATTCCCATTTGACACTGAGTGTGCAGTTGGAATACCAGACATGACATAGACTAGTACACAGAGTGAAGTGAGGATCCACCTATTAGACATATGTTTAGCCTCCATATTGGCTATACAAAACAAACAATTCTGGCTGAATGTTTAGCAGACAATTTTCTTCACCTGAAACAAACTGTGGCCAACCATATTATGAAACTATATCACACAACTTCTGCATTATATGATACAATGCTAGTGTAAAAATAGTATGGTATAGAAAAGGGGATTTTTGCTGACAAATGCCCATATTCCCCAACATGACTAATTCTATGCTTTCTTTGTGTTCTTTTCACTCTTCATTGCACACACTACCCCAACCTAATAGGTCATTCACTGGTTAACTAGTTTTGAACAAAGGCCATATATCTGAATACGGATCTGTTTACAACAATTCCCAATTCATTCCCATTTTAGAATGACGCATATGAAAGTATGAATAGCTATTGACGTCAGAAATATAAACCTTTGGAACTTTCTCCGAGTAAAAAAATCATTGTGACTGCTAACCAAATATTTTGTAATGGTTTCCAAGTTTTATTCACATAACATTAAAATAAAGAATAAAGATAAAGCAGAAAATTGGTATGGAACACGAAATTACAGTGCGATCATCTGTACCCGCGTTCCTTGAAAATTTAATAATTTGACATTTTTTAAACATTTGTATTCACATTTGACACTAAATGTGAAGATGAAATGCCAGAGACGGCATAGACTAGTAGTACACAGAGTGAAGTGAGGATCCAACTATGAGATACATTTTTTGCCTCCATATTGACTATACAAATAACTCTAGCTGAATCATTAGCAAATCATTTCTTTCACCTGTAACAACCTGTGACCAACTGCATTATGACATCACATCACACATTTTTTTTCAGGAACCTTTCATAATTTTCAAAGTGTATCTCAAAGATTACTTACCAAACACTAGTCATGTTTGTACTTAATTTAATGCATTTTTCATGGTGATTCGAAATATGGTAATGAAATACAGTAATTTTGACATTTTTGAAACATTTTGTGAAATTTTGGAATGTCGTCTGCAGCTGCCTGCCATGTGGAAAGTGTTAATAATGGCTGTTTTATTGAATCATACTGTAAAGATGCGATAAGGGTATTTTTGCTGACAAATTTAAACATTCCCCAACTGCTATGCTTATTTTCCTTTCAATATTTATTGCACACACTAACCTAGCAAAGTAGGTCATACACATGTGAAATACTTTTGAACAAAAGCCATTACCACACATATGATTAGTTACGACAATTCCCAATTCAATCCTAATTTAACAATCATACATTAAGGGGTGACTCAGGAAGTAACTTTTTGAATTTTGTGAGTGCTGTAATTATTGAACTATGACTCAAATGTATATAAAAAAAAGTTCAACATTTACTAACAAAAATAATTTTGAGAAAAAAATTCCCAAATTGCTAGTTTATGATGTAAAGACACTAACTTAGGGACATCTTTATTTTTAAACCTAATCTAATATTTTTTGAAATTTTGACAAAAAAGCGCAGAGAAAACAAATTGTCCCTAAGTTAGTGTCTTTACATCATAATCTAGCAATTTGGGAATTTTTTACTTTTAAAAATTATTTTTGTTAGCCTTGCTGAACTTTTACTTTTGGGGGTCAAAAAAGTGATTTTTTGTGATTTTCTCAAAAAATCAACATTTTTGGTCAAATGTGTTAGTACATCTATTGAAAATCAAAATGTGTAACGTGCACATTGAAGACATTTATCGTCGTATATTGCAACAAGAGAAACCTTTTTGTTCAATTTTCTTAACTTAATCATTATTTTAACACTTTCCACGTGGCAGGTGTCTGCAGACGACATTCAAAAAATTCACAAAATGTTTAAAATATGTCAAATTATTAAATTTTCATCACTATATTTGGTATTACCATGAGAAATGCATTGAAATAAGTACAAACATGTCTAGTATTGGTTCAGTTATCCTTGAGATAGACCTTGAAAGTTGGGAAAGGTTTCTTAAAAAAGCAGCGTGTAAAGCGTTAACAATCTTTTATTGGACAATGGCTGAAAATATCATGTACGACTTTGTTGCATTCCCACAACGTATTTACTTCCGAAAAATATGAGAATTTTGAAAAAAATCTGACCGAGTTCTAAGCAAACTTTCCAATAAAAGAATCATGACTTATATACATGTATTCGTAGTTATATATCGAAGGTTTAGTGCAACAAAATCCTATCTGCAATGGCAGCCATTCGTTAGAGTGTGTTTTCACAAGGGCTATATATAAAGTGAAATACTCCAGACGAACGTACAGGACCACACATCGATGAGTTTTATAATACCGACAAAATGGATGTTTTATTACAAACAACAACACTTGCTGATCTATTATGTATCATTCATTAATCATGTACTTTGTTTTATTAATTTTGCAAAATCTTACCCACCATGATTTTCACTGGTTCACATAATTCAACAATGACCACAGACTCTGTGATAATTACATTGTAGAAATGTTTTACACTTTTCCACGCAGCTATTAGTTATACCATTATACAAAACAGATATGTCAAAACATCTGTCCCAACTTTCAAAGTCTTATCTCATGAATTACTGAACCAATACTAGGCATGTTTGTACTTATTATAAATGCATTTCTCATGGTGATTCCAAATATGGTGGTGAAATTCAATATTTGTGATTTTTTTTGAAACATTGTATGACATTTTGGAGCTGTCGTCTGCCGCCTGCCGCATAGGTTTTAAAAAAAATTCTGGTTGATGAAATAAATGCCAGCGTCGAAAATTCCCAATATTCCCGGGCTCCCCTTCAAAATTCCCGGAAAGTTTCCAAAATTCAGGAAACACCATCTTTTTTCAACCCTATTGGTAGGTACTCATGCTAGATTTGGATAGGGATGTGCCTTCAGAAAATTTGAAGGGGACAGTCATGGAGAAACCAAAGGTAACCATAGCAATACCATTGATTCAATTTTCACTGATATTTTGACAAATTGTCATCATTTGTCTTCAAATAGTTTCATATTTTGACAAATTTCACACTAAACATGACTCAAAATTTTACATTGGAAAAATTGCCGATTTTGGTACCCATGTATGCGACCCATCCCAGTTGTGCATTGAGTCCTCCCTTTAAAGGTCATAATCTTCAAGGTTACCGGTGCTGTTTTTTTCCGACGGGGATCAAGGCACTGCAGATAAGCTTTGGCACTGCAGATAAAGGTCACATAACACTTTTACAAAAACTTCAATGCTACTTGGATTGAACTTGAAAGTCAATATCCTTTGGAATTCTTGAAGGGTTACAGATTCTGTCTTTCAAGAAGGAGTTTCACTGCACATAACAATCTCCCATTATAGCTGCAAAGACTTAATTACTACAATGGATGCCATGTGTGTGGGTGTGGGGGGGGGGGGTGTAAGGTTGCATTTTACTAACATATGGCAGCTATTACAGATAGTGCATTTTCACATTACCAGATATCTGAGCAAGAAGACCATATCTGCAATAGCTGCTCTGAGTTACATTTATTTTTATACCAATTGCTCGGCATGTGTACTAGCCCTTATATAAAAACTGGCAACTATTGCACAGTTCCACCATTTGCGAGGAGAGCCTCGAACAGGTACCGCATTGAATGGGACTTTTCCATAACATTGTATGGAACTAGAATTTCTGCACAATAGGACTGGTCATTCAGTGAGACATTGTCAAATGACGCAACATTTTCAGTCAATCTGACTCCAGTTTGAGGCTCTCGTCGCAATGGCAGATCCGTGCAAGAAGTGAATTAGAGACAGGACCTTGTGGTATTATTAAGCCATCAATTTAAACAAATTTCATCAGTTCCTTGCCACTGTATACAATCTCTCTTTACAAAAAACCTTTAGAGAAGTTACTGATTAATGCCTGAGAAGTAAATTTCGATGTACATGTAGTTGGTCTTAGTTAGAAAGGATTGAAAATAATTTGTTAGGATAATGTTTTCTTAAATCAATCTTCAGTATTAAATCGGTCAACGTGATCAGTCCCATGTAGTTGGTCTTAGTTAGAAAGGATTGAAAATCAGATCAATGTCTAATTTGTTAGGATAATGTTTTATTAAATCAATCTTCAGTATTAAATCGGTCAATGTGATCAGTCCCATGTAGTTGGTCTTAGTTAGAAAGGATTGAAAATCAGATCAAGGTCTAATTTGTTAGGATAATGTTTTCTTAAATCAATCTTCAGTATTAAATCGGTCAATGTGATCAGTCCCATGTATTTGGTCTTAGTTAGAAAGGATTGAAAATCAGATCAAGGTATAATTTGTTAGGATAATGTTTTCTTAAATCAATCTTCAGTATTAACCTTTATTATTTTGCAGCTATTTTACAATCTAATATGATTAGCCTAGATCATATATCAGAGAGGCTGACGGGTATTAATGGTCTTTGGTCCATTTGAAATGGTTAAATGAAGTAGCTTTCGCCTTCAGTGTGGGTGCTGGGTTGCAATTTGATTTTACTCATACCGCTGTTTCATCAATCATAATGTATATGCGCCCATTAGTATTGCCTTTATGGTCTAAGCAACTAAACAAAGAATTACCAATGATGGTGTACAGGAATGGATTGAGAGCTGAATTTATCGGAAGCACAAAACCAATTATCCACGCAAAAACCTCGGGAGAAACCTCCAATGTTTCCCTCTGCACCAAGATCCCAATAACGACAATTGGCAACCAACAAAGCAAATCGGTCAACGTGATCAGTCCCATCTTGAAAGCCATTTTCAGATCGGTTTTTAATCGGGACATGTTTGATCTTCGTATTTGAATGAATAAACTGATGTAACATATCGCAACGGTAATGCAGCAGAAGAAATTGACTCCAAGAAATAGGACAATTGAATATGTGGGGCTTAGATGGCTACCAACTTTTTCATTTTTAAAGAATTTTACAACATCATCAGGTCTATCAATTTTGTTATAGGAGATTGTCACATTGCCTGATGTTTTACGAGTTAATAATCTTCTGGCCAGTGGTAACCCGATACATACTTCAGAAAATTGATAAAGATGTTGATCTTTTTCCAACCCGATTCCTAATGCACTTATAACAAGAGCCAGCATCCACACCAATATTGTAACAAGTATTTTTGACCTAGTTGTCAAAAACAGTTTCTGACTCACTACGGTATTTCTGAAGGCCCAGAATCTGTCAATACCAATCAAAAGAATAAAGAATAGGGACGATTCAGTGGAAAGTATCGATAGAAAACCTGATAATTTACACAGTGCATGACTCTTCCATTGATCAGCTTCTGAGGGGAAGTATTGCTGAAAGTACTGATCAGCTGATGCGATTATTAGCATATATACTCCCATGAGGAAATCAGCAGCAGCAAGGTTAGTTATGAATAGAACTTGTTTCTGGTAATCAGCTTGTTCTTTTCCCCTGATTAGTTTCCAGCAACCCCATACCAGAACATATGTGTTACCCAATAATGCAAACAAACCAATAATCCACAATGAATACTTGATCAGTGTGTTTGGTAGGAGCTCATTACAGGTCATATATTCTGATTTTGGTTCTGTTGATATGCATATAGGTCCTGGTAGCGAGTCTATGAAACAACATGTTGCAGGACTGTCTACGAGTAAAGAAGTGACATTTGAAAGTCCTGCAAAAGATTTGGACGTTATTTTTGAAAGAGTATTATCTCGAAGATCAATATACCTCATATTGGTTTGATTTTCAAATGCATATGGTTGAATTACTCTTATTTGGTTAATTTGGAGCTCAAGTGCCACAAGCTCATTTAATCCAGAGAAGGAGGCATCAATATTGGATATTTTGTTATTTAATAAACTCAGAACTTGCAATTTATCACAATCCCTAAGACTAATTAAAGCAGAGGTCAACAACATGTTGTCGCCTAAAGAGAGAACAGTTAAATTCACCAGATCCCTAAATATACCCTTTTTTAATAAAGTCAGTTTGTTATAATTCAAAGCTAAAGCAGATAAATTATTCAATCCTTGAAATATATCTACATCTAGATTGGATAACTGGTTATCACTCAAGTACAGCTTTGTCAATTGTCTGAGATGCCTGAATAGACCAGGTTGCAATGTTGTCAGTATGTTATTATTCAGCCGCAAATCAGTTAAGTTAACTAAACCCTGGAATATATCTACGTGGAGATTGGATAACTGGTTACCATACAAAGATAGCTGAGATAATTGCCTGAGATTCCTAAATAAACCTGGTGATATTGCTGTTAGGGCGTTATTATGCAGCCATAATATAGATAGGTTGACTAACCCTTGAAATATATCTACATGGAGAATGGATAACTGGTTACCATACAATGATAGCCGAGTTAATTGCCTGAGATTCCTAAGTACACCTGGTTGCAATGTTGTCAGTGTGTTATCTTGCAGCCACAATTTTGATAAGTTAACTAAACCCTGGAATATATCTACATTGAGATCGGATAATTGGTTACCATTCAATAATAGCATTGTTAGTTGCCTGAGATTCCTGAATAGACCAGGTTGCAATGTTGTCAGTGTGGTATTTTGCAGCCACAATTCAGACAAGTTAACTAAACTCTGGAATATATCTACATGTAGACTGGATAACTTGTTACCACTCAAGTACAGCTGTTTTAATTTGCTAAGATTCCTAAAGAGACCAGGTTGCAACGTTGTCAATGTGTTATTGTGCAGCCGCAACTTAGTTAAGTTCAACTTAGTTAAGTTAACTAACCCTTGAAATATATCTACATGTAGATTGGATAAGTTGTTACCACTCAAGTACAGCTGTTTTAATTTGCTAAGATTCCTAAAGAGACCAGGTTGCAATGTTGTCAATGTGTTATTATTCAGCCGCAAATCAGTTAAGTTAACTAACCCTTGAAATATATCTACATGTAGATTGGATAACTTGTTACCACTCAAGTACAGCTGTTTTAATTTGCTAAGATTCCTAAAGAGACCAGGTTGCAATGTTGTCAATGTGTTATTATGCAGCCGCAAATCAGTTAAGTTAACTAACCCTTGAAATATATCTACATGTAGATTGGATAACTGGTTATCATACACGGATAGCTGAGTTAATTGCCTGAGATTCCTAAATTGACCAGGTTGTAATATTGTCAGTGTGTTATTATGTAATTGCAAAACAGTTAAGTTAACTAAACCCTGGAATATATCTACATGTAAACTGGATAACTTGTTTCCACTCAAGAACAGCTGTTTTAATTGCCTGAGATTCATGAATACACCTGGTGATATTGCTGTTAGGTTGTTTCTGTACAGCAATAATTCAGATAAGTTAATCAATCCTTGAAATACATCTACATGGAGATTGGATAACCGATTATCAGTCAAATACAGGCCTTTTAGTTGCCCAAGATCATCAAAGATACCAGGTCCTAATGTTGTTAGTCTGTTAGTATCCAGAGTTAGCACAGATAAAGTATGCAATCCTTGAAACTGATCAACATGGAGAAAGGTCAATTGATTTTCATACAAATGCAAATTTGATAAATGAGCACAATCCCAGAATGCACCCGGTGCCAGTGCTTTCAACACATTTCCATTTAGTGATAAGACCAGCACGTTAACTAACCCTTTGAATAGGACTTCGTCAAGATGAGATAATTTATTGTTGGCCAGATTTAGATGTGTCAATTGAACCAGATTCTGGAATACACTGGAATTTGTCATATCTTGAAGTTTGGAAATTTGATTCCCTTGCAATGATAAATGTGTCATATTCTTGAGGTTCTTAAATGTATGTTTATCTAAATTAACAATTATATTTTCAGTAAGATCAAGGAAATGCACATTCTTCAAATCATGAAATATATTTTGGTCTAGTTGGACTATAACGTTATCTGATAAGGACAAAACTTGAGTTGTCTTTAAATTTGAGAATACTGCTGGTTCAATAGTTGAAATCTTATTTTCTGATAAATACAGTACTTCTATGTTATGAATACCTGCAAACATACTAACTGTTAAGACCGATAACAAATTATTGTTCAGAAACAATTGCTTTATGCTAGTTAGACCAGAGAATGAACTAGAGTTTATATATAGCAGTTTATTATAAGAAAGGTCTAGTACTTGCAACTGAGACAATCCTTCAAAGTGTCCTTGATGAAGACTGGAGATGAGATCATTGTCCAACAGTAGAATATTGATGTTGGTGAGGTTTCTGAAGCTTCCTGGGCTAACATGAACCAGTTGTCTTGCGCTACCATCAAGAGCAGATGTGTTGACTTGGAATTCAGTTGAAAATGTTTCATACATGTAGATGAGAAGTGTTTTCTCCGCTTGTCTGCCATCTGAACAGTCTGTTATAAATTGGTTGAAATTCAAACTACAGACACACCCTTCCAGACATTCAGGATATTCAGCAACTTGTATATTTTCATTTCGCGACAGATCAAACTCTGGTATTTCTGATGTGGTCAGACTTGATTCAGGAAATGTTGGTCTCAAGGATGGATGAAGGATAGTCAGTTCTTGGTATTGCTCAATGTATAGATGAGCGATATTATATACATTAGTGTATCTTTCAACTTGTCCACACGACTTCATCAGACCGATGTCATGTGTTACATTCTGATATGGATTGCAATCTGATGGAACCAATCCATTCTGCGAATCACTGCTATCTCTAGATCTGACAGCAAGTAGTTGGATTGTGGATCCTACATCAGTATTTATTTCTAGATTAGCGCTGTTGATCTTCATATTACAGGAGCTTTGACTTGGTCCGATCAATGCTATAATGTCATTCCAACACTCCTTATCAGTTGAGTCAGTCTTCACATAGAAAAAGTTATATATAGACCAGTCAGACTGCGCATGCAACACACTCAGTTGAATTCCAAAGCCATGTGGGGCATGAACATGGAAACTGCATTGTTGATTTTCAAAAGTGCGAAGTGTGACAGGAAGAATCTGGTTTCTTGCTAGAGTAACATATTGATTGGGGCAGTGAGTGGCATTGTCCAGCATACTCTTGCTTCCATTTCCAGTGCTCAATTCCAAATGTTGAGAGTCGGCCAGGTTATCTACTTTTGATGAGTTTTCAGTCGCTGTAACCGCGGAAGCCACAGTTTTGTTGTACGAAGAGTCGATGTATCTGGAATCGGACAAATTAGGTGATGTAGCATTGATACCATTATATGAAGAGTTGATATATTGCGAGCCAGACAGAGTTGCTGTAGCCTTGGTTTCATTATGAGATAATCGCGAGTCAGACACACTCGTCGCTGAAGCCTTGACTCCATGTGACGAGGCCATTAATTGAGAGTCGGACACATTAGCCACTACTGTAGCTTTGCTTCCATTATGTGTAGGGCCTATGTAAAGCAATCTAGACACATTTGCTGTAACCTCAGTTCCGTTAAGTGAAGAGTTCATATTTTGTGATCTGGACCCAGCAACTGCCTGACTAGGATCATTTACACTTTCATTGTCCGTATGTTGAAAGTCAGAGCGATCATCCATACCCTCGTTCCTTTCTAGTCTATTTGTATTCCCGTTTGACATCGAGTGTGCAGTTGGAATGCCAGACATGACATAGACTAGTACACAGAGTGAAGTGAGGATCCACCTATTAGACATATGTTTAGCCTCCATATTGGTTTTACAAAACAAATAATTCTGGCTGAATGTTTAGCAGACAATCTTTAACAAACTGTGGCCAACCATATTATGAAACTATATCACACAAAGTCTGCATTATACAGTACAATGCTAGTGTAAAAATAGTATGGTATAGAAAAGGGGATTTTGGCTGACAAATACACATATTCCCCAACATGACTAATTCTATGCTTTCTTTGTGTTCTTTTCATTCTTCATTGCACACACTAGCCCAACCGAAAAGGTCATACATTGGTTAACTAATTTTGAACAAAGGCAATTACCAAATACAGTAATGTTTACAACAATTCCCAATTCATTCCCATTTTAGAATGACGCATATGAAAGTATGAATAGCTTTTGACGTCAGAAATATAAACCTTTGGAACTTTCTCCGAGTAAAAAAATCATTGTGACTGCTAATAACCAAATATTTTGTAATGGTTTCCAAGTTTTATTCACACAACATTAAAATAATGAATAAAGATAAAGCAGAAAATTGGTATGGAACACGAACATTACAGTAAGGCCTAATTAAAATAAATGTTTGTTTTCCGTAACAAGCTCTGAAAGATTTGGGACAGGCTTGACTCCATGAATCTAGAGTCGGACACATTAGCCACTGTAGCTTTGCTGCCATTATGTGAAGGGCCTATGTAAAGCAACCTAGACACATTTGCTGTAGCCTCAGTCCCGTTAAGTGGAGAGTTCATATATCGTGAGCTGGACTCATCAGCCGCCTGACTAGCATCACTTATACTTTTATTGTGCGTATGCTGAAAGTCAGTGCTATCATCCGTACCCACATTCCTTTCTAGACCATTTGTATTCACATTTGACACCGAGTGTGCAGTTGGAATGCCAGACATGACATAGACTAGTACACAGAGTGAAGTGAGGATCCAACTATGAGATACATTTTTTGCCTCCATATTGACTATACAAATCACTCTGGCTGAATCTTTAGCAAATCATGTCTTTCACCTGTAATAACCTGTGACCAACTGTATTATGAAATCACATCACACAACTTTTGCTTTATTAACGCTTTCCACGTGGCTATTATTTTTACCATACACAGATTTTTTTTTCAGGAACTTTTCATAATTTTCAAAGTCTATCTCAAAGATTACTGACCAAACACTAGTCATGTTTGTACTTAATTTAATGCATTTCTCATGGTGATTCCAAACATGGTAATGAAATACAGTAATTTTGACATTTTTGAAACATTTTGTGAAATTTTGGAATGTCGTCTGCAGCTGCCTGCCGCGTGGAAAGTGTTAAGAATGGCTGTTTTATTGAATCATACTGTAAAGATGCGATAAGGGTATTTATGCTGACAAATTTAAACATTCCCCAACTTCTATGCTTGTTTTGTTCCTTTTGATCTTTATTGCATACACTAACCTAGCAAAGTAGGTCATACACATGTGAAATACTTTTGAACAAAAGCCATTACCACACACATGATTATTTACGTCAATTCCCAATTCAATCCTAATTTTAACAATCATACATTAAGGGGGGACTCAAGGAAGTAACTTTTTGAATTTTGTGAGTGCTAAGACTCAAATGTATATAAAAAAGTTCAACATTTACTAACAACAATAATTTTGAGAAAAAAATTCCCAAATTGCTAGTTTATGATGTAAAGACACTAACTTAGGGACGTCTTTTTTTTTAAAAACCTAATCTAATATTTATTGAAATTTTGACAAAAAAGCGCCAAAAAAACCCTTTTTTGGCGCTTTTTGGTCAAATTTTCAAAAAATATTAAATCAGGTTTGAATAAGAAAAACATTTGTCCCTAAGTTAGTGTCTTTACATCATAATCTAGCAATTTGGGAATTTTTTACTTAAAATTATTTTTGTTAGCCTTGCTGAACTTTTTGGGGTCAAAAAAGAACTTTTTGGGGTAAAAAAAAGTGATTTATTGTGATTTTATCAAAAAATCAAAATTTTTGGTCAAAATTGACGCAAAATTTGGATTCTCTGATTCATTTCCTTTCAAAAAATGTCTACTTTTATATGCATTTGATTAATAGTACAATAATTACAGCACTCACAAAATTAAAAAAATCAAGTCAAAAACTTCCTTGAATCCCCCTTAAATATATGTGTTAGTACATGAAAATCAAAATGCGTAATGTGCACATTGAAGGCATTTATTGTCATGGACGTGACTTTCTGTTAATATATTGCAACAAGAGAAACCTTTTTTGTTCAATTTTCTTAACTTAATCATTGTTTTAACACTTTCAACGTGGCAGGCATGTGCAGACGATATTCAAAAATTTCACAAAATGTTTAAAAAATGTCAAATTATTAAATTGTCATCAATATATTTGGTATTACCATAAGAAATGCATTGAAATAGGTACAAACATGCCTAGTATTGGTTCAGTAATCCTTGAGATAGACCTTGAAAGTTGGGAAAGGTTTCTGAAAAAGCAGTGTGGAAAGTGTAAAACAAGCTTTATTGGACAATGGCTAAAAATATCACAAACGACTTTCTTGCATTCCCACAACGTATTTACTTCCGAAAAATATGAGAATTTTGAAAAAAATCTGACGGAGTTCTAAGCAAACTTTCCAATAAAAGAATCATGACTTATGTACATGTATTCTTAGTTATATATCGAAGGTTTAGTGCAACAAAATCTTATCTGCAATGGCAGCCATTTGTTAGAGTGTGTTTTCACAAGGGCACATGTATCTCAAAGCACCCTTTGAAGGGTGCTTTGAGATACATGTAAAAATTAAAGCACTAGGCTATATATAAACTGAAATACTCCAGACGAACATACAGGACAACACATCTTTGAATTTTATAACACCGACAAAATGGTTCATATGTTTTATTTCAAACAACAACACTTCCTGATCTATTATGTAGCATTCATTAATCATGTACTTTGTTTATTACTTGTGCAAAATCTTACCCACCATGATATTCACTGGCTCACATAATTCAACAATGACCACAGACTCTGTGATAATTACATTGTAGAAATGCTTAACACTTTCCACGCGGCTATCAGTTATACCATTATACAAAACAGATTTGTCAAAAATCTGTCCCAACTTTCAAAGTCTTATCTCATGAATTACTGAACCAATACTAGGCATGTTTGTACTTGTTTATGCATTTCTCATGGTGATTCCAAATATGGTGGTGAAATTCAATATTTGTGATTTTATTTTGAAATATTGTATGACATTTTGGAGCTGTCGGCTGCCGCATAGGTTCTTAAATAAATTCTGGTTGATGAAATAAATGCCAGCGTTGAAAATTCCAAATATTCCCGGGCTCCCCTTCAAAATTCCCGGAAATTTTCCAAAATTCAGGAAACGCCATCTTTTTTCAACCCTTGTGGTAGGTACTCATGGTAGATTTGGATAGGGATGTGCCTTCAGAAAATCTGTGAAGGGGACAGTCATGGAGAAACCAAAGGTAACCATAGCAATACCATTTGATTCAATTTTCACTAATATTTGACAAATTGTCATCATTTTGTCTTCAAATAGTTTCATATTTTGACAAATTTCACACTAAACATGACACAAAATTTTACATTGGAAAAATTGCCGATTTTGGTACCCATGTATGCGACCCATCCCAGTTATGCCTCCCTTTGAAGGTCATTATCCTTCAAGGTTACAGGTTCTGTTTTTCATGAAGGAGTTCAAGGCACTGCAGATAAGCTTTGGCACTGCAGATAAGCTCACTGCAGCTTAAGGGCACATAACACTTTTACAAAAACTTCAATGCTCCTTGGATTGAACTTGAAAGTCAGTATCCTTTGGAATTCTTGAAGGGTTACCGTAAAACAGGGTGGGTAGGGACAGTTTCAACACTCTCTAGATTGAAGGATTTTCCATGTTGCCTCATGAGCCAAACAAACTTTTAGCACATATTATGTCCACCTATAATGCCTTTGAACTGCCACTATAACAAATTGAAAATATGTCAAAGAGTATATTGAAGAACCTTACAAGCTACGCCCTGATGTATTTCCAGCTAAATTGCTCAAAGTATGCAGTTAGGAGCAGGAAAGTTTTGACCACAACATTTTGTCAGTGTTTTTTTCGGACACCTTCATTTTCAATACCCTGGGCTCCACATTTGTTCTTTCACATTCACTGAACCATTTCCTGAAGACTATTGTATTGCTCTTTCAACATTTGGAAAAAGGAAATAAATAGTATACTTCCAATACAAAAAAATTGAGATTTCAAAAACTGTTCCCATTTTTGTCCCTATTCACCCCCATGTCCCTATTCACCCCGTTTTACGGTACAGGTTCTGTCTTTCAAGAAGAAATTTCACTGCACATAACAATCTCCCATTATAGCTGCAAAGACATAATTACTACAATGGATGCCACGTGTGTGTGTGTGGGGGGGGGGGGGGGGGGGGGTGTGTGTGTAAGATTGCATTTTACTAACATGTGGCAGCTATTACAGATAGTGCATTTTCACATTACCAGATATCTGAGCAAGAAGACCATATCTGCAATAGCTGCTCTGAGTTACATTTATTTTTATACCAATTGCTTGGCATGTGTACTAGCCCTTATATAAAAACTGGCAGCTATATATTGTAACATATTGAGCCACATATGTTATGTATAGTTATTAGTAGTCACTCCCATCAGTGACTTTCATCCAATCATTATTGTGATAACTTATTGGCATAGATCCCAGTCATACTTCTATGACTCACCTAACTTGGTATAATGTTAACACTCTCTCTACTAACTTACAGTCAGTCTTACTTGAACTACACACCAATAAAGATGCATTAAATGGCACATCTTGTCTCTAGTCATTATATTATTCTGCATACATTATCAGGATATTACATATATATTGCACAGTTCTGCCATTTGCGAGGAGAGCCTCGAACCGGTACCGCATTGAATGGGACTTTTCCATAACATTATATGGAACTAGTTTGAATGTCTGCCCAATATGACTGGTTATTCAGTGAGACATTGTCAAATGATGCAACACTTTCAGTCAATCTGATTCCAGTTTGAGTCTCTCGTCGCAATGGCAGATCCGTGCAATGAGTGAATTAGAGACAGGACCTTGTGGTATTATTAAAGGTGTATGTTCCGATCACTTTTTGGGGGCTATGATTTTTTTTCTTCACATCAAGATATTTTGATATCAGAAGAATCCCCATATTTTTCTCATTATGTCTGTCAAATCTTAGGGGCCAGAAATGTTCCATTTAGAAATTATAGGCGAAAATGTGGTGAATTACTGCCAAAGGTGGTTAACCACCAACCAGTTTGTGTAGGACTCAATGGGAAAATGTTTTGTGACCTTGTACTTCTAAAAATAGAACCATTGGAGTTATGCAACTCAAACTTTAGAATGTGCCAATTTCAAGGATGACCTTTCATGTAAAATAGAAATAATCAAGTTGAAAATCGGGCCAGCAATCGGAACATCTACCTTTAAGCCCTCAATTTAAACAAATTTCATCAGTTCCTGGCCACTGTATACAATCTCTTTTTACAAATAACCTTTCGAGAAGTTACTGATTAGTGCCTGAGAAGTAAATTTCAATGTACGTGTAGTTGGTCTTAGTTAGAAAGGATTGAAAATCAGATCAAGGTCTAATTTGTTAGGATAATGTTTTCTTAAAGCATTCTTCAGTATTAAACTTTATTATTTTGCAGCTATGTTACAATCCAATGCAATAAGCCTAGATAGATCAGGAAGGCTGAGGTGTATTAATGGTCTTTGGTCCGTTTGAAATGGTTAAATGAAATAGCTTTCGCCTTCAGTGTGGGTGCTGGGTTGCAATTGAAATTTACTTATACCGCTGTTTCATCAATCATAATGTATATGTTCCCATTAATTTTCCCTTTACGGTCTAAACAACTAAACAAAGAATTACCAATGATGGTGTACAGGAATGGATTGAGAGCGGAATTTATCGGAAGCACAAAACCAATTATCCACGCAAAAACATCGGGAGAAACCTCCACCATTTCCTTCTGCACCAAGATCCCGATAACGACAATTGGCAACCAACAAAGCAAATCGGTCAACGTGATCAGTCCCATCTTGAAAGCCATTTTCAGATCGGTTTTTAATCGGGACATGTTTGATCTTCGTATTTGAATGAATAAACTGATGTAACATGTCGCAACGGTAATGCAGCAGAAGAAATTGACTCCAAGAAATAGGACAATTGAATATGTGGGGCTTAGATGGCTACCAACTTTTTCATTTTTAAGGAATGGTACAACATCATCATCATCTCTATCAATTATGTCATAGGGGATTGTCATATTGCCTAATGTTTTAAGGGTTAATAATCTTCTGGCCAGTGGTAACCCGATACATACTTCAGAAAATTGATAAAGATGTTGATCTTTTTCCAACCCGATTCCTAATGCACTTATAACAAGAGCCAGCATCCACACCAATATTGTAACAAGTATTTTTGACCTAGTTGTCAAAAACAGTTTCTGACTCACTACGGTATTTCTAAAGGCCCAGAATCTGTCAATACCAATCAAAAGAATAAAGAATAGGGATGATTCGCTTGAAAGTATTGATAGAAAACCTGATAATTTACACAGTGCATGACTCTTCCATTGATCAGCTTCTGAAGGGAAGTATTGCTGAAAGTACTGATCAGCTGATGCGATTATTAGCATATATACTCCCATAAGGAAATCAGAAGCAGCAAGGTTAGTTATGAATAGAACTTGTTTCTGATAATCAGTTTGTTCTTTTCCCCTGGTTAGTTTCCGGCAACCCCATACCAGAACATATGTGTTACCCAATAATGCAAACAAACCAATAATCCACATGGAATACTTGATCAGTGTGTTTGGTAGGAGCTCATTACAGGTCATATATTCTGATTTTGGTTCTGTTGATATGCATATAGGTCCTGATAGCGAGTCTGTGAAACAACATGCTGCAGGACTGTCTACGAGTAAATAAGTGATATTTGGAAGTCCTGTAAAAGATTTGGACGTTATTTTTGAAAGGGCATTATCTCGAAGATCAATAGACCTCATATTGGTTTGATTTTCAAATGCATATGGTTGAATTACACTTATTTGGTTTCTTTGGAGCTCAAGTTCCACAAGCTTATGTAATCCAGAGAAGGAGGCATCAATATTGGATATATTGTTGTAACCTAAACTCAGAGCTTTCAATTTATCACAGTCTCTAATACTAATCAAAGCAGAGGTCATCAACATGTTGTTGCCTAAAGACAGAACAGTTAAATCCACCAGATCCCTAAATATACCCTTTTTTAATAATGTCAGTTTGTTATAATTCAAAGATAAAACAGATAAGTTAATCAATCCTTGAAATATATCTACATGTAGATTGGATACCTGGTTATCACCCAAGTGCAGCAGTGTCAATTGTCTGAGATCCCTAAATACACCTGGTTGCAATGTTGTCAGTGTGTTAGTTTGCAGCCACAAATAAGTTAAGTTAACTAACCCTCGAAAGATATCTACACGGAGAATGGATAACTGGTTACCATACAAGCTTAAGTCTGTTAATTGACTGAGATTCCTAAATAAACCTGGTGATATTGCTGTGAGGTAGTTATTATGCAGCCATAATATAGATAGGTTGACTAACCCTTGAAAGATATCTACATTGAGATCGGATAAATGGTTACCATTCAAATATAGAATTGTTAGTTGCCTGAGATTCCTGAATATACCAGGTTGCAATGTTGTCAGTGTGTTATTTTGCAGCCACAATTCAGATAAGTTAACTAAACCTTGAAATATATCTACGTGGAGATTGGATAACTTGTTACCACTCAAGTACAGCTGTTTTAATTTGCTAAGATTCCTAAAGAGACCAGGTTGCAACGTTGTCAATGCGTTATTCTGCAGCACCAAATTATCAGTTAAGTTAACTAACCCTTGAAATATATCTACATGGAGATTGGATAATTGGTTATCATACAATAACAGCTCTGCTAATTGCCTGAGATTCCTAAATAAACCTGGTGATATTGCTGTTAGGTAGTTATTATGCAGCCATAATATAGATAGGTTGACTAACCCTTGAAATATATCTACATGGAGATTGGATAACCGATTATCATTCAAATACAGTTCTTTTAGTTGCCCAAGATCATCAAAGATACCAGGTCCTAATGCTGTTAGTCTGTTAGTATCCAGATATAGCACAGATAAAGAATGCAATCCTTGAAACTGATCAACATGGAGAAAGGTCAATTGATTTTCATACAAATGCAAATTTGATAAATTAACACAATCCCAGAATGCACCCGGTGCCAGTGTTTTCAACACATTGCCATTCAGTGATAAGACCAGCACGTTAACTAACCCTTTGAATAGAACTTTGTCAAGATGAGATAATTTATTGTTAGCCAGATTTAGATGTGTCAATTGAACCAGATTCTGGAATACACTGGAATTTGTCATAAATACACCAGGTTGCAATGTTGTCAGTGTGTTATTGTGCAGCCACAATTCTGATAAGTTGACTAAGCCCTGGAATATATCTACATGTAGATTGGATAACTGGTTACCATACATGGATAGCTTCGTTAATTGCCTGAGATTCCTAAATAAACCTGGTGATATTGCTGTTAGGTAGTTATTATGCAACCATAATATAGATAGGTTGGCTAACCCTTGAAATATATCTACATTGAGATCGGATAACTGGTTGCCATACAAGTATAGCTGCGTTAATTGCCTGAGATTCCTGAATAGACCAGGTTGCAATGTTGTCAGTGTGTTCTTTTGCAGCCGCAATTCAGTTAAGTTAACTAACCCTTGAAAGATATCTACATGGAGTTTGGATAACTGGTTATCATACACGGATAGCTTCGTTAATTGCCTGAGATTCCTAAATTGACCAGGTTGTAATATTGTCAGTGTGTTTTTACTTAATAGCAAATCAGTTAAGTTAACTAAACCCTGGAATATATCTACATGTAGACTGGATAACTTATTACCACTCAAGTACAGCTGTTTTAATTTGCTAAGATTCCTAAAGAGATCAGGTTGCAACGTTGTCAATGTGTTATTGTACAGCCGCAACTCAGTTAAGTTAACTAACCCTTGAAAGATATCTACGTGGAGATTGGATAACTGGTTACGAAACAAGGTTAGCTCTGTTAATTGCCTGAGATTCCTAAATAAACCTGGTGATATTGCTGTTAGGTAGTTATTATGCAGCCATAATATAGATAGGTTGACTAACCCTTGGAATATATCTACATGGAGAATGGATAACTGGTTATCATACAAATACAGTTCTTTTAGTTGCCCAAGATCATCAAAGATACCAGGTCCTAATGTTGTTAGTCTATTAGTATCCAGAGATAGCACAAATAAAGTATGCAATCCTTGAAACTGATCAACATGGAGAAAGGTCAATTGATTTTCATGCAAATGCAAATTTGATAAATTAACACAATCCCAGAATGCACCTGGTGCCAGTGTTTTCAACACATTTCCATTCAGTGATAAGTCCAGCACGTTAACTAACCCTTTGAATAGAACTTCGTCAAGATGAGATAATTTATTATTGGCCAGATTTAGATGTGTCAATTGAACCAGATTCTGGAATACACTGAAATTTGTCATATCTTGAAGTTTGGAAATTTGATTCCCTTGCAATGATAAATGTGTCATAATCTTGAGGTTCTTAAATGTATGTTTATCTAACTTAACAATTATATTTTCAGTAAGATCAAGGAAATGCACATTCTTCAAATCATGAAATATATTTTGGTCTAGTTGGACTATAGCGTTATCTGATAAGGACAAAACTTGAGTTGTCTTTAAATTTGAGAATACTGCTGGTTCAATAGTTGAAATCTTATTTTCTGATAAATACAGTACTTCTATGCTATGAATACCTGCAAACATACTAACTGTTAAGACCGATAACAAATTACTGTTCAGAAACAATTGCTTTATGCTAGATAGACCAGAGAATGAACTAGAGTTTATATACATCAGTTTATTATGAGAAAGATCAAGTACTTGCAACTGAGACAATCCTTCGAAGTTTCTTCGATGAAGACTGGAGATGAGATTATTGTCCAACAGTAGAATATTGATATTGGTGAGGATTCTGAAGCATCCTGGGCTAACATGAACAAGTTGTCTTGCGCTACCATCAAGAGCAGATGTGTTGACTTGGAATTCAGTTGAAAATGTTTCATACATGTAAATAAGTAGTGTTTTCTCCACTTGTCTGCCATCCAAACAGTCAGTTACAAATTGGTTGATATTCAAACTGCAGACACACCCTTCCAGACATTCAGGATATTCAGCAACTTGAATATTTTCATTTCGCGACAGATCAAACTCTGGTATTTCTGATGCGCTGTAACTTGATTCAGGAAACATTGGCCTCAAAGATGGATGACGGATAGTCAGATCTTGGTATTGTTCAATGTATAGATGAGCGATATTATATACATTAGTATATCTTTCAACTTGTCCACATGACTTCATCAAACCGATGTCATGTGTTACATTCTGATATGGATTGCAATCTGATGGAACCAATCCATTCTGTGAATCACTGGTGTCTCTAGATCTGACAGCAAGTAGTTTGATTGTGGATCCTACATCAGTATTTATTTCTAGATTAGCGCTGTTGATCGTCATATTACAGGAGCTTTGACTTGGTCCGATCAATGCTATAATGTCATTCCAACACTCCTTATCAGTTGAGTCAGTCTTCACATAGAAAAAGTTATATATAGACCAGTCAGACTGCGCATGCAACACACTCAGTTGAATTCCAAAGCCATGTGGGGCATGAACATGGAAACTGCATTGTTGATTTTTAAAAGTGCGAAGTGTGACAGGAAGAATCTGGTTTCTTGCTAGAGTTACATATGGATTGGGGCAGTGAGTGGCATTGCCTAGCATACTCTTGCTTCCATTTCCAGTGTTCAAATCCGAATGTTTAGAGTCAGCCAGGTTATCTACTTTTGATGAGTTTTCAGTCGCTGTAACCGCGGAAGCCACGGTTTTGTTGTACGAAGAATCGGTATATCTGGAATCGGACAAATTAGGTGATGTAGCATTGATACCATTATATGAAGAGTTGGTATATTGCGAGCCAGACAAAGTTGCTGTAGCCTTGGTTTCATTATGAGATAATCGTGAGTCAGACACACTAGTCGCTGAAGCTTTGACTCTCCGTGACGAGGCCATGAATTGAGAGTCAGACACATTAGCCACTGTAGCTTTGCTTACATTATGTGTAGGGCCTATGTAAAGCAACCTAGACACATTTGCTGTAGCCTTAGTTCCGTTAAGTGAAGAGTTCATATATTGTGTTCTGGACCCAGCAGCCGCCTGAGTAGGATCATTTACACTTTCATTGTGCGTATCCTGAAAGTCAGAGCGATCATCCATACCCTCGTTCCTTTCTAGTCTATTCGTATTCCCATTTGACACCGAGTGTGCAGCTGGAATGCCAGACATGACATAGACTAGTACACAGAGTGAAGTGAGGATCCACCTATTAGACATATGTTTAGCCTCCATATTGGCTATACAAAACACACAATTCTGGCTGAATGTTTAGCAAACAGTTATTTCACCTGAAACAAACGGTGGCCAACCATATTATGAAACTATATCACACAACTTCTGCATAATATGATACAATGCTAGTGTAAAAATAGTATGGTATAGAAAAGGGGATTTTTGCTGCCACATACACATATTTCCCAACATGACTAATTCTATGCTTTCTTTGTGTTCTTTTCACTCTTCATTGCACACACTACCCAACCTAATAGGTCATTCACTGGTTAACTAATTTTGAACAAAGACCATATCTGAATACGGATCTGTTTACAACAATTCCCAATTCATTCCCATTTTTGAATGACGCATATGAAAGTATGAATAGCTTTTGACGTCAGAAATATAAACCTTTGGAACTTTCTCCGAGTAAAAAATTAATTGTGACTGCTAACCAAATATTTTGTAATGGTTTCCAAGTTTTATTCACATAACATTAAAATAATGAATAAAGATAAAGCAGAAAATTGGTATGGAACACGAACATTACAGTAAGGCCTAATTAAAATAAATGTTTGTTTTCCGTAACAAGCTCTGAAAAATTTGGGACAGGCTTGACTCCATGTGACAAGGCCATGAATCGAGAGTCAGACACATTAGCCACTGTAGCTTTGCTTCCATTATGTGTAGGGCCTATGTAAAGCAATCTAGACACATTATTGCTGTAGCGGCCTCAGTTCCGTTAAATGAAGAGTTCATATATCGTGATCTGGACTCATCAGCCGCCTGACTAGGATCATTTACACTTTCATTGTCCGTATGCTGAAAGTCAGTGCGATCATCTGTACCCTCATTCCTTTCTAGTCTATTTGTATTCCCATTTGACACCAAAGTATGCAGTTGGAATGCCAGAGACGGCATAAACTAGTAGTACACAGAGTGAAGCGAGGATCCACCTATGAGATACATTTTTTGCCTCCATATTGACTATACAAATCACTCTGGCTGAATCTTTAGCAAATCATTTCTTTCACCTGTAACAACCTGTGACCAACTGCATTATGAAATCACATCACACAACTTTTGCTTTATTAACACTTTCCACGCGGCAGGCAGCTGCAGACGACATCCCAAAATTTCACAAAATGTTTCAAAAATGTCAAAATGACAGTATTTCATTACCATATTTGAAATCACCATGAGAAATGCATTGAAATAAGTACAAATATGCCTAGTGTTTGGTCAGTAATCTTAGAGATAGACTTTGAAAATTATGAAAGGTTTCTGAAAAATCTGTTTTGTGTATGGTAAAAATAATAGCCGCGTGGAAAGTATTAATAATGGCTGTTTTATTGAATCATTCTGTAAAGATGGGATTAAAAAGGGTATTTTTGCTGACAAATTTAAACATTCCCCAACTTCAATTCTTGTTTTGTTCCTCTTAATATGTATTGCACACACTAACCTAGCAAGTAGGTCATACACATATACACATGTGAAATACTTTTGAACAAAAGCCATTACCACACACATGATTCCAATTCAATCCTAATTTAACAATCATACGTTAAATATATGTGTTAGTACATCTATTGAAAATCAAAATGTGTAATGTGCACATTGAAAACATTTATTGTCGTGAACGTGACTTTCTGTTTATATATTGCAACAAGAGAAACCTTTTGTGTTCAATTTTCTTAACTTAATCATTGTTTTAACACTTTCCACGTGGCAGGCGTCTGCAGACGACATTCAAAAATTTCACAAAATGTTTTAAAAATGTCAAATTATTAAAATTCTCATCACTATATTTGGTATTACACATGTGAAATGCATTTAAATGAGTACAAACATGCCTAGTATTGGTTCAGTAATCCTTGAGATAGACCTTGAAAATTGGGAAAGGTTTCTGAAAAATAGCAGCATGGAAAGTGTTAACAAGCTTTATTGGATAATGGCCAAAAATATCACGTACGACTTTCTTGCATTCCCACAACGATATATAGGCCTATGACGGACCACATCAAAAGCTACATCGTATTTACTTCCGAAAAATATGAGAATTTTGAATAAAAAACTGACCGAGTTCTAAGCAAACTTTCCAATGAAACCAGATTTTGGGGAAATAGTGGAGTACATTTGTAACTGTTCATTTTCTTGCTCTATATTTTCAAGTAAGCCTGGCAGACAGAATGCCTTTTATTAGATTGGGTTATTTCCCAGGGTACACAGCATAACACCTGAAGTATGTAACACCTGGCAGCTATAACAGATACTGCCTTCTCACATCACAAGAGGACGGTGGCAAAAGGAACATATCTGCCATAGCTGCTCTGATTTTAATTTAGTTCACATCAATTGCTTAGTATACATAATAATAATACATTACATTTATAAAGTACATATAAAACACAGCAATATACAAAGATGCAATCTAGAACTACGCCAAGTAATATACAGAATAAAACATTAAGAACTACAATATGATACAGATACATAATTATTAAAAAATATACGTGAGCTACAAGTTAGAAAGTCACAAATGCAATATTGCACTAGGCAATATGATAAAAATGGACCAAAAACATTCATTACACATGATTGGCGGGGTCTTGATTTTCTTTTTGAAATGGATAATGAGGCAGCACTGCGAACCGTTGGTGGTAATTTGCTCCATAAATAAGGGGCAGCTACCGCGAAAGACCTATCACCATAATAAAGTGTCTTTGTGCAAGGCCCAGGATTAAGTAAACACTGACTAGACGACCGACGGGACATTGTAGACGATGGTTTGTAGTCGGACATGAGTTCAGCAAGATACTTGGGAGAAAGATCATGTTTTGTTTTGTAAGTTAGCAGTAAGATTTTTGAAGATAATGCGACTTGAGACCGGTAGCCAATGTAGCTTGCGGAGAACAGGGGTTATATGTTCATGACATTTGGTGAGTGTGACGAGCCTTGCAGCTGCATTTTGGATGCATTGGAGTGGAGCAACATCGGACACTGGCAATCCATAGAGGAGATCATTGTTACAGTCTATTCGGAACAAAACAAATGCATGTACCAGGCGTTCAGTTGCATCTTGATTAAAGGGGCATTAAGAGATGTGGTGGAGGCAGCGCCCTCAAGTACAAAAATATATGATAAAAACTGGGATTTGTTTATTTTTACAATTGTATTACATGAACTTACACCTATAAGGATTAAGAAAAATCAATCCTCTTTGTACAACAAAACGTTGATTCAAAAATGCTGATCTCCGGCAGATCGGCATTTTACGTCCGACAGAATCCCCTGCAGTATGTGTGATACATAACGCGAACCATATTTGCATAGAGGGCGTTTTTCAATAAATAGCGATGGTATTGTTTTAATCAAGTTTTGCTGTGTTTTTGTTAGTAGAAACAACACAATTTTTAATGTTCATCTAAAATTCTGAAGTAAATTTTTAAACATTTAAAATTGTCAACACCACTTAAGGTAGCTAACTCGGCTCCTACACCACTACAGAAAAACTGCTGCAAAACCAAATCAATTATATCTATACTCTTTATACTGAGACCACAGTAAAGATAAGTCTTTCCTCTACCTATTTCAGGACTTTCGGATCATTTTTGAAATTTCTTATGTTTTTCTTTATTTTTTGAAAATTCCCTAAATTTTCACCTTCTGGAATTTCTGTAGACTAAACGAAAAGTGCTATGGCCATGAAACTTTGGGAATAAATTTATAAGCATATTACCTAAATTCTCTCGTGAGTTTTTGCAAATACAGTGTTTACTTTTTGAAAAAAATATTTTTTTCAATTTTGATTTTAGGGAAATTTTCAAAAGGCTGTAAAAAGTTCTAGAAACACTTAATTAGTAAAAACTCACGAGATAACTTTCTAAACTTAATTACCTTTAATATGACACCTTGTTTGTGCAAATTGAACAAGTAGTTTTTTCTGCAGAAATTCACAAAGTTTGGCAATATAGTGTTTCTAGAAAATAGTGAAAAAGTACTAACATTCCCAGTGAATAAACCATCAATCACCACTCAGTTGTGGAGGAGAAAAAAATGTGTTATACCTTGGTGTTTTGGCATCAAAATAAAATAAAAGTCTTTAGCATACATTGATTTTAAAGAAGAGAAAAAAATATTAACAAAACTATGTGTTTTCTGAAATTTGGCAGTATTTGGGAATTCGGCTACGCCTCCTGTATTAAGTCAATGGGTTTTCAAATAACGAAAAATTCCGTAAATCAAAAACGGCTTTTTGGAAAAAATTCAAACTTGGCATATCATCTTTTCTCATCAATATACACATCCTCTGTTATTTTGAAGCAAATCATTGCCGGTCACCGTAGCCGAGTTAGCCACCTTAATGTCCCTTTAAGGTATTTCCGCAGTTTGCCAATTTTGTATATTCTGTATGCGGCAGACCGACGAACGTTGCGAATGTGTTGTTTCATCTGAATGTTATTGTCAATGATTACACCAAGGTCTTTGGCTGATGAGGATGCTTCAATTTCTGCACCTCCGATGTTCATGGGTGGAAGAGCTGTAGTCTGACGAAATTTGGAATTAGGAACATGAATAACCTCAGTTATAACATGTGGCAGCTATTGTAGATATTACCTTTTCACATTACTGTAATGTAAGTGAAAAATAACCTATCTACTATTATAGCTGCCCTGTGTTACTTTTAGTTTATATCGAGGGGTTAGCTATGGATTACCACATGTGATAACATCTGGCAGCTATTGAAGATGAACCATTGTTGCACTAAACCCTCGATATAGAGAGATACCTTTAGAGATTTTGAATTGAAATATTTGGTGCCTCTCTAGGATGATAGAGTATGTGTTGTTGTGTCTGTTAACCCTAACCATCCTCAATGCCGCAAATGTGCACGGTAAAGTCTGTCTGTGCCAGCTGGCGTGGCACTTTTTTGATGAAATAATGGCCCCCAGGCTACATAGTCGGGCCAATACACTGGCCCGAGTATAGTTGGCCCCCGTGGCGCACTGGTAGAGCGTTCGTCTGGCAACCAAGAGGTTGTGGGTTTGAGCCCCGGTGGCGGCGCCACTCTTTTTGTCCGCGTTTTTGTCGTTGAAAAAAAAATTCTTCAAAATGTGACTTTAGGTTAGGGTTAACGGAATTTTTTCTTCTTTTTTTCTTCTTTTTTTTCTTCAAAATTTTCCATGTATGATTTGATTAACCCTAACCATCCTCAATGCCGCAATTGTGCACGGTAAAGTCTGTCTGTGCCAGCTGGCGTGGCACTTTTTCGATGAAATAATGGCCCCAGGCTACATAGTCGGGCCAATACACTGGCCCGAGTATAGTTGGCCCCACCGTGGCGCACTGGTGTCTGGCCACTCTTTTTGTCTGCGTTTTTGTCGATGAAAAACAAATTCTTCAAAATGTGACTTAGGAGGTTAGGGTTAATATCTGATATAACATTAATCATTAATGTTCGTTGTTGTACCATTTCTCATCTCATCTTTTTTCTCTCTTTACTCACCCACCTCATCTCAACGCACACTGCACACTTCCGTCATGTTGTCAATCTATAGAAGAATCAGCCAATAGTAGTAAAGGCAGTAAGTACCTTTTGAAAAAAGAACACCCAATGATAGGTTGAATTGAAATGCACTGTTTCCTCAACAGTTTACAATCCCTTCACCATTGGCTTTATATCGTTGCTGTTCTGTCTAAACCTCATATCTCCATATGGCCCTTCAGCATGTATAAAGCAACACTTCCTATGCATAACCATTGGGCAGCTTTACTTAATACATGTTGAAGGCCAGAAAAACATACACGGTTTTGACAGAACAGCATTGTTATCTCCCCCATTGTCACCTTCTTTCCCCTCTCCCTTCTCCACTGCAATACAGATGGTACGTCTTACATGAAATGCACAATTTCCTCAAGGATAAATACTCCCATCACCACCTTTGACTCCTAAATTCCCCCTGTCATAGTCTCCACTTCTATCCCCCTCCCAGCCCACCTCGCCCAACCCCCTCCAAAAGTAAAGACTGTGCGTAATGAAGAATATCAAGCAATAGGTTAACACAAGCATTTCACTCTCCACATTTTCATTTCTTTCCACTATTTCGTACTCTCCACATTTTCATTTCTTTCCACTATTTCGTACTCTCCACATTTTCATTTCTTTCCACTATTTCATTTGATCATAATGAATGTTTTTGTCTCATACCATTTCCACCTCATCTTTTATCTCTCTTTCTCACCACACCATCATCATACACTGCACACTACCACCATCATCAACCATGCTGTCATTCTATAGAAGAATCAGCCAGTGGTAAAGGCAGTAAGTATAATGGGAAGGTTAAGTTTTATTAACTATTTTTATTGAACTAGCCAAGAGGTGCACCTAAACAGAATAGCCTTGTGTGTGACCCCTTCTGGTAGTGGTCTCATAAATAGCGCCCTCTTTTGTTTGAGTGTCATTCATAGCAACAGCCCTGCATGACTTCTCATGGCTGTGAGTAGAGGGTCGCTGATTCTCTTTCACATTAGTGGTCTGTATTGGTGCAGTTCAATAAGTCTCAAATAAGAATCTCTCCTATAATGACTTCAATTGGAAATGAACAGTTCAACAAGGATTCCACCTCACCCAACCCCCTCCCAAAGTAAAGACTGTGTAATGAAGAATATCAAGTAATAGGTTGAGTTAATTAGACAAGGATTTCAAGGATTTTAAACTCCTTTAACCTCCACTTTCGGTACTCTCCACATTTCAATTTCTTTCCACTATTTTGGTACTCTCCACATTTTCATTTCTATCCACTATTTCGTACTCTCCACATTTTCATTTGATCATGAATGTTTTTGTTTCTTACCATTTCCATCTCATCTTTTATCTCTCTTTCTCACCGCACCATCATCATACAATACACACCACTACCATCATCAACCATCATCAACCATGCTGTAATTCTATAGAAGAATCAGCTAGTGGTAAAGGCAGTAAGTATAATGTCTCAAAAATAAGACTTCAATTGGAAATGAACAGTTCCTAAGGATTGCAATACTCCCTTCACCTCCACCTATCATGCATCCAACATTCTCCTCCAAAAAGAAAAAGATTTGAAAGGTTGTGTTACTCTACCCATTCCATCTCCATATTCTTGTACATCCCTCCACGTAAGGCCAAAGAAATAAATTGTTTGATTGTCCATAGATCACTTTTAAAACTTGGGTAGGTCGGTCGGTCGGGAAAAGGTTTGTTTGTGTTTTTTTCTCACTTGCCCTTTTTTCAGGTACCAAAAGTAAAATGAGATGTACTTGTTGTGGTAACTAAAACGGGGAACAAAATATTTAATATTTTGATGAGTATTTTTATTTTCCCAACACTTTAAAAAAATAAATTAAAAAAATTGATTTAGACTAATATTTGTAAAAAAAATGAAATTTTTAATTAAAAAAAATAAAAATAGGTCGGAAAGATTATCAGGGTCGGGCGGACAAGGACAATAAAATAAAAAAGGTTGCCTAATAGATACAGTCCCTTTTAGAGACTTAACATGTTGCAGTGTCTGGCTTGCCCATTTTTAAATGGGCAAGCCAGACACTGTAACATAGTGACAGAATCTATTAAAATAGATTCTGTCACTATGTTAACACTTTCCATGTGGCCATTATTTTTACCATATACAAAATAGATTTTTCTAAAACCTTTCCCTACTTTCAAGGTCTACCTCAAGAATTACTGAACTAATACTAGGCATGTGTGTACTTATTTCAAAGCACTTCTTATAGTTATTCCAAATATGGTATTTAAATTTAATAATTTTGACATTTTTGAAACATTTTGTCAACATTTGGAATGTCGTCTGCAGCCGCTTGCCGCCACGAAAGCGTTAAGAATTGGCATGTTGAAATGACTTGTGTTCCTACCTGTGAAATATAACACCCGTTTTTCTCTTAGCCTTAATCTTATGTCAGGCTTAAGGCCAAGCAAAGAAGAATGTTTACCTCAGAAGCCAGCCAAGCATTAGTATGCGAAATGAGCTGCGGCGCGTAGGTCAACGCGCTGAGGCCTAAAAAAACCTTTTTTGTGTGGATTTATTTTTATTTTTAAATGTTAACACCCCCCATCTCTGCTACAGAATCCAAGGACCAAGCGTCAGACAAACAGAAGTGGAAACAGATGCAGAACTTCATGGGGGATTCAGTCAAGTTCATAGACATGCTACATGACGTCGAGTGGGAAAATGGCATAGAGCCAAAGCTGCTTGCTAATGTTGAATACTACTTGCCAAAGTCGTCTGGAGATGGGGTGACTGGAGAGGGATCCTTACTAGATGTGCCGGGTAAGTTTTGTAAAGTGTTCAGATACAGTATTGAATGGGGGGATTCAGTCAAGTTCATAGACATGCTACATGACGTCGAGTGGGAGAATGGCATAGAGCCTAACCTGCTCGCTAATGTTGAATACTACTTGCCAAAGTCGTCTGGAGATGGGGTGACTGGAGAGGGATCCTTACTAGATGTGCCAGGTAAGTTTGTAAAGCAATCAGATACAGAATTTCATGGGGATTCAGTCAAGTTCATAGGCATGCTACATGACGTCGAGTGGGAGAATGGCATAGAGCCAAACCTGCTTGCTAATGTTGAATACTACTTGCCGGTTAAGTCATATGAAATCATACACTTCATTAATATATCATTCATTGTTGTAAATGATGTAAACGTCCTTGTCTGGGAAGATAAGTTGCATGAGTGGCGAGCGAAGGACGTTATCTGGAAATGGGCTGAGCAACCCTCATTTGTTATGGTAGGAGGACTACAACTTATATCATCACACATCTTTGGCCAGGCCCTTCAGAGTGCACACCACCAAATCATTTTTCATTCTGGCAATACCCGGCAGTGTTTGAAATTAAGATTGCCCCACCAAAAGTCTAAATATAACATCCTAGAAAAGGTAAAGGTGCTGTAAATATACCCAAATGTTTCATAATTTTGCATTTGTAGGTTATTTCCTCCACATTAGGCCAAAAATCTCTAGCTTTTTCTTGAATAGTATTATTTTACACAATTTAACTGTTTCCACCAATTTAGAGCTAAAATCCCTGATCTTAGGATATAGGCAGCCTGTCGTTCCCCAATACAGACATCATTGGCCCATAGCAGAAAAATGTTGGTTACCCCCACAAAAATGATAGTTTTTAAGCAGAAGACATCTTGATCTTCAATAAAAACAATGATTTGAATGAACCAGTTTGCTCTAAATTAACATGAACTTGACCTCTTAACCACACAAAGCAATAGGGAACTGATTTGGTGGTGTGGGACCTTCAGGGTGGCCAGGCCCTTCAAGGTTTTCCAATATGATCCGTCTTCGTTGACTCATCATTATCGATGAGTCGGATGCCTGATGAAGTTTTATAGTTTCACATGCAATGAAGTGAGTTGTAAAATTCAAGTTCTAATTTTTGAAGATTTTGTTCAAGACTTATTCAGTATAGACTTTATTGTGATGGTTCTTCTCATATAGTCTGGTGTTGGTATTAACCTGAACCTTTCTTCAACATTGATGGCAACTGCTATTAAATCGTTATTGTTGATTGTTTGCAAATAGTGCGTAGATGTTATCAGAAGTTGCTTAATAATTCCATTGAAGATGGAGACCAACCATTCATAAACTGCAATTTCTTTTGATGTAAATAGAAGAAATTCTTTAACTTGTTTCAATTGTATTGTTTCAGGATCCAAACTACCCGCCTCATCCCGTCGTAGTCCCACATCCATTGAGAGTGGCGGCATCACCATAGCCGCTGCCCGTTACAGCTCCGAGGATGCCGGCAACCTGGTGGCGTACATCGTTGCCTTGGTGGAGTACTCCCATCTGTGCGGCCCGCTCCGGGAGGCATTGGGAAAACTGAAGGATCTGGAGAACGAGAAGATCTACACGGAGAAACTGCAGAAGGAACAGGAGGAAAAGGTCGGTGTTGCCAAATCTGTGAACATAAAGAAGCCCAATTTGTGTTCAAGTATGGCTGGGCTAATGTTAAAGACTTTCATTATTTGTGATTCAAGCAGCCCAAATTGGTCTACTTTTATAGACAACGTATGTGATCTATTATCTTTATTTGGCTATCAAGCTGCCCAATCAGGCCACTTTTATGGACCAAGTCTGTGATCAAGTATCCTAATTGGACTACATTTGTGACGCGATCAAGAGGAATGAGTCGGATGTCGACCCTGGTCGAAAATGAGTTTTTAATACAGTCTTAAAGAAGACACCTAGAGCTTTCAGAAACTGAAAACCCCATGTCGATACGACGTTTTGTTCCAAAGTTATGTCAAATTGTATACATGAATTTCTATCAAAACTTATGTAAGCCGCCATTTTGAATTTGCCATATCTCAATTTGGGATTCCCCGACATCCGACTCATTCCTCTTGATCGCGTCACATTTATAAACCAATTTTGTGATCAAAGAGCCCAATTTGGCTGCTTTTTATAGATATATGAATGAATATTTGATATACAGCTCAATTGGGGTACTTGTATTGACCAAATCAATTACCAAACTTACTTTTGGATTACTTTTATATAACCACACTTTAAATTTATGGCTTATTCATGTTCTACTATTATTCATGTTCTACTAATCACTGAACTCTTACACACAATTTCTATTTTCATGATTTCTACTATTTTATTGTATTGTATCTACTAAACTCTTACACATCATTCCATTTCATGCCTGTTTCTAAAACACTTCTCTACCTTTAATGGCTGCTATCAGGAGCGAGAATTGGAGCGATTACGATTGCTTATGGTGAGAGAATCCTTCCGCCGTAGAATGTTGAATGTATCCTTCCGTATGGCTAGCGATATTTTGATGCGATCGATAGAACATGCATTGATGTCTCTTCCCAACTTAGGGGGCACACTACCATTAACCCTAACTCCCCGGGTGTGTATTTGGCAATGAAACTACCAGGGGGAGAAAAACATGTCAAATTTGGGGGGGGGGGGGGGGGGGGAGGAATCGGTCTCTGCATACGCCAGGGATCAAACCTGTGCGTGCAAATCAGAGGCTCTATTCACTGCTCCAACAAGTTAATACCAATAGAAACACACTACAGCATGGAATGGTTGTGCACACGCTTGAAGAAGTGACACTAAGTATGGTTTCCATTTGCTTCTGTACTTCTCGCTGCTATTGTTGAGCTTATGTATGCAGCAAAATCAATATCATCTCGTGTTTTGTTTTGTTTCTGTTTATGTGCAGCTGCTTCTCTCTCATTGTTTCATGTTCAAAATTGCATTGGCTGTCTCCCTTACAAACCTATTATTAATTGATATTTCCATAAATTATTATTCAGTTTCTTGTTCAGTATGGCTTGATATGATTTTGATTAAAATCAATGGCTTGACCTGTCCTGTTTTGAGCTAACAAGAGACTTAGCTTGACTTGACCTATTGGATAGACTTGACGACTTGATTTGTAGACATTTGATAAAGACTTGACTTGAACCATGTCTATCAGTTACTTAACCTTATTTGTGACTTGACTTAACACGTATAACTTGAGGTTTATCGACTTGTTCACAAAACTGGCTGACACAAGAGTCCCTGTTGAATTTGAGCTTATTGTTGTTATAGTATGGCTTGTGCTTGTGTAGCTGCTATGTTATTGACACTTTTCACACGACTATTGGTTTTACCATACAAAACAGATTTTTCAGAAACTTTTCCAAAATTCAAGGTCTATCTCAAGGATTACTGAACCGATCAATACTAGGCATGTTTGTACTTATGTCAATGCATTTCTCATGGTGATTCCAAATATGGTAATGAAATTCAATATTTTTGACATTTTTGAAACATTTTGTAAAAATTTGGAATGTCGTCTGCAGACGCCTGCCGTGTAGAAAGTGTCAAACTATGCTGTGAATTATTGGTTTTATTTCTGTCTATTGAAAGCATATTCCCATCCACTTTATATTAAACAGGAAGCCAAAGAAGCGGAGGAGAGAGCCATCAAAAGAGATGCCGAACCAGAGCCAGACTACACAGAGGCTGACATTCCTAGATTGCAAGTAGAGGTCAACGAACTTCAGGCACAATTTGACGCCTCGGTGGTCACCAAACACTCACTGGAGATGGAGTTGCTTGCCAGCAACGAGAGGCTGAAAGCAGCGACTAACATGATAAGAAGGTATGATGTGTTGGCTGTAACCAAATTCAGAATATCTTTGAATTTTCCTGGAATTCAGTTTGGTTGAACCTATCAATACTTAGGCATATTATACTAATTACCATCTGATACCGTTTACCTTAATTCGACATTGATCGTGTACAATTTCATGATTTGGTAATTTGGATGTATATCACATCAACATTATCAGCACCACTCGCCACTGATATATCGCTTCAACTAAATTAGCGCCATCATTTAACCCTTTTCCCATAAATTAGAATATTTCAGGGTTTCTACGTACCTATATCTATTGATACAATTCTTTTTCCCCTCCAAATTTCATTTCCCCAGCAATCTATCAGTGCCCCTTTAAATGTCATTGTTGCATTAGAAACACAGAGAGTTCAATCCAGGGTGTCCCAAAATGACTTATACTGTGTTTTTAACCCCCCTGAGAACTACCGGCCGATTGGTTAAAAAGATGGATACATCATTTATTGAACCAATGAGAGACATTGTTAGAATAATTGTATCCCTAATAAAGATGAGAGTGAAACATTTTACAAGCTGCATTTGAATTGGCTATTCATATGAGTACATCTTGTAATAAACCAATCAGAACCACTGTAAGATAGACAGGTAGACCCCAGGGGGTTAAAAATAAAAACATTAAAACGAATTCAATCTTATATCAAAATAAAGCAAAACACAAAAAAGGTATCTGTCTCACATACCTTGCGCGTAAAAGTATGTGGAGTCACTTTTGCTGCATAACCCTATGCGATGATCCCAATTTTAGTTTATTTTGTTTGTTAATTATCAAAAACAAATTGAAAACAAATTGCCTCTAATAAGGGTGGTGGGCTAAAAACCTAATAAAAAAGGGGAATTTTTTTTTAAAAATCCGCATTTAGCATAGCTATATATTGTTAGAAAAAAGGGGTAAAAAGCATTTTGCGTAGCTATTTTCCAAATTGTACATGAGACAGACCTTTTTTTGGCCTATTGGTCATCATGTTCCCTAAGGTATCTTGTTTGTGTTGTGGCATGAGTGAAAACCTAATTTTTTCACATGTTCAGTGAAAACCTGTTTTCAATTTCAGCACTGCTGTTAGGCAACAAACAAATATCAACCCTGTTCTACGGGGCGAGCAGAACTCTCAGGATGGGGCGGTCGATCAGGTGTTTGTTTTTTAAAACATTTTTTCTTCTGTTCTCCTCTTGCAAATGACAGTAAAAATCAAAACAAATCTGTGAAAATCTTGCTGTATCCAAACAGCGCAGCGAGGATTTTGAACCTCATTGATGACAATCACAACAAATACAGTGATAAAAAGGTGGAAATAGATTGATCTATTAAGTCCAACCACGCATTCTCGCATTGCAACCTTTCATTTCAAACAAAATTACCGCCACACATTAGTGCAAATTGTTACGTTTTTAAATAGAAGCAAAGTGTTACATCTTTCATAAATTAAATTTCGATCCACAAGCGCTGGTTTCTTGATTTTCTGTCGTAATCGTCCCCAAAACAAGCGGCGACCAACCGGATCATCGAGCCACATAACCCTAACTCTAGATCACCACACGGCAACAGATTTCTTTTCCGACACCCAAAATTCACCAGAAAGGTCACCCGACCCCCGCCCCGGATTTGAACAACGGACCTCCAGCACCCGGGCACAGATCCTAGCCACTACACCACGGCTCCCAGTTGACACTCGGCGAGTATATTCGCCTCATTATATAGCATGGGTCCGTTTTGTAGCCAAAAAACCTGCACGCTGGGTTATAGAAACACTTTTTCCGCACAGTTGCCGTATGGTGTAGTAGGGTTAGGGTTAAGATAGCGTTTCCTTCGCAACATTTTTCTTAGTTCTCGTGTCATATGCTCGTATGGAATATCCTCCAATAGAACCAGAATGATGACGTCTCGACCTTCAGCAAAAAGCTCTCAAAGGCCACCTGCATTTGCATGTAACACCACTCGTTTGCCATGAAATTTCGCAATAAGACAAGGATTGTTTTTGTGCTGTGTTGTATGGCATCGGTTAAGGCAACAATGCGAGGCTGACCCGGGGCCGTGTCATGTCTGTGTTGCCTGGTAGAACAGATTTTTTAAAATACGAATATCGTTTTAACACAGATTTTGGGCGCATTCATGTTTTTTGTAAATTTCTTCTTTCCCTTTAATGGATCACTCATAAAATGTTTATTTTCGAAATTCTTGTAATTTTGTCTTTATTTTGATATATAATACATGCATACACTTTGCTGGATCTTTAATTATCATGCTCATACCCCGCACATGCCAAATCATCCATAGGTGCAGGTATAGGCTTCTACATGTACATGACCACAGAGAATCATTTCTACACAGACACTGTTATGACATGCGGCAAATAGCGATCAACACTAAGGTTGTAGTTGAGGTGACGCATCGAATACCGTATGTCACAAATGACCAACAACGTAAAGTCTGTGGAGAGTTGATTCTCTCGTATAAGCCAATACCAACACATGTGGATGTGTTGGTGCTTGGGCCCTGCATGTAGGGTACTTAGGCATATCAATTATATACAGCTTTTTTCCATTGTGGAGTCTTTTATACATGTCCAACTATTCATGAAGGATGCACTAAAAATTGATCATAAGGCAACATAAAAAATCAACAACAAACAAAATAACAGCAAACAAAATAACAACAAACAAAATAACAACAAACAAAATAACAACAAACAAAATAACAACAAACAAAATAACAACAAACAAAATAACAACAAACAAAATAACAACAAACAAAATAACAACAAACAAAATAACAACAAACAAAATAACAACAAACAAAATAACAACAAACAAAATAACAACAAACAAAATAACAACAAACAAAATAACAACAAACAAAATAACAACAAACAAAATAACAACAAACAAAATAACAACAAACAAAATAACAACAAACAAAATAACAACAAACAAAATAACAACAAACAAAATAACAACAAACAAAATAACAACAAACAAAATAACAACAAACAAAATAACAACAAACAAAATAACAACAAACAAAATAACAACAAACAAAATAACAACAAACAAAATAACAACAAACAAAATAACAACAAACAAAATAACAACAAACAAAATAACAACAAACAAAATAACAACAAACAAAACAACAACAAAAAAACAACAACAAAACCTACAGATTTGTTCTTTCTTCAAATGACATTAAAATCCAACAAAATCTGTTAAAATATTGCAATTTTTAGAAAATTTGTAAATAATCATGAGTTGGTATTCTTTTGTATGGGACATAATTTCTGCCCTGTGATTGAAAACAAAATCTGGGTCGGTCATGTAGAACAGGGTTTTTCCCCTTGGTAGCCTTATATGTGACGCGATCAAGAGGAATGAGTCGGATGTCGGGGAATCCCAAATTGAGATATGGCCAATTCAAAATGGCGGCTTACATAAGTTTTGATGGAAATTCATGTATACAATTTGACATAACTTTGGAACAAAACGTCGTATCGACATGGGGTTTTCAGTTTCTGAAAGCTCTAGGTGTCTTCTTTAAAACTGTATTAAAAACACATTTTCGACCAGGGTCGACATCCGACTCATTCTTCTTGATCGCGTCACATATGGTGGCTTTTACACCTGACCAAATCGTGAATACCTTACACCAGGATGCACTCATTATTAGATCTACTTCCTGTATTTATATAAATCATTGAGTTAAATTTTAAATTCACTCGCTGATATAATTCACAGAGATATGATGTACCTAAAACCAATTTAACTAACATTTCTTTATAATATTTTTGAAAATGGAGATTCAATGCATGGCATATAAAGCTCATTGAATCATAAAATAACAGCATCACCACTTAATGCTGTTCATTTCTCGTCCACCCAAATTCCCGCCCATATTATCAATACTGTAGGTAGGAAAAAAAATTGGAAACTCTGGATGAGAGCATAAAGGATTGCAATAGTGGATTTTACTTTTTGTAACCTCTCATGAAGAAATTAAAGCCCACAAGGCCTAACCTTCTTTTCTTTTTTGACTTGCCCTTTCCGACTGACCCGAAAATCTAGGGTCATTTAAAAAAAAGGATGTTTTTAAAAAACAATTTTTGATATTTCTAAATGATTTTAAATATCATATAAACATATAAAATTGTCAATGACTCACTTATTTGTTAATAAATTCTGTGTTCTTGGGTAGTATCTGTTTTAGTTATCTTAAAAAATAAAAATATATATCAACAAAACAAATCGACCGACCGACCTAGATGTTGGCACTTACAGGGCAAGTCAACTTTTTTGTTGTTGGCCTTATGACTAAGAGAAATGCCTTAGCATCCAAACAAAGGCCAAATACATCACGACAGCTCATTGGCTCATGCTCTGGTAGCCATGCCCAACCATGCACACATGATACAGAGTTGTCCTTGCTCCAGGAAGTAATAGAGTTCAACCAATACAGGCTATCAGAAAACTAATGACTTGCATAGCATGAACAACATAATAGGACACACTGTGGATGGCATCTAGCATGTGAGATTTTTGCCCTACAGGGTGAGTCAGAAAGAACGGGCCATTTTTTAGAGAAAGCGCCACAGAAATTGCAGGCCTGCATATTCAAATCCGATGATAGCGCTCCAAATACCACATATTAAATTTGGCTTACATTAAAAATTAAAAAAATTCTTGAATTTGAACATTGCGTCATAGAGCGTGTTTCTACTGGGGAAGAAACCGCTAAGAATTGGTAAGTTTGGTAATCACAAAAACCTTCACAAACCAGATTTGGAACTGGTAAGAAACGGCAAGAAACCCAATAGAAACAGAAAGGCGATTAATATTACCATTTTGTGCCGTGAACTGTGTCACGCTGGGTTATACACATTGTGAAGTAATATTTTTCAGGTGGGGTGGCATTGTTTGGTATTACAAAAGGTCAAATGTCGTGGCCCATCGACTAGGATCGATAAACTTAGCGGTAACTTTTCACGAGTAGAAACAGGGGGGATTAAAATCTTACCGATTAATCTTAGCGTTTAATCTTAGCGTTTACTTTGCAGTGCCCCAGTAGAAACACGCTCATAGTGTTACAACACTTTTAGTAGAACCCGATATTTTTAAGCCAATCCACGGAATGGCAATAACATACAGTATTGGGTGGATGATCAGAGATGCCAACCAATGAAACAAGAGCAAAACATAAGGCACATGAATGTAGGATACCAAATTTTTAACATGACCAGAAATTAATAGAACTGTGGAATTATGAATAATGGCCTGGATTCAAGGGGGAAAAAGCGAAAAGAGGCATTTCAGCTTATTCAGAAAGTGAACCTCATTGAGGAATGGTTTGATAATTCGACCATCCCGTGGATTGGCTTCAACAGTTGGGGCTTCACCAAAGTAAAGTGTAACATGATATGCAATGGTCAATTTTTAAAATTCTTCTTTTGAATTAATGCCAAATTATAGGTCTTTATAGTGCTTAAAAGTGGTTTTGAACATGCACACATACATTTTTTTGCACACAAAAATGCCCATTCTTTCTGACTCACCCTGTAGTAGATACAACTGACGAAATAAAGCTATGTTTAATATATTGCGTTTGATTCTATTAATAGCATAAGCTAGTAGGATATTCAATATGTGTGTTCCACAAGCAGCTACGGGGGGGGGGGGGGGGGGGGGCAGAATCTGAAATGTGCATATAGCTCGATGACTCAATCATAAGAGGTTTATGCGACTCTAGAAAAAATGTGTAAAAGTGGTTATTTTCGTGTGATTAATTTGTTGATCTCTTCCGAATTTTAATGGTTTTGCTTTGCTTTTAAATTTGCAATCTGTAGTTGCTCATCACATAAACCTATACCCAGAAGAAATATGTTCACATGATTTTAATTTAAAACCTGGACATTTTTGTGACTGTATTAATGTTGGCCCTTTTTCGCTTGAAGCAGCTATTACTGCGAAAATAGATATTAATGTATTTAATCAATTTTTGATGATAAAAAATTTAAAAATTAACAAAATGGTTTGAAATCTGTACAGGTAAAGTGAAAAATGTAACACATGAAAATGACGATGTTCGCATTAGCCCCTGGCTAGTCTCTGTTTTACATATTTTTAGAAAGGCCCAAATATTCCTGAATTTGGTTGATATCTTTACAAAGAAAATCAGCTGTAGTAGGGTCATAGAAGTACAACAATAACAAACAAAGAGTTTCAAGCAAAATTACCACCACTCATCAATACACATTCTTACGTTTTTAAATAGTTTCTCACAAAGTGTTATATACGTCTTGCATGAATTAAATTTCAAAGCGGCGATCTACAACCGCTGGTTTCTTGATTTTCTGTCGTAATCGCCCCCAAAACAAGCGTTGACCAACCGGATCATCGGGCCACTTTAGATAGCGTTTCCTTCGTAGTAGTTTTCTTAGTTCTCGAGTCATCTGCTCGTATGGAATATCCTCCAACAGAACCAGAATGATGACGTCTCGACCTTCGGCAAATAGCCTCTCAAAGGCCACCTGCATCTGCATGTAACACCACTCGTTTGCCATGAAACTGCGCGATAAGACAAGGATCGTTTTTGTGCTGCGTTGAATGGCATTGGTTAAGGCAGCAATTCGAGGCTGACCCGCAGCCGTGTCTCTTTGTGGAATGTGTAACACCATTCTTTCTTCTTGCTCATCATTTTGTACCACTTCACCATCAGCGGTGAGGTACTCCCCTTCGATGTGTTTAATTAATTTGTCCAATACCCAGTCCTCGTCGTTGTCATGGTAAGCTACGTAGGCATCGAATCGCAGCAGACGAGCAGCCTCGTGTTCCATGTCATCATCGGCGGCGGCATCAACGTTGCCGTCCACGATGTCGTCCAGATCATTTTCATCGATATAATCATGGTGTCTTCTGCGGTGTCGCAGTTGAAACAGTTTGTATCGGATGCGCCAATAACACCTGATGCCGATGAAGACAATGATAGCTATTACAACAATTAGTGAAATGTTTGCACCCAAAATAAGGGGCAAGTTTAGGGTGTTATTACTGGGTGTATACATTTGGGGGGCACAATCTAATTCAATGTTCATTATTACAGTACGTGAAAGATTAAGAGGATAAGAGCACAGGTAATTGTTCATTCCTTCCACATATACGGCATTGTCTTTATCAAACCAAGCATTGAAGTAGGTCACTCCACTTTGACAGGTGCAGTCAAACGGATTGCCGCTCATGTCCACGTACTGCAAATTGGAGGCATTTTGGAAGATGTCATCTGGTATTTTAGTTATTCTATTGTCATTTAGGTCTAAATGCCTTAAAGTGGACATCAAGGGTTTGACAAATGTCATGTACATAAGTTTGTTATGAGAAAGGTCCAGGTATCTGAGCTTTTTATATGTCACCATTGTCTCTGCATATATTATTTCCATATTGTTATGACTGAGATCGAGATGTTCAATTTTTGTAATTCCAAGATCCTCCGGAAATGAACTCAAGCTATTTGTTACAACTAGCTTGATTAAATTAGGTAAATTCATGTCACTAAAGGTTGTTTGGCAAATATTTGTCATTTCCAGTGATGCAAGCGAAGTAGAATTACCGCACAAAGGAAACAAAAAACATTTGTCAGCCTTTCCTACCATTCTTACATCATTTAAATTCCAGAAAAGACCTAGATCTAAACAAATGAAAGAAAATTTAAATGTTGAAAGAGTTATGTCAAGGTGACATAGTGAAGCAGGTAGCATGTCATCTGTTAAAGGTGGTTGAAATGTACTTGTATCTATACTTAATGTTCTCAAAACTGGGAATTGAGAAAGATTTCTGTAATCTATAATGTTTGTCTTTATCAAAGACAAGTGTGTAAGATGGTTTAAATTTAATTCGGTGCAAAGGAATTCATTGGACAATGGGTTGTGGTCCAGGAGTAAATCGGTTAGATATGAGGATGCACCAAAAGGATGTGTGTCATTTCCTGCGATAGATTGAATTTGATTATAGCTCAAATCTAACGTTTTCAAATTAGTCAATCCATTGAATGCATCAGATTGGACTTGCTGAATTTGATTTTGACTGAGATCTAGATTGACCAATTTCCTCAGGTTGAGGAATGCTCCAGATGATATATTCTGAAGATTGTTATCAGAAAGATCTAAGGTCTCCAGACCCACTAGGTTGATAAATGTACCATATTGTATATGCAAAAGAGAATTTTGACTGAGCACCAGGGATTTTAAGTTAGGTAGGTCGATGAATGCTCCAGATGATATATTTTGAATATTGTTAGATTGAAGGTCTATGGTTTCCAGACCCACTAGGTTGATAAATGTACCATATTGTATATGCAAAAGAGAATTGTATCTGAGCACCAGGGATTTCAAGGTAGGTAGGTTGATGAATGCTCCAGATGATATATTTTGAATATTGTTAGATTGAAGGTCTATGGTTTCCAGACCCACTAGGTTGATAAATGTACCATATTGTATATGCAAAAGAGAATTGTGTCTGAGCACCAGGGATTTCAAGGTAGGTAGGTTGATGAATGCAAAAGATGAAATATTCTTAAGCTTGTTATCAGAAAGATCTAAGGTCTCCAAGTGTGTCAAGTTGGTAAATGCTGTTGAGCTTATATGCCAAATTTGATTATAACTGAGATCCAATTGCTTGAGTCCTTTAGCCCATGAAAATGCAGCTGCCTCTATAGATACTATTCTATTTGCCAGTTTCAAGAACTTCAAAGCTTTGAATCTATGCAGATCTTTTAGAGATTGTCGGTTGGCTATAGTCGTACTGAAGTTGGTCGGCATCTGACCATCACATTCGATGGTCAGATGTCTCAGTTTAGAATTCACAGATTTTAGTTGATTGAACATCACACATGGAACAATGAGCTTTGCGAGTTGATTCAATGGTGATGGACCGTAGACTGTTGTCAGTTTGCTCAAATTTGGGTGATTTGTAAAAGAACTGTTTGTCAAAGTTATGGTTAGAATATTGTCAAATGAAGCAATTTTCATGTTGATATTAGGAGAATCAACATCGAGCCACCCCGAATGTTGTATTATATCTAATGTTATCAATTCCGGCAGCATTGCCTGTGAAGCCCGAGGTATGCTATGAAACCTATTCATGTAAAGATCAAGCTTCTGCAATTGGATCAGGTCCCGGAAGGCATTCGCAGGTAGGAATTCTATCTCATTGAAGGCAAGTGAAATTGTAGTCAAGTTGCGCAGTCCACTAAAGGCAAACTCCTCGATTACTACAAGTTTATTGTATCTAAGATCTATCTCCTCGAGCTCTGGGTGCTCGTGAAAGCTATAGTTCCTGATCACGGTGATAAAATTGTCCTGCAGTTGAAGCACAGTAATCTGCTTTGCTGGGAGAACTGGTATGGAATCGAAATCTCTCCCCTGACAATCACAGCTGGTGTGGTTATACATCTTACATGGTGAGTGTGACTGTGCATGAATATAGCTCACCTGTAAACCACTAATTATTACCAGAAACAGTAGCTTTGCTGATGCAGTTGGGTCGGACATCATAACGGGGTGCTATTATATCTTAGAGAGATGAAACAGCAAATACGATTCGCTGTATCTAGGAGAGATGAAATGGCAAATCTATGACTGAATGGCTTAATACAGGTTGGTTGCCGCGTGTGAACTAAACTTGTGATCAATTCTAATCCATGCATGACTAATGCAATAAGAATGTGATTTGACGTTTGAGACACCATATATTTTTGTGTATAGCTATTTTGTGGTTTCGATGCTCACTGACAATTTCACATTGTAAGATTAACAATTGTTGGCATTTGTTGTATTAAAATTGTCTTCATTTAAACATTTTTCTAGATTATTAATTTTTTATTAATTATCGTTTTCTGCGAAATACACAAAATTATAACCACCACGAAAATTTCAGCTCTTACAGTAATAGACTACCCACTTCACTGGTTTTGTATAGGTACTGGTTTATTGTGATAAAAGAAATAAACAGTTGTATGCCTTCGTTTGGTAAAAATTATGCATTGTTTGAATTACAATAGATTTTAGGGAAGTTCTTGAAAATATTATAGCTACTGTTCCTGAGTTGCTTTCTTTACCGAGTTCATTAGTTAAACAAATACAGGGTCAGATACAGGGTGGTTCAAACCAATTTTTTTCTCAGCCATTTTGACCGACAATACATATAAACTATTGTATAACTTTATACATTTGATCAAAACACTAGGTGTGGAGCATTGCTGGTGAACCCCCCCCCCCCCCCCCCCCCCCGAACAAAACCTATAGTATAGATATTGGCTACTTTGTTGATAAAATATGGTTGATTACATGACTGCAAAGAAACCCACCCTGTTCAGACCTCTCAAGCAGGCCGGGTCCCTTGGTTCAGGCATATTTTTTTCTTCAACATTTTTATGAACATTTAAAAAACTAATTTATAAAACAAACAAAAAAATCTCAAATTTGAAGAAAAAAAGTCTGGCCCATGGAACTTCTTTTTTTGTCGCCTCAAAATGTTTAGTAGCATGAATGCCTGCTGATCTGAGCATCCTCCACACGGTGATGAAATGCGTCCCCATGTAGGTAAATTTCTAAATATTTCCCAATTTCATAATTTTCTAGGAATAAATGGGGGGGGGGGGGGGGGGGGGTGGATTCCAAAAGAAATGGGTTGGTCGAGCCTATAGAACAGGTTTTTTTTGTGGCCTTATCATTAATATTAATATTTGTAATGCGTGTATATTACAGAGTTGTAGACTTGAGTTGTTTGTAACTTGACTTGCAAATATTGGCATTGACTTGTGAATTGAATTGACTTGCAACCCTATGACTTGTGACTTGCCTTGGACTTGCATAATTTAGCGATCCGATCTCATAATCGTTCTACAAATGCGACATTAAAATAGCGCATTTGTCGGATGTCTGCATTTGTAGGTATCATTTCCTGTCTCCTGACCAAAAGAAAAATGAAAAAATAGCACCCCCATATTGTAATCGATTAAAGGTAGATGTTCCGATTTTCAACTTGAAGTTTTCTATTCTACATGAAAGGTCATCCTTAAAAACGTTGTGTCCCAAAATTTGAGATGCATAGCTATTATAGTTCTTATTTTAGACGCACAAGATGCTGTGAACTGTACCCATTGAGTAGTACACAAACTATATCGGTGGTAACCACCATTCGCGGTAATTCAACGCTATTTCGTCGATTTCTCTGTCATTATACCGAATTAGGCCGTCAAATTTCAGTATTATGATGAGAAAAATACGAGCTTTCATATGATATGAAAATCTCCGTATGTTTGAAATAATTCTGTGTTACAAAAATGTGATCGGGTCATCTACCTTTAAGTGCTTTTTGATATCAGTGTTGTCAAACCCGCGATTTTGTAAGTGACGGCAAAAATTAGAGACAGAGAACAATAATATTTTAAAGGTGTTTTAGCCGGGTGATAATCAAATGTGGTGATTTTGTGCGATCATTTTTCGTGACTTGGCCTGATTTCTTTTGGCAACCCTGTTCGATATTCCAACATGGCGAGTGCCATTATGCCACGAGATGTTGGTTTCCCATTCAGACCTTCATTTTTTCCCCAACCGGCCAGTCGGGCAGGTAGCAAGTTAAAGTTACCAGCCCGACTGTGAACTTACCAGCCCAACAATTAATCTTACGATTTCAAAATAAAAGCTAATACTCTTGAATTAGTGTCACTTTTATTTGACTGAATTGCCTCAAGTTTTTATTACAATCAATCGTGGTATAGTCGTGCTTATCGTGCCAAGAGTTTTGTTTTTGATACATTGAGAAAACACAAGGTAGACATGGTCCAGCAAAATTATATTTTTATTTTCTGAACAGAAGGGCCACATTATTAATCAGAAGTGCTGTTTGAATATTCGGTGGACAATACAAATTAACCTGTACGTTACCATCATCGATTTTGATTTAAAGACAAATTATTCTAAATGCAGCAATGTCTCTATTCTTAAATTAGGTAACGTATTACTACTTGTTTTCAATACATGTTGGCAATAATATTTAGGTGTTACATATTTCATGGACAGGAATCATTATGATAGAATTCAACACATTTTGTGTAGCACTAGCAGGGATGGCAGGATGTTCATTTTCTGCGGGCCAAAAATATTTACCAACATCACAATTCTTACCGGCTAGCCGGAGTGTGTTAAACAAATAATTAGAATAAACATATAATGTTAGAGCATAAATAGAGCTGCATTAAAGAAGGAAAGCTAGCGAAAAAGTGAATGTTGCATTTGCTTATAGTTGGTCTGAACAAAATAATGTGTGACGTGACTTGGACTTGTGACTTGACTTGTGTTTGTGCCAAATGACTTGTGACTTGACTTGACTTGCAATGGGTTGTGACTTGACTTGACTTAGGACTAGACCAGATGACTTGTGACTTGACTTGTACTTGCAATAAATGACTTGTGACTTGACTTGGACTTGCAATAAATGACTTGTGACTTGACTTGTGACTTGCAATAAATGACTTGTGACTTGGCTGGGACTTGCAATAAATGACTTGTGACTTGACTTGTGACTTGCAATAAATGACTTGTGACTGGACTTGGACTTGCAATAAATGACTTGTGACTTGACCTGGACTTGCAATAAATGGCTTGTGACTTGATTTGGGACTTGCAATAAATGACTTGTGACTTGACTTGGGACTTGCAATAAATGACTTGTGACTTGGCTGGGACTTGCAATAAATGACTTGTGACTTGACTTGGACTTGCGATAAATGACTTGTGACTTGACTTGGACTTGCAATAAACGACTTGTGACTTGACTTTGACTTGCAATAAATGACTTGTGACTTGACTTGGGACTTGTAATAAATTACTTGTTACTTGACTTGGACTTGCAATAAATGACTTGTGACTTGCAATAAATGACTTGTGACTTGACTTGGACTTGCAATAAATGACTTGTGACTTGACTTGTGACTTGCAATAAATGACTTGTGACTTATGTCATCAAATCATTTTGTAGAGGTGTGCAGTTATAAGCAGGTGAATAGTCAGGTTCTACCTGTGAGGTTGACTAGTCAAGAGTGCAGTATTGAATTGTCTGATGTTTTACATTGGGTGAAAAATGAGCAATGAAACATGAATATCTTGTATTTCAGCTTGTAGAAACCACCAAGCACCAGTGCTGGCGTAGTTAGGTTTTTCAAATTTGGAGACAAGGAATTAAAGTGAACCGACAAGACTTAAAGGCATATTATGTGATATTTTCCAAGTAGTGCCCTCTATCATTGATTTTAACTATGAAAGCAGATTTTCTTGCAGATTTGCATTTTTGATCATAAATCATAAAGATCTTTCAAGTTACAGATCGATACGGTTCCTAATTACTTCAAAATCATGGTTTGAAAACAAAATTGTACCGATTTTTCAAATTTTACTTTAAATTCACTCTAAAACCATGATTTTGAGGTAATCGGAATCGTATCGCTCTGGAATATCAAATATATTTATGATTTATGATCAGAAAAGTAAATCTGCAAGAAAATCTGCTTCCAATTTTTTTCAAGGATTGTGGGCGTCCCCTGGAAAAGATCACTTAATATACCTATAACCCTAAAGGCGACCAGTTATTGACGCATACGGCGGTATAGGAGTTTCCTATCCCTAAATAAATAATATCTCTGGTTGGCTTGACTCCTTAATTTTATATTTGATTTCATCCAATCCATAACTAGCCTACAGCAAGAGCAGAAGAGATGGCAGGTCTACGTGGACGACCACTCCAACACGGAGTGGCTCCTTAGCAACTGCGTCACCGCGGCAGCCTTCCTCATATACTGCGGCGGCATGACGACGGACTGTCGCAGGAGACTGGCCGACTTCTTTAACCACATGAGCGAGCACCATGGATTGCCCGTGCCGAAGAAGAGAATGTTCAGAGACATACCGCTCATGGATTTCTTGTACACACCAGTAAGGCCTTTATTATAAACTGTTTGCTCTCATATAGCCTACAATCATTAAGTAAATGTGTTCGAACACTGACCCTAATTGCCATGCTGTTTGTACCAAAACAGGCACGCTACTTGAGTCGTGTGAAAATAGAAACTTGCTTGTGATAGCCTGAAATATCCCCTCCCTCATACCCCTTCCCTTCCCCATCGATCAATGTTGCGAGGTCATGTGCTGACGGTGGACAAATTGTGGGATTACCATTGATCAGGGGGAGAAGGGGGACATTTTACATTGCACCTATAAAGTGTTCGAACAATATTTTTTAGCATTGCTGGTCATTTTCATCCAAGAATATAAGAATTCTGTCATCATTTTTGGATAGGAGGAATAGGATGAAAAATGTATTGGCAAAATATTGAAAAGCTGCTCAATATATGTGAAAATAATCCTGAAACTATAGCCCGAAAGTATATGATTTGTGATTTTTAATAAATAAGAAATTGCATTTTTTTAATTGGACATTACAATGGTAATATCCCATACACCAGAAATTGATTGGACTACACAAAATATTTCAAAAAAGTCAAAATTATTGAATGTTATCGCCATATTTGGAATCACTATGATGAAAAATGCATTAAAATATATACAAACATGCCTAGTATTCATTAATCCTTGAGATAGACTTTGAAATTTGGGACAGGTTTCTGAAAATCTGTTTTGTATAGGGTAAAACTAATAAGAAAGTGTTAAGAGAGTGTCACACATTTGAACACATGCTGCCATAGCTAGGAAAGTCAGAAACTGACTTAAAATAAATTTCTTGAGTCCTTTTGCAATTAACAAGAACGTTTGTTAGTCGCTCTCATGTTTAAAAAATTAGAAGTGTGTTTATCTTTACATCAAGTTGTTTTGAATTTCTTGTTTTATTTCCAAAAGGTGGACATTGAATCATTGAAACTGCTCAACATTCCCTGCACACCAAACGCTGAGGACAATGCCTGCTTTATACTACAAGAGCTCAGCTGTACAGCTTGGTCTTTGCTCTGCGATCCTACCAGTCGTGTGCTTGATTGGCTTCAGTGTTATCTTAGAGGCAACATGGTATTGGTGAAATTCCATGTAAGTAAATACAACTGATTTCTCAGGGATGCAAGACTTCCGGACACTTCTGGAATTCCAGAAATGAGGCCATAAAAGAAAATCTGGAAATGAAAAAAAAGGGGGCAGGGGAAATCTTTGTAAGTTTGTCATTTTTTTGGTGTCATTTGTCATTTTGTTTGTATTTCCAGAATCGGATGATGGTATTTCAGCATAAAAAAGAAGCAAACATGTTTTTTAATGGGATGGTACCGTATCGCCTATTTTCCAGACGAGCCCCCATAAAAGTTCGATGCCGCGCGCAAACGCTCGGGGGCCGTTTGAAAAACTAGAAACATGTAGACTGTTGTAATTGCTAACTAAGGGTATTTTGCCCCCGGTAAGATTTTGGTTTATTACCAGGAACTATTTAGAAAATGTTTTTTAATTTATGTTTTGAAATTATCACTACAATATGAGCTATTAATTGCATGGCTATTTCAAGAGTATTCCAATCAGAGCTATAGTCTATTTATCGATCACGAGACAGTGATGTAACTGCGTCACTTACTAAATGCAGAACATTAACGCGCGTGCCTATTCGAGGCACTGGCGTAAACATACAGCGCAGGAAGACGAAAAACACAAATATGTGCGTAAATAGAGGAAAGGAAATAGAGTATAGTCCCATTTTGATGTAGATTTTCCCATAACCCTAAATCCATGGGCATGTTTTGGGAATAAAGCTACCAGGGGAGAAAACCCCGTTCAAATTTGGGGGGTGGGGATCAGGCTGCACCAGCGCTGGGGATTGAACCCGAGTCGCCACGTGGAAGTCTACCACTTAACTGATTGCGCCAAGGAGTCAGCTGGAAAATCTCAACACTTTTGATAGCCCATCTGATTGGTATCAGCAATTATAATTAAAACAAAGAATTGTCGATCACAGTGTCATGATCCGAATCCTCGCGTTTATCCAAAAGTTGAATGCGGTCTTGCGATTGCACTGCATTCCAAAACAACGCTCGCGCTGTGCATGGGATGCCCAGTACGACATGAATAAACATGACCTTATGATTGTCCAATCACGCGGCGCGGGGTCTTGTTGACTAGGGTCGCGATTGGTCAATTACCAACATGTTTACAAGTACATCACATCTTCCGGTTCACTGCGCTCTTGCTCTACGCGAATGCTGCGGTTACGCAGCAGTTGTCAAGTACGCACCAGGTGCATGGGATGCTGAGTATTCTGAGACGTTGTGATCGACAATTCTTTGTTTTGATTATACACTAGCAACCAAAAGTATTAGGACACTTGGTTATGGTGTCAAAATCATCCGATATATTCAATGTGGAGTGTAATATTTCACTACGAGTTGAACAAATGTGTTGTTGAATCTCTTCTCATTAATAAATTCATGTTTCCTACAACATCTGCTAATTCAATTCCATGCAATTGAAGAAAACATGTTCCTTCTTGAAATCCCCATACAAATTTCCCATTGGAAACAGCTCATGAATAATCCATCAACCTCATTATTGCCATTGTAATCCTATGGTGGGTAGTCTGACAATTTTGACTTCCTTGCAAAAAAACCTTTCTCAATTGTTTGTCAATGGATTCACTCAAGTAAAACTAATCCCAATATTGTCACTAGTCTTTAATCTCTCACACATATTGACACCTGATCTCTTAATTCATCTTCATAATAAGATATTTGGGAGGGAAATTTAGTTTCATTTTGACACCTTTACTTTCATGTTTTAAATGGAAACCAACCAAATTCTCATTACTTTTTCATAGCACCCACATAACCTGAGCACACTACACAGGGCTATCATTTCATCATGACTTTAGAATTTTTGCCAAGCTATTTGACTCAGATTAACTAAATATACATGTATTAATGCAAAAAACCGTAATCACTGAAATATTGTTACAAATGTTTTCCTTTTAAATAACAATGTCTTAAGTTGGAATATCATCCCAAATTGATTGTAACTAACTTTTAAGAACTTTCCATTAATGTTATAACCATAGAATACCAAAAAGCTAACACAGTAGTTCAATAGATTCCCAGTGTTTTCTCTCAATTTGCAGCTTGTAAGGTGTCCTAATACTTTTGGTTGCTAGTGTAGTAGTGTAGTGATATGTAGTGTCGAGGAAGGGTAGGATTAAGTGTGTACATATTCCTGGTCAAACTCAAAGGTTAAAAAAGGGCATATTTAGGTACAACTTTTCATTTTCTTCTGCAAAGTAAAAGTATGTACTATCTAAATATGCAATGGTCACAAATGCTCACCATATACCATTATCATTATTTTATTTTTCAACCATGTTAGGAACTACGAGCTCAGCTTGAGACCTGCCTGACAGAGGGCACTCCGTTGGCCATCATGGACACCGACGTACACGCTATGGCTGATGATCCAAGATTTCACTGTCTGTTGCGAGAGAGAATGAAATTCATGAAGGCAAAGTCGCCATTCAAAATGATGGTAAGTATGAGGAAGATTTCTTATCAATGGCAACATCATCATCATCACCTATCGGCTGCAGACAAGTTTCTTCCATGCACGTCGGTCTTGAGCAAGAGTGACTATCTGCCGTTCTTGGATCATGCCTTCAATGTCCTCTAGTAACCGTTGTATACATGTCAAATATGATGTGCATGGACGACCAGGTCTCCTTTGGCCATGTGTTGGTATGTAGGTGGCATTCTTTCTAGCAGGCTCTTCATCAGGGAGACGGAGAATATGTCCAAGTAATCTCAGCTGGCGGCTCTTTACACAGTGAATAACAGGCTCTGTCTCGGTCATGTCATAAATGGTGGTGTTTGGAACAAGATCCATGCGTTTGATGTTCAGCATTATCCTGTAGCAAGAGGTAGCGAAGGCATTAATTTTGCGTTCCATATCTTGAGATATCACCCAGGAGTCAAAGCCAAACGGTAATATTGTCAAACAGGTGTTGAAAAATGGTAATATACAAGTTATGAGTTGTTGTCCTCAGACAGATTTGAACCAGCAACCTTTTGAATACACCGAACCAATGAGTTCTGTATTAAGCCATCTAGCGGTGGAACCACAACTTGGAAAATTACCAATGGGAAAATTAATTATGTAAATCAATCCCAAAGTCAATGCATGGGTTATGCATATTAACCTTATTATGTGTACTTACTGGAACTAAAGATTTTTTTAACCAGACAGTTTGGCAGGTAGAAATACCTGCCCAACACTCTCACTTTACACGCCCTATGTCAAAATTCCCCGCTACGGGCGGGCGGGCGGGCAGGTGCTATTTCAAGGCCTGCTTGCAAGTGATATGCAACCTGAATATGAGACACAGCAGTTTTATTTAACCCTTTGAACACTGACACCCCTGAGTAAACGGTAGCCCCACCCTGACACCCCTGCCGATATACCCCTCTATAGGGAAATGTTACTGTCTGTATCGTTCCCATAACAGTTACTAGCACTTTTTTAGTTGCAATATTCATGCTTACCGTGTCTTGTTCATCCTTATTACTTTAGTCAGAATCATATTATATCCTCCGTATCAGAGTCCATGACCCTTGCTAAAACATCTGCTGCCAGCAGCGCCATTGAAAAATCCGAAAATCCGACCAAAATTGATGAAGTAACTACCCTTTAACCCGCACAGATCGTCTTTAACGCATTGTCAGACTAAGCTATATGCAGCTCGTAGCCCCCAGTCCACTCTCCGGGTCAAAGGGCATGTGTACATGCGATGGGGAATCCCCCAAAGCTTGTAAACAGTGCGCACATGTTAGCGGCCGGAAATCCGGCCGCCAGTGTATATACGATACTCGTATCAGCCTGAAATCCGGCAGCCAGTGTTCAAAGGGTTAAAAATAGATACCAGAGTAGCAGCAATCACCCTAGTCATTCCGTTCTTCAGCCTTATTATACATGTGGCACTTGCGCTGCACCCCACCAGACTCCCTGATGGCGTACACTAGCAAGCTCAACCCTTGTCATTCATTATTCATCAGCGCACACATTTGGAACTGTATTTTTCCCAGTCTTCCCATTTAAGCACCCTCGCAGGGGCCGTGTGGATAATTGGGAAGACAGGAGTATCGAGTCTAGTACTTGCGCTGTACCCCCCAGACTCCCTGATGGCGTACACCAGCAAGCTCAACTTCTTGTCATTTATTATCCCATAGGTTGCAGACCATGAAGTAGAGTGCCATCCAAACTTTCGCATATTCTTTCACACCACGACACGCCCTCACTGCATCCCCGACTCCCTGGCGGCATACACCAGCGTGCTAAACTTCTACCAGACCAGGGACGACTGTGAAGAGGAGCTGCTGTACAGGTTCATGGCGCTGGAGAAAGCCAGGCTGGACGAGGATAGGGTGGCTGCGGCAAAGGTAGGAACCATTCCACAGTTATAGTTTGATCAGTTCCAAATTGTGAAGTCGTCTTACAGCAGCGCATGAATACAGACGGACGCAGATACGCATGAAGGCAACAAGCGCACTGTGCATCATATGCGTGACGCTTGCGTGTTGCCAAAACTTAACCACACGTGTATGCTTGGATTATTTTGCTCGTGGAGAGATAAATACCGAACATTTCTCGCCAGTTTTGAACTGATCAAACTATAGCAGCATGTAGACTGATATTGTGCTCAACTTTTTTTATGGTTTATTTAGAGACGTTATTCTTGAGCTCTGTAACTTGCTAGCATCGCGATCCCTTCATTAGGCGTAGTGTTTTAAACGTCCTTCCACTTTTCACATGACCCCATTTTGGGCGATCACATGACAGCAGGTCAAGGATGTCCAAGTTATCACCAAAGTAGATCAATTATAGAGAGGCCTTATTGAAATAAGGACACAGAAACAGACCTTCAACAGACACGCCAACTACAACCTACCCACCTTCTACAATGACCTGCTGTCACGTTATTGCCCAAAAGGCGGTCATATGACATGTGGAGGAAAGAAAACATTACGGCGCTCAGGCAAAGAAAATCAGGAATTTTGAAAATTGTTGATAATTTACTAATATTTCACAAAATGTTTGAAAGAAAAACAAAAGCAACAACAAAAGATGCCTGACTGACCGACCCTACGTACACCTAATATCTCCATTTGCCAGTAACAGGGTTTTGCTGTTGTTTGCATGTGACCAATAAAATCAAACCAAAACAGTATGTTTATGTGATTTTTGTTTGATTCTTGTGCTATTTTCCTCTTTTTCAGGATAAAATTAACAACATGCAGCAGCTCAATGAGCTAGAGGAGTGTATGTTAGATTGCTTAGCGTCCGATACCAGACTGTTAAACAACTTGGCGACCACAAAGAAACTCGCGGACCTGAAGAAACACTATGATGAAACACTCGAGAGGTAGGCTCTAGGAAAAGCTTGGTGGTTTTTTTTTATTGAATCCAGGAGCTGATATGAAAGCTTATGCTGTATAAATGATTACAGTTTTATATGTGATGTGACTCACGTAAAATGAGTCAGAACTCACAAATATTAATTTTCAGATATAGACAAGCAAAGGAGGTAATGTCTTTTTATTTCCTATTGTTTTTGCAACCCTTCAACTGCTCGTATCATCTTCTTTTTTTATTATTTCCTTATAAATGATTACAAATCATTTATTTATTTCCATTAAGACTATATCTATTTACAAACATCAATCATTTCAAAACAACAATAATATAAAAATAACAATAATATAAAAATAACAAACAACAATAATAGCCACATTTTTGACTATCCATTATCATGTATACTATTATCATTATCTTTTTTGTATTCCCAGCCAAGACCGCGTGCACATGTCAGAGAACGCTATCAACAACGCCCGCGAAGGCTATCGCTCGGTGGCCAAGCGTGGCGCTGTTTGCTTTGACGTGTCTCGTTGCCTGCTCGAGATCAACCCTATCTACCAGACGTCGTGGCAACAGTTCCTGGACGTTTATGACGCTTCCATCAAGCATTCTGAAAGGTAAAGTAGTCTTGAGACAGTGTGTAGTGGAATCAAAATATATTTGTTATACTGATAAATCTAAGTTAGACCATTATTCCTCTGAATGTATTAACACTTTCCACGTGGCTATTAGTTTTACCATATACAAAACGGATTTGTCAGAAACCTTTCCCAAAGTCTATCTCAAGGATTACTGTACCAATACTAGACATGTTTGTACTTATTTCAATGCATTTCTCATGGTGATTCCAAATATGGTAATGAAATTCAATAATTTTGAAATTTTTGAACATTTTGTGACATCTTGAAATGTCGTCTGCAGACGCCTGCCGCGTGGAAAGTGTTAAAAATCATTAAACATAAGCAGATTATAATACTACATTTCAATTAATCTTTTTCTTGTTATAATCAAAATTGTTAATATTCTAATCCTTAATCAAAATTGAAATAAGATAATAATGATTTTTGCTTTAGTTGTTTCATAATAACCAATGTTTTAAATCAATTGCAATCATACATGGTGTATTTTGTGTGTGTTTATTTTGTTGAACTAACATTAACTACATTATATCTTTGTTTTTTATGTAACATATTCTATGGGCCTGATTACCCTCAGGATTTGTGAATTTTAGATTTTTTAAATTTTAATATCATATTTTTTGGAATATTTTTGAAATGCCCCAAAACAGACTTACCTTTTGTAAAAAGTATGTCTGCCCATTATAAAGGTCTTTGTTGCACAAATAAGTAAACAGTTATCTAGTGAAATATATATACCATAACTTATGCTCAAGTATTATCATATATTCGCCGTAATAGTGCTTTATGACATCATGTTTGTACTTATGTCAATGCATTTCTCATGGTGATTCTAAATATGTTAATGAAATTCAATAATTTGAATCAAGGGTTTTTTAATTGGTACCCCCAAAAATTGTAAAAGGTCCCCAATTTTTGTTGCAGTCACTCTTGAAATTCTGCTAAGTGGTGGAGGGGGGGGGGGGGGGGGGTAGCGATGTGGTTGTCCCAAAACCGGCAAAAAAAAATTGCATGGTACAAGTGGCAAATGTACCGACAGAACCTACCTATGCCTCTGGGAAAGGGTAAAGTGGTACACAAAACAGGTATATTGTCAAATTTTACGGGGGGCGCCCGCCCCCTCCGCCCCCCCCCCCCCCTGTATCCGCCACTGTATGCACAAGTGCATTCTGGAACTGTACAATAAATTGTGATTCTAGATTTTACTCTTGAAACTCTAATGTTGACCTTAATTTCTAAACCTAATAAGCCGTACATATCCTGACATGTGTTATTTAGGAAAAGTAGTAAATGAATCGTATCAAGTCACAACTTTATTGTTAACCCCTAAATAAGGAATGATAAGAAGAAAGATCATACTAACAATAGCTGCTCTTTTAATAGTTTGTATAAAGGTGTATTTAGCCAGTAAAACGCCTGCCATGGATAGCAGTCCACTTCCATTCTCCTGGAGCACGTTAACCAATATGGCAGTTACAATTATTCAAAAATGTGCATATGAATTCCTCTCCCCGTAACCTCTGAAATTATAGCTTCAAAGGAAAATACCCACTTGTCCATCCCCGTCTTGATTATCTATGCTCAAACCCACAACAACTAAGCGACTTAATTATACGCCACTATGTCATGCATTAGGAGACCCAGGAATGTTTCTTTTCAAATAGTTATGTGTATACACCATTATATGAGATATACGTCAAATTAACTTTTCTTCTTTTTTTCTGGGAATTGGTAAATTTTGAGCCCCATTTGGCATACAGTCATGGTTTGAGCCACAGCATTTTGCAACAGTGAAGAACATCAAGTGCTTTGTACTTGCTAAAAATTCTGAGGCAACTATTGAGAGGCGGCCATTTTAGTGTTGTTCTTTTTCTTTCATACCTTGGAAATACCCTGATGCCTGATGTATATTTATTATATTTCATCCATTGAATCCACGCTAAAGTAAGAGTGAAATAAGCCTCCCACTGTAAGTTTAAATGTCACAATGTATGCGTTCTTCTTTAAAAATTGGGCTATTCCATCTATTGTCCATGACCCCCCACCCCAAGCCTCAAATTAAGAAATGGAGAGGGCACTGCAAGTTAAGGCAATATGGCAATTTAAGGCAATTTGAAAGAGTTACCAAATTGCCCCGAGGCAACTATGTACTTTTGAATGAAGTGAAAACAACCACATTTCCAAGCCCCAGTGGCTGAATTATAATGCCCGCTTGTTACGTATTGAAAATCACTTCTGGTGTTATGCAGCATATATATCGTTGCTGGTCTGTCAAAACCGTGTTTGTTTTCTGGCCTGTCAGCATGCACAAAGTAAAACTGGATAATAAGATAGGTGTGTTTTTGGCCCTTGAACATGTTTAGAGTAGCTGCTCAAATTGTTATACTTAGGAAATATTACTTTTATACATGCTGAAGGGCCAGATGGAGATATGAGGTTTAGACCGAACAGCAATGATACGCTTCCTTATTTGGAATTATGTCCAATCAGGCTTTTCTATTTCCATAAATATCAAAATTTCAAAAACTCAGTGGGATAAGTTAAAAGTTTAACGGGTTCGCCGTCGGACAAGTTTTAATCTGTCAAGCTTTCGTCAGGATTAGCTCTGACTTCTTCAGGACCAAATTATTATAATATTAAACAAAACATAGAGATTGCCACTTCTCTTGTTATCATCATTTGGGCTGCCCCTTGCCCGATTATTTGAGAGTAGGTGCCCTTTCCTACTTGTGAAAGAATTGGTGGCTCTGAAAAGAGCCGTTCAAATGGATTGCCGCTTCCACTGAACAGATGGTGGCTCTGAATAGAGCTCTACACGTAGGTTGCCACTGGCCTACTATATATAAATTTGGTTCTAATAGAACCTCCAAAGGACTGCCCCTTGACCAATGGAAATAACGTAGAGACTGCCTCTTGTCTACTACAGACTACAATAAGTCTAATGCACAGTAGTGCGGTCACTGATCTGTAGAGATCGTTTGAGGTGGGATCATCTAAGATCGATGGAATAGTCCAAATTTAGATCAAGAAAAAAAATGAAAAGATCTGTCTCACATACCCAGCGCGCATAAGTATGCGGAGTCAATTTTGCCGCATAACCCTACACGATGAGCCCAATTTTGGGTGGTTTTGTTTAATTTTCCGGGGACAAAAATGAAAGTTGAAGGAGGAAAGTGGGCCAAAAACACAATAAAAAAAGAAATTCTGCATTTAGCATAGCTATTTTTTCTAAAAACCAACAACAACAAAGCGCATATCGCATAGGAATTTGCCCAAATGTATGTGAGACAGACCTTTTTTTTCCTTTTTGCCTTATTGTACATATTTGAGAAGATCAGTATAGCTAATTTTGCGATAGCTTTTGTAGTTCCAGCTTCAAATAGACGAAGATCAATGGCAACAATTTTGTTATAGGTTTTTAGTTTATCAAATGCATTGTCAACAGAAAGATGGACAAACGGTAAAATTGTTGTATAGAAATATAGAGAGATGGTATAATTTAATTTGAGTTGCATATGCAATTGTCATAGAGGGAAGATTAGGACCTAATCGAGGGTGTTGATTGTAAATGCATGTAGATTCGTAAGTAAATGTCAAATGTTTTGATGTTATTTGCCTCTAGAAACTACTATAACTAGGATCCTGGAGGCATGCTTAAAAATGAACAATTAGAAACTTCAAAATTATAAATTTGCTTTTTTTTGCCCAGGTATCTGTAATTGAGTTATCCCTCAACCTATTTATCAAACAATCCAAGAGAAACATGAAATGTAAACAACCGCATTAAACAATCCAGACCCAGAAAACCCCTTAAATGAAGGCGACAATATATGAGTGATTAACCAATAGGTGTGTCTCAATTAAGGCTGGGCGCGAGTCCCGGGAAATTGAGTCCCGCCCGAAAATGTCGGGTCTCAGGAACCAGAATCACCTTCCCGAATCCCCCCCCCCCCAAAAAAAAAGATGGAAAATTAAGCTTATGAAAGTGATATACGCGGTGAATTATCACATTTTAGCGAGCACAAGAGTACCAAAAATGAACTGATTTGACGAAATAAATATATTTCAAAGGAATCCCGCTATATATTTGCATTAAATAATCACGATTTAGCCGACAAGGTTTTTTTTAAAGTAAGCTTCTTTTTCTTCTTCATTTTTTCATTTTTTCCCCGTTTTTTTCTTCAATTATTTTGATGAACAATTTCGGGAATCCTGGGTCCCGCCCGAAAAATCAAAACGGGTCCCGGGATTACGAATTCCCGAAAATCCCAGCCCTAGTCTCGATAGTCCTCTCTAGTATTATGAATGTACTGAAATTGGTTAACACTAACTCATTTTAATTGGATTATCATTTATTTACTTTTGTTTTAACTGTATTCATTTGATGCTTGCTTTGACTTGGTTATTATTTTGCCGCTGTGCTTATTCCGTTTTTATTGTGCTTTTTATTTTGCTTATCTACATATATACGTCATCTTGTTATCGTGTTGTAATTTACCGTCAAACAGAACGTGAGTTTATTGATAGCGACAGATCATTAACTAAAGGGGAGGGAAAAGAGAGAATCTTTGGTTTGCTTCGATTTCGTAAGGCTTTTCACACTAGCCCGATAATAGGGCCACTATACTCTGTTTGAATCCAATGGCCAATGATTGATCAAATTTCTTGCACATTTTGAAATGACTGAATTATAGTCTCCGTCCGCTTAGCGATGATCGATCGTCCAAATATTGATCGACGGGCCAGTGTGAAAAGGTTTAAGGAGGGAGGAAGTTTTTGATTTGATTTTTTGAATTTTGTGAGTGCTGTAATTATTGAACTATTAATCAAATGCATATAAAAGTATACATTTTTGGAAAGGAAATTGATCAGAGAATCCAAATTTGGCGTCAATTTTTACCAAAAATGTTGATTTTGTGAGAAAATCACAAAATTCACTAATGAAGGGACGATTTATTTTTGTAACCCAATCTAATATTTTTGGAAATTTTGAGCAAAAAACGTGAAAAATTTTGGGGTTTTTTTAACACTTTTTAGTTGAAATTTGGATTCTCTGATACATTTGAGTCATAGTTCAATAGTTACAGCACTCACAAAATTCAGCAAAAAACTTCCTTAAGTCCCCCCTTAATATCAACTGTTGCCAGAACAACACTTGTCATTGAGGTACCACCTGTATTTTGCAAATATCTCAAATGTTGTATATTATTTATAGCTTTTTTGAAGCCAAAAGTACACCCACTGAAGTTACACCCATTATTAATTTCTAGTAAATATTTGACATCAATTTAGGCCAAACAAAGAAGAAGGTCTGTCTCAGAAGACCTCCCGCATTGGTATGTGAAATGAGCTATGGCGCATAGGTCTATGCGCTGAGGGCTAAAAAAAGGTTAAACAAAATTCTCTGTAAGCTTGGATTAGCAACAACAACAAACAAAAAATCGCATACCTCATAGCCTATTTTCTAAAAAAAAAATTGCACAGCACTTAGCTTATTTCTAAAATGTTTCTGAGACAGACTTTCTTCTTTGTTTGGCCTTAGTATATTTTGATTACAAGGGTTGTCTTAATCTCGCTGCTGCAGTTACTCCCAAATTTAGATTCACTTGATGTTTTTCTTTTTTTCTTCCTCAAATAATGAAGCAAATCAAAGGTTCTTTCTGTAAACATTGCCACGATATGATATTTTATAGTCTGTAGTTTGCTTATTTTTTACTAACCAATCGTACTAACACCATCTAATAGTTTTTGTACAATGCCACACCAGCACTAGGAAATTTAATAGAATAGCAACACTAAGTGCCCCAATGCTGGGGTAATCTCTTGTATCATTGCAATTTTTGATTGTTTTGAATAAAACAAAAAAGTAAATGAAGACCGGGTAAAGTATGAAAAGCTCCTAACCCAAAACAATACTTTTTACACTATAATCTTACCCAAATACCTCATATGTTTAATAAATGCTCATGCTTTCACCCAAATACCCAATTGTCTCATATTATGCTCTCATCGGAAGCCAAAAGGTGTTTTTTTTCCAAAAAACTTGACTGATATTTTGGGATTTCATCCAAAGACTTTTTTTCACACTTGTTTCTCATTGCATGCCAAAATTACTCTCATCCAATGACCCAATTTTTATTCCTGGGCACTACCCCCCCCCCCCCCCCCCCCCCCACCACATCAAAAAGGTGCTGTTGTTTCCAAGGCTGTGTAGATATAAAATGTATTACTAACCAGGATTCGTTCCATCCATTTAATCATTTCATAGTGAATGCTTTATAGTTGTTATAGTCTGTTTACTGTGAGATCATGACTTTGTTGTTTTAGTGTTATCTTATTGTCAAAGAGAGTAACATCTTAAGTACTTATTTTTTTCTGTTCAATTTAAAATAAGAGTTTTAAGAATGTAAACTCTTAAGGGTTTGAAAATGTGAGCCCGTCCCCGCCCCCATCTTTACCCCCCCCCCCTCCCCTGATATGTTGCTGAAATCTGTAGGATTTTGAGCATGCAATCAGTATCTCACCCCTTTATCCCACTGCATGCAAGTGTAATTTACATCACAATTTGATTTCATCACATATCTGATAAGTGCAATATATCATAGCTTTGCATCTTAGCTAATTCACTGCATGCATGTGCAATTTACATCACAATTTAATAGCACCACAAAAAAAGCATCACAAAAAGTGCATTTAATGGTAACTTTGCATCTTAGCTGATTCACCGCATGCGTGTGCAATTTACATCACAATTTAATAACACCACAAAAATAGCTTCACAAAAAGTGCATTTAATGGTAGCTTTGCATCTTAGCTAATTCACTGCATGCATGTGCAATTTACATCACAATTTAATAGCACCACAAAAAAAGCATCACAAAAAGTGCATTTAATGGTAACTTTGCATCTTAGCTGATTCACCGCATGCGTGTGCAATTTACATCACAATTTAATAACACCACAAAAATAGCTTCACAAAAAGTGCATTTAATGGTAGCTTTGCATCTTAGCTAATTCACCGCATGCGTGTGCAATTTACATCACAATTTAATAACACCACAAAAATAGCTTCACAAAAAGTGCATTTAATGGTAGCTTTGCATCTTAGCTAATTCACCGCATGCATGTGCAATTTACATCACAATTTAATAACACCACAAAAAAAGCATCACAAAAAGTGCATTTAATGGTAGCTTTGCATCTTAGCTAATTCACCGCATGCATGTGGAATTTACATCACAATTTAATAACACCACAAAAATAGCATCACAAAAAGTGTATTTAATGGTAGCTTTGCATCTTAGCTAATTCACCGCATGCATGTGCAATTTACATCACAATTTAATAACACCACAAAAATAGCTTCACAAAAAGTGCATTTAATGGTAGCTTTGCATCTTAGCTAATTCACCGCATGCGTGTGCAATTTACATCACAATTTAATAACACCACAAAAATAGCTTCACAAAAAGTGCATTTAATGGTAGCTTTGCAACTTAGCTAATTCACCGCATGCATGTGCAATTTACATCACAATTTAATAACACCACAAAAAAAGCATCACAAAAAGTGCATTTAATGGTAGCTTTGCATCTTAGCTAATTCACCGCATGCATGTGCAATTTACATCACAATTTAATAACACCACAAAAAAAGCATCACAAAAAGTGCATTTAATGGTAGCTTTGCATCTTAGCTGATTCACCGCATGCATGTGCAATTTACATCACAATTTAATAACACCACAAAAATAGCATCACAAAAAGTGCATTTAATGGTAGCTTTGCATCTTAGTTAATTCACTCCACTTTAGTGCTGTTAGAAAACACTATCCTTTAATTCTGAGAATTGTTTTTAGCAGCATCATGGTTTTTGCATAGATATTTTACTGCACTTTCACTGCGCGATTTGCAATGATAGCATAATTTTTAGTAATCAAAAAGCAATGAATAAGACCTTTAAGGTTGTCCAAAAGTTTGCAAGTTTAAGACCACAACAAATGCAGTGGATGTATAAGCAAGCAATGGCTGTCAAAAAGGGTTGACTTTTTGAACCACCTTGTACAATGTCTACTGAAATGTTCCTAGGCAGTTAGATGAGAGAGGATTCATAGTTTTAATGCACCCCAAAACTAAATGGTGGAAAAGTACAAAGTTGATAAATATGCTTTTTATCTGTAATTACTTGAGTGACAAATCAAATAGCTTCAAAATCAATTCAGTTATATCAGGTTTTATTCTAGAAAGAACACATTTCTGTTTAGTTGAATGTATATTATGAAGTTGTTAGACTATGAAAACCAGTTAAAGTTTGTGTTCAAAAGTATGCAGTAATACAAAATTGCCCACATGGCTGTTCAAGTAAAATGTGTTCAATCCTCATACACAAACATTAGGTCAATGCATGCTGTAGCCATTAGTTTCCTTAACACTTTCCACATGGCTATTGGTTTTACCAAATTCAAAACAGATTTTTCAGAAACCTTTTCCCAACTGTCAAGGATTAATGAAACAATACTAGGCATGTCTACTTATTTCAATCCATTTCTCATTGTGATTCCAAATATGATAATTAAATTCAATAATTTTGACAATTTTGAAACATTTTGTGAAATTTTGGAATGTCGTCTGCTGACGACTGCCGCGTGGAAAGTGTTAAGAGTATTTTGAGAGCTGAAGAAAATATTGTACCAAAAAGAATTTTGGATAAATATTATTTGAATGATTTGTTCCTATTATAGGTCAGCCGTAAAGGCAGTAGTTGACCGCTTGACCTACAATGCCTTTCAGGCTACCGTGAGGTCATTATTGGAGAATGACCGTCCTATCTATGCAATACTTTTGGCGATGGAGGTAGGTAAAACAAATACGCCCTTCTTCCCCTCCACCCCATAAAAAATGCCCTTATGTTAGGTCAGCTGTGAGGCAGTAGTTGACCGCTTGACCTACAATGCCATTCAGTCCACTGTTAGGTCACTATTGGAGAATGACCGGCCTATCTATGCAATACTTTTGGCGATGGAGGTAGGTAAAACAAATACGCCCTTCTTCCCCTCCACCCCATAAAAAATGCCCTTATGTTAGGTCAGCTGTGAGGCAGTAGTTGACCGCTTGACCTACAATGCCATTCAGTCCACTGTGAGGTCACTATTGGAGAATGACCGGCCTATCTATGCAATACTTTTGGCGATGGAGGTAGGTAAAACAAATATGTCCCCCTTCTTTCCCCCCCCCCCCCCCTTCCACCCGATACAAAATTTCCTCATGTTAGGTCAGCTGTGAGGCAGTAGTTGACCGCTTGACCTACAATGCCTTCCAGTCCACTGTGAGGTCAATCTATGCAATACTTCTGGCAATTGAGGTAGGTAAAACAAATGTGCGCTGGCAACATCCTGGTAATATAATTAAAAGAGGAGAATGGTGTCCCCTTCAAGAATACCAAAGGTTGAAAATATTTTTCATAATTGGGAGTTCAGACGTTACAAATCAGACCTCATCATATAACATCAGTTCAAATTTAGTAATAAGAATAGTTCATTCAGAATATGATATATGGACCCCCTTTCCCCAGTGTATATCATTGCGCAATTCCGCAGAGGTACATATCGGCTCTGAAAATTCAATTTTGGGAGCGCGGCCCCTTAGCGTGATTCACTACCGCCTGGACTCTGGCCGCGGCGGACTGGGTTCGATTCCTGGGGGCGGCACACACCATTTGTTCTGCCCTTATTTGTCCCGTGTTTCACCTGTTAGTTTTATTGCTACACACCCAAAAGGGGTTGCATATACTGATATTGTGCGAAATCACTTAATGTTTAATGATTATTTAACTTATTTCAACGTAGATTGAAGATTCTCAAGGCAATGTCGGACCCGGAGAGCGTGAGTTTGTCATCTCACCGCAACTTGGCTGCAGCATCATGTCATCCATGGGTCTCAACGTTGGTGGGGATCATCGGGTCGCGCAGATCAAGAAGCCGTTTGATTGGATGTTGGACGAACAATTTCATAACCTTCAGGTATACAGGGTGACCCAATAAAAAGTTTACCCAAAATGAAAGTGATATTTTTCCACTTCCTGTAATTTGATATCTGTGTTTTTTATTTTATTAAAAAGAATGGGTAATGGAGCATCTACCCTGAAAAAATTATTTATTTTGGTTGGGTGGTTTTCAAGATATGGTCCATTGAACATTACGTCAGCAAAACAGACTTGTCCACAGTGCTTCACAAACCAGATTTGGAACAGGCAATAATCAAGTTTGATGTCTCACTCGTGTTCAATCATGCCTTTGCTCCAAGGACAAGTCTGTTTTGTTAAAGCAATGTTTAATAGACCATATCTTGAAAACCACTCAACCAAAATAAATAAATTTGTCAGGGTAGATGCTCCATTACCCATTCTTTATAATAAAATAAAAAACACAGATCTATCAAATTACAGGAAGTGGACAAATATCACTTTCATTTTGGGTGAACTTTTTATTGGGTCACCCTGTATGGTAGCAATGGAATGTCATGAACAATTTGGGAGTTCCTATCCCCTGTCCTAGCAATGTGGTAACAGTATCGTTGCAGATTTAGGGATTAAATCACTTATCAGCGTATGTGTATCACCAATCTACAACGGCGTTCGCGTCATCTGCATAGTTTATCTCACTTGGCAATGCCCAAGTGAAATAAATCACACAAACACAAGTTGTATATAGGTGATGCACATTTACGCTGAAACATGATTTAATTACCTTTCAACAACAACCAAGGGTTTGAACGCCATTTCATAAATAGACAATTCAAATAAGAAAATAATTTAATTGTACTTTATTTTAAACAATTTCATTCAAACTATTTTTAAAAACCTTAACACCAAATTAATAAAGAAATCAAGTTCCTATTAGTTTCAAAAGTTGATATAAACAATGATCATTAAAAAAAATGCGGCTGCGATTGCATAGCGCATAATAAACACATTATCCGCATGTTGTGGTTCGATCGGCATGCTGGTTTCCATAGCAGCGTGATTTATCTCTAAAATTAACAATGCTTTGCTACTGTACTTAAGGTATGGGGAGAGTTGCTGAAAATAAAGTCATTCATTTTGTCAGATGAAAAATGTGAAAAATTACAGACCTGACCGACTCAGAGTTTTTGAGTTATTGAGGATTTTTTTAAATAAAGTTTTTAATTCAAACATTGTTTTTATCAAACTTTTAGTGATTTTTAAGCTAGACATTTTCCCCATTTGCAAGACCTTAGACACTATGTATGACTGATTCCCAACTTGTAATTTTGTCATACCCTCTTACACCGACTCTACCCATTCACTACAAATGGTCCTTAATCTTTTCATACCTATACTCTCTTTAACAGACCTTAGCCATCCACTACGAATGGTTCCAGGACATGTTCGAGCGCATGCCAAAAGATGGACGTGAGACTCAGTGGCGTTTGTGTATAGAGCATGACACACCCGAGACGGCACCGCTGCCTGAGAGGATGCACGAGAGCTACACACCGATACAGAGACTGATCGTGATCCGTGCATTCAGGCCTGACAGGATTAAGCAAGCAGGAAGCGTGTTTGTAGCGGCGGTACTCGGCAAGAAGTAAGTACAGAGACTGATTTGGGTGGGAGTATGTTTGTTGTGGCTTTACTCTGCAAGATGTAAGATAATCTAATGTGTAATTGCTTTCAATTAAATCAGATGCTAGTTTGGTTAATGCTCGATGGATCTATGGAACATATTCTCCTGGCCATGGTCAGACATAGCGGGCGCACTCCGATCAGCCCACTGCCCCACCCACTGCGCTTGTTTGACAACTCACAAACTTTCTGGACCCAATCAGAGCCCGAGGCTAACTGGATGTGATGCGCACCATGGATGTCCATTGCACCGTTTTTTGGGGGGTGAGGTTGACCTCGCATACTTTTATGTGAGGTCAATCTCATGTGACGTGCGTCTATATTTGACAAACAGTTGCAGAACAAAAAGTTGGGTTTATTTAGACTTACTGCACACGATCTTGCCGTTTAAGGTCTAACTTAGTGTCCTGGGGAGTTGCAATAAAATGTTATCAATAGTGACACAGAACTTGTCATACTTGTCATAGGAAGGGTTCTAATTCGAAATGACTGGCTACCGTATAGATTTTAAGATATAAATACAAAGGCTTCTCCAAGTAAAAATGCTTTTGTAATAATGACTGTTAACTGAATTGGCTTACTAGATATTATAGCTATCAATATCAACTATATGCTGTATAAGTTGGCTATTTGCAGAGGTTTTATTTTCACACAAGATTCGTGGATGGAAATTGTTTGCAAAATATTGCATGATGGAAAGTCCCTATGGAATGTTATTGCCCAGGCGTAAAAATGTAATGGTTCATTTTGCTTTCATTTGTGAAAATCATCACATATACAATATGTGATTTAGAAGGGAAATGACCCATGGATCACAAGTGTTTGCTCAGGTCAGATTGCCAGCAAAACTTGCACTGACAACTAAAATGGTTGGAATTGTAATAGTAACACCATGATGTCCATTTACATCCACTCCTCAGGTACATCGGTGAGACCGCCCTTGACCTGCCAGGCGTCCTCAAACTCAGCACTCCCTTCACCCCGATACTGTTGATGTATTCCGTGGAAGGTAATCTGGCGGAGAAGATGTTCCATGAGTTTGCCAACAAGAAACAGAGCCAGACAGTGGTGATACAGCTGAGCAACGCTGGGCCCAACGAGGAGCGAAGGGCTCGCCGGTCAATAAACACAGCGATGCAGGAGGTAATTGAACCAAAAATGAGTGTAGTCAGTTATCTGACTTGACTTGGACTTAAGGCTGGTGTCAACCCTGTTTGGCGCCAAATTTATCAAGCCTGTAACTTTTAAATGATAAATGTGATGTACATAAAAGTATACATTTTTTGTAATGAAATGAGTCAGAGAATCCATTTTTGGTATCAAATTTTACTAAAATTAGTGATTTTTACATTTTTGCCCAAAAATCACCTTTTTGGCGTCAAACATTTTCAGACATCAGTTTTTGATTAAAAATTCCAAAATTTCACCAAAATCATCTAAAGTCAATTATGTAGGAGCGATTTTTTTTTTTGGCTTAAAATTTGTTTGTTTTGAAAATATTGACCAAAAAGTGCCAACAAAATGTTTTTTATCTCAAAAATCTCATTTTTGGCACTTTTTGGTCAATATTTTCAAAACAAACAAATTTTAAGCCAAAAAAAACAAAAACCATTCCCCAACTTTCGAAGTCTATCTCAACAATTACTGAACCAATACCAGGCATATTTGTACTTATTTCAATGCATTTCTCATGGTGATTCCAAATATGATGATGAAATTCAATAAATTTGACATTTTTAAACATTTTGTGAAATTTTGGAATGTCGTCTGCCGGATGACTATAGGAATCAAGTCACTGAGAACCAGGGCTGTACTTAGTACCCGCACGCACGCCCCTTGGCGGGTAACTTTTGCGTCGGGCGGGTAACTTTTCAAATATACATGCCCGGCTGGCCGGGTAAGAATTTTGCTGTTGGTAAAGAAGATTACTTGTTTGGCTGGTAAGTTTACAGTCGGACTGGTAACTTTTACATGCTACCAGCCCGGCTGGCTGGTTGGAGAAAAAATGAAGGTACACCCCTGCGAACAATAACTTTACTTGACTTGTGATATGGTTTCCAAACCTTTTCAAATTACTTGAATTGACTCCGAGTCCCTAACTCCCTACTCCAAAAGATTTGACTTGACCTACTTTCCAAAAGTCTTCACTTTACTGAAACCGACTTATACAATATACGGATAACCATATCACATAAAAGGTTTTAATGAGTACATTGTAAGGCAAATTCATGTGATCAAGCTTTGTGACGAAAATTGGACCACTTATAAGAAAAATCTTGACAACATATGTGTCTAATCCATTTATGACTCACCTGATTGATCAGGATTGGAGTTAGTTTTCACCTTTTCTTTCTGTTCGCCATCTGCCCTCCATCATCTGGTGACAAATTCTTTTTTTAACCCCCTGAGAACTCCCGGCCGATTGGTTCAAAAGAAGGATACATCATTTATTGAACCAATGAGAGACATTGTTGGAATAATTGTATCCCTGATAAAGATGAGAGTGAAACATTTTACAAGCTGCATTTGAATTGGCTATTTAAATGAGTACATCTTGTATTAAACCAATCAGAACCACTGTAAGGTAGACCCCAGGGGGTTAAGGCCAAAAAGAAGAAAACATTATTATGTGTGAGTCACTTTTGTCGCATAACCCTACGCGGTTTTTTTTAGTTGTTTAAAAAAATCATTGAAATAACAAAATTGGCTCTGAAAGGGGGGAGGAGGGAATGGGCAAAAAAAACAATAGCAAAATAATATAAATTTCCGCATTTAACATCGCTCCCCACCCCCTACCTGCATATCGTATTCACCATTATTCTTTTTATACACACATATACCACAGGGTCAATGGGTGTTACTTAAGAGCGGCCATAATGCCCCGCACCTGCTGAACACTCTAGAATCTTTGCTTCATGACGGCGATTCCAAACAGCTGGCAGAGTCCAATTTCAGATTGTGGATCTCCGCCGAGATAAAAACCAGCGTTCCGACTCGGCTTCTGCAGTTTGCTGTAAGGGTGGTGGTAGATTCACCCAGGGTAAGTGTTTCTAGATATATATTTTCTTAATTTGAAATTAGAAGTTTAATCAAGTAGACGGACTAAACTATGCTGATAACGAATTGTTTTGATTATTCTTTTCATTTTTTTTAAATTACAAATAGGCCTAATATAAGATTGTCTTAATATTTTAAAGAAAATATGAGTTGTGACCTTTTTCATTTTTCCCCCTTTGTAAATGTATAATTTTAAAATACCATGGAGATCATTTTATTCTACTGTACAAGTGGACATTTTCAAGCTACATTCATGTTTGCGCTTTTCGCGCTCAAACCAGCTACTGCACAAATAATAACACATACAAATATTTCTTTTGAATATAGGTCTATGTATTGAAACTATGAATCGTGAATTTAAAAACCATGCAAAACAGTTGAAAATCTGCAAAGAGTAAAATTTAATTACGTGAAAATAACCACTTTTACAGTATTTTATTTATTCATATATATACTCATTATTTATTTATTAAGGCAAAATATTGGGTAAGAATTCAGTTTTTCAAGACTCCATTCTCTGCATTTTGTCAGTCCCCATACTGTGGTTCTTCACGCCGCATTCCTATACCAAAATGAAGGTTGGGTACCCACACTACCCCCATGTATAATAGCACTCACAACTAATTCAGTTATGTAAATCAGTTCCGGTTTCAGTTGAGTACAGCAATATTTCAAATCAAACAACAAAATTGTGAAAAACTGACAGAATATCTGGTGTTGTCCCAATGAGTGTTAATATGTATGTGTTATTTGGAAATGTGTTCATGAAGTTTACATAGATATAAAAAAAAAATTGAGCTGTTCTATTGTTTTAGCCTCCGATTTACCGCCACTATATCCAAGCATGAGGACTGGAAATTATGTGCTAAAATCTTTATTCTCATAAAAAAAAATGCATTTACTAAAGAAATCAATTGGCAATACCGACTTGATATGTTATAAATAAATGTTGGTAGCATGCATAAATTGTAAAATCTCATAAATCAAACCACTAGCGCATTTGAAAGAGAGCGGTTTGAGTGTAATGCCTATGGGGAGCGAATGAGTTTTGTGCTACCATAAGCCTGAATTCACAACATGTCTCCTTTTCATAAATGTAACCCGTCACATCAAAACATACCGCTTGGGGTCTTTTATCCAATGTCTAATTTAAACATCATCAAAACATGCACAAATCAAGCTTTTCAATTGATACCTCATAATTGAAATTTAGGAATCAGGAAATATGATGAATAGAAGCTTAGCATTTCCTTTTAATTTCGTTATATTTTTCAAGACATTTTACATATCAAGAAACTGGAAAAACCGACGAGGTATGTTTTGATTTGATGGGTGACAAATGTCTATACTTTTACTCACAGGTGATGAAGGACAGTCTGATTCGATCCCTTGCCTCGTTGGAAGCAGACACATTCAAATTGAGCTCCAGACCCGAATGGCCGCCGCTGCTGCACAATATCGCCATGTTACACGGTGTCATCAGGCTGAGAGGGCGCTTTGTCAGGGTGGGATGGAACGATCCCTTGTCGATGGACTTCAGCTACAATGAATTTGATGTAAGAATAATTGTTTGTACTTTTAATGTATTATAAGCCAACAGTTTCACTTGTAAAACTTTTGTGAATGTTAAGTGTTTCTGGAAATTTTGTGGGTTTTGAATTCAAAATGTATAACATTAAATTTTATGACATTACACTTTTGCAGGTTAGCAGTTTTCACAAATTCATATTGATGCCCAATATGCAGGGAAACAAAGCAATGCAAAGCTTTCAACTCATACAGTATTTGATCAGTGTGACTTTTCTTGAATTTTTAAGATACCGAGTAAATCAATATTCCAGTATCTTTTTAAAAGAAAAAACATTCTGTAAACATAAGATGTGATTAGATGGTTTTCAGAAATTGAAAAAAAACAAAGAAAAAAAACCAAGTCAAATATCAAAGTATGTCAGAATTGTGTATTTTTCCTTAGAGATACTCTTTAATCAAACAATTCTTGATCAATTTGTCATAATTATACAAGTGCTAACTCTACGTTCTACCAAGCATGAACGCAGTGAACCAATACATGTTTGCACTTGACTGCGTTGTACTTCTGCATGTTTTGAGGTGAGTGTTAAAAATCAATTGTAGATCAAGAATTATTTGTTTTCATTATTAGTGCCTTATTTCAAATCATGACGTTAAATATATTTTTTAAATTGACACGCAATCCACAGGAGGCCATCAAGGTGGCAACCCACGTATTCCGCGACACGCCAATGGCAGACGGCGAAGGACTCAAGGGTATCTCCTGGATTGGACTGCGATACATGCTGACGGAGATCGTCTACGGGAGCTACGTGTCCAATGCCAGCGACCAGACCAACATGTCGTCTGTCGTGGATTACTGGGTCGGACCTAACGGCGTGAAGAAGGAATTTGAAGCAACAAAACGTGAGTTGTTGGGTTCTTCTTTTAGCAACTTTTAGCATCTCATTTTGCTTAATCACCTCACATATGACTAGGCAATGAAAAAAACCTGTTTAGACGACGAAAAAATAACAACCCTGTTTTACAGGCACGACCGACCCCCTTTTTGCAATTTTTGGATTTTTTTAAATATTTCTTTTAGATAAAGTTTTCTCAAATCATGTAAAATCAACAGGTTTTTTGCAGAAAATCTGTCAATTTTTTTGTGTGCAGATTTTGGTGACATAGGGTTTGTTTGTTTTCGTCACCTTACTGGGTGAATTTAGCGCTTTCAAGGTGGCTGTCAATAATTTTTAAAAATTTAAAGAAAGAAATTAGAAATGACAAACTTCAGAAATTTGTTTCAAGCCTTTAATTTGTCAATTCTGGGCAGGTCAGGTCTGTAAAAATAGTAGGTTTGAGTTGTCACCAAAAATCTAGTGGTAAGTTATCTCACTTAGAAAGTTTTATCACAAAAAATCTAGTAGAAAGTGATCTCATGTAGAAAGTTTTCTGAAAAATGTGTTATGTCTATTTTTTACAAATTTGTGAAGTAAACAACCAGCAGACCCTTCTATAAAGTTCCATTTACAATAATCAGTTCAATTGTTTCTCGATCTAAGCGTCACGCTCGCATTCAGTCTAATGTTGATCCAACAGTGTGCGGTGTAAAGATGCACTGCATTCCATTACATTGGTTGCCTGCTGTACACTATGCGGCTGTAGCAGTTACGCACCCGTCGCAAAGGACGCTTGAGAATTTTTCGAAATGATAGAGAAATTATTGAACTGAACAGATTTGTGTTTTTTGCCACCTAAGTGTACAATTTTGGTGGTGTTTTTTCTTTCTCTCCCTCTCTTTATCTCTACAAAGCAATGAATAAACCAATATAAAATCCATCCATGTAAACCCTATTTTGTGTCCCTCTCAATACAGTAAAGTACTGTCTGCCGGCAGCCTGTTGCAGCAATACCATTAGGTTGAATTCCATGGTTCAGACATAAAGTCTATCCCTGTACACTCACTGGACGTGTTTCTTTTCACCCTCTCTCTATATAAATCAATGAATAACCAAAATATGAAGTCCATATAAAACTTCTGTTTTTTCCCACCCCAAATCCATCATTCTCAATACAGTAAAGTACCGTCTGCCGGCTGCCTGTCACAGCAATACCATCAGGATGAATTCCATGCTACAGACATTAGAGTCTATCCCTGCACACTCACTGGACGTCCCGGAGATGTGCAGCTTGCACACATCAACAGAGGTCAGTACAGGAACGTAATTGTTTGGGGTGTCTTGACAGGTGGACCATTTATTGACCCTGGGATCAGAAGTGACCCTGTCATATTGCAGCAGTCTTGTTCAATACATTCTGGCCCTAACATTAACCCATACCCTAGTCCTGACCCAAACCGTGTCCAAAACAAGACTCGATCATCCTGTCGTCCCAATTTTCCACACGGCCCCTGCGAGGGTGCTCAAATGTGAAGACTGGAAGAAATACAGTTCCAAAAGTGTGCGCTGATAAACTTGTGAATAAACATGAGCTTATTCACGCACCAGTGCGCCGGTAGTTTCATGCGGCGTTGTACACCGCGTGACGCGATAGGGTGCACGTTTGCCTCCCGCGGGACGCAGCGTGAAGATCGTTCGAATATTCATATATGCAAAATACTCGTGGTACACTTTTTGGGCGTACAATTTTCCCAGTCCCTTTTTTTGGTCCCCATTTTTTAAAGATGGCGGCCATATAGAGGGACGCATGCTTAGTCTTGGACCCAGTCTAGTCCATAACCCCAACCTTGTGTCTGATGGAGAGATACAAAAATGACCTTTCTATGTCGGAATATTTGTTTAGGCTGACATCAACCATTCCAAATTCTATATGGCTGGCTGTCGGTTTATGTCTAGATTAAGTTTGTTATATTTTGTTCAAGGAATTTACCATTTGATATTCACCACTTTTCCAAACTATGCTCTTTGAATCACAAACCTTTATCACAAACTTCATCATTTTTTCTGTACTCCCCAACAGGAAAGGAAATTGATCATTTTTAAAAAAATATTTTGTCCACCTCATTTTTTGTTGTTGTTCACAATCGTTTTACCTCCATTTTCAGTTTTTTAGGCTGAAAAGCTTACCACATCAAACGCCACCTCACCGCTTTTAAGCTACAACATGGCAATAAAGCTGATAATAGCCTAACCCCCCCCCCTTTCCCTCTCCCTCGCCTTCCTAGTTAGTCATGCCAGATACAATCATTATCATGACATGTGTTGTTAACATTTAGATCTCTTTCATTTCCACTCATTCATTTCATCGTCATAATTTTTAGGACGACGGTAGATTACTGGTAAGATACATAACTCTGCTGTTTTCACAAAATATTATTTAACATCTTGGTGTCGTAGTATTGTGATGTATTTTGTCGTTCTGTACTAAAAAATGTGATTGACCGTGTGGTAGACATAATCAGAATTCCAGAAATTCAACTTTGAGGATAAAATTAAGAATTGTAAAGTTGTTGATGACTGTTTGCTGTTCATGTTGCATATCCAAATCATCCTCCAATAGACAACCAATGCATAGAGTCCAATAAGGCGGCCAAAAAAAACCCTGTTGTACAGGCCCGACCAACTCATTTTTTTTAAATTTAAAAAGTGGCAAAACGGCAATATTTTTACAGATTTGTTCAGATGTTTACAGTCATTTTCAAGGGACAATTTTTAAAGAGAAAAAAAAGCCTGATTGACCCAGCCTGAGAGGTGTTTAAATTAATTTTAAAAATATCAGGATTTCCAGCAGATAACCATGTTATGAAATCATGTTATCTGCCAATGTTTCAGTTGTCTGCCAAAGTAACTACAGTTCAAATATTCAAAAATTATGATTTGCCAACGGATAACCTGCATTGAAATTTAGCTTACTCCTGCTAGCATTTTCGGGCTTCAGGAAGCCTGGATTACCACTTAATTTGAACACTGCCACTCAGTCATGTTTTTCTTCTGTAGGATGATTTGGACTATTGACCTACCATTGAAGCAACTGTGAGATATCATCATAACCCTTTACTAATACTAAGCATACTGAAAGTGTCTGTTGTTGTAGTGCAGATCTGATGTAATGCAGCGCCAGCATGATATTCTATTAGATCAAAAACACCACCTTCACTGCATGGAAGCAGGCAAAACAGATCGTATAGCACCGAGATCCTAGTCATTGTTGTGTAGTTGCATCGTATCGTAGAGCCCTGTATATGATACATGTACTTTGACATGGCTTGCCCTAAATGCTCTGCCTTCGTATATAGGCTTTAGTAACAAATTCTTTTTAAATTCTTATCGTCAAGTCATGAATTATTCACAGTCATGATCCTTTTAAACTGGTATTATAAACAAGAAAGCTATGTTTATCACTATAGAGACTACACACCAACTTCACTGCACACAAGAAGGCAAAATCACTGTATAAGCACTGGGATATTTGGCACTTTGTTGTGATGTGATGTGTTGCACTATGAAGCCTATACTTTAACATAGCTCCCTATTTATGCACTGCACTTGAATGCTTTATATTGAGAAACACTTAAAGAATTCTGGCTTGTTTGAATGAGGGTAATATGTGATGCCATCTGTGAAAACCCGTCAGATGTCGCAAAATCTGAACTAGGGATTATGGGTAAATTTTTTAAAAATTAAGAAAATTAATTTTCAATACTTTGTGTCATCATCTTTCATGAAATTTCACTTTCAAAAACTTACTTAAGTCACTTTTATTATTAACCTTATAATGTTATTCTATTGAATTATGTATCTTTTTTGGCCTGTTTTCATGATTTCTTGTTTTGTAGCTTTTTATGACATCACAATCATCATTCACTCATAACTTTTTTGTAGTGATCGTAGAAAAATGATCGAAACAGTTCTGTAATCAGCACAGTTTTAGCTTTCTTATGATATAAATATCTCCAATATGAAAAAAGCCACCATGTGGCGGGTTTTCACAGATCGCATCACGTATGTTGATACTTCATCTAGCAATGGGTTGCGTCATCAAGTTATGATTTAGTCGCTACAATAAATTTCTTTCCTCAGAAGCACACACTTCATCCTACCTGAAGTTCAAAGTTGATCTGTAGTTTAATCAGTTCCAAATTGGCGAGAAATATTCTGGTGTTTTTTTTCTCTATGCATGCAAAAGTAATCCAAGCATGATTATGGTAACACATGCACACAGATTTGTTTGCTCACACTAGTTACCCATATGATGCACAATGCGTTTGTTACCTTCATGCGCGCACGAGACCTTCTGTATTCATTCGCTGCTGTAAGGAGTCTTTGCCTCTTTGCCAATTTGGAGCTGATCAAACTATAGTTGCCTACTCCAATGAAAGATGCATCTTTTGGGTCATAATTCTAGATTGCGTGGATACATACGCCAGCGCATTTATAATCACACTCTGTAAAAGTGGAAATGTTTGTGCTACATTTATTTTCACACTAACATCAGCAAGGGTGAAAATGAAGCGCGCAAAAATATTCATTTTGTATGTAGGTCTACATAAGAAAGCTCAAAATTGAAAAAAAAACCAAAAAACCAATTGTTCAAAATGTGCAAAACAAAAAATTATGCGCCCACAAAATTTCGACTTTTACAGTACGTGATAATAAATTGTGCTCCCTGGAGTACCCTTTGATCTGACGTCATGTACTTTATATGGGATGACGTGTAACAAGGATCACGCATCTGTCAGTGTACTACTACACACCAACTTCACTGCATGGCAAATGGCAAATAAACCACATACGTACACATACAGCACTGAGTTTTGACATATTGCATAGCTTACCCTTGTACCACACATATATGTGTGTGTTTATAAACTGTGTCCATTTCTGATCATTTGAAAGGAACCTAATTGTTGCTATTTTATGGTTTCCGGGGTTGCATCTGCAAGTCATTGTTTAGTGGCTTTTAGTCAATATGCCACTTGTGTTGGCTCAGCATGTTGTCTAGAGTAATTTGAGAGGGGGGGACCAAGAAAATAACAACATTTGGCCTTTTAATTTCTGTTTGGGAATTATACCACAAATTGACCGATTGGCCCACCAAGAGGATACTGGTGACGACTGCCACACTTTTTTTCTTCATAAATCGGTGCATATGGGACTAAGCCATGGTTTAGTAACAGTGTAAAACACATCTTATGAGAGAAAAACCCATATCCGTTTACCTTTTTAACCACAACCAATATTCAAAATGTTCATGATGTTCACCCCTAATTTATAGACTACTCTGGGAGATGATCAGTATGTTTTCACCCGTCTGAACGCTGTCCTAGATGCCATGCCCTCGTCAGGGACGCTCAGCCATGTACTGCAGCCAAGACCTGCCACTCCATTTACAGGTAAGTCGGTTCATAGATCTTCAATAGAGGGGATGATTATCTCTATTTTTGACCCAATTTTTTTTGAACAAATCAAACAAAAATAATTTTGAGTAAAAAATGCCCAAATCGCTTGATTATGATGTAAAGGCATTTACTTAGGGACAAATTTCTCATTTTTTAACCTAATCTAATATTTTTTGAAATTTATATATACATTTGAGTCATAGTTCAATAATTACAGCACTTACAAAATTCATAAAGTGCTTTCCTTGAGTCCCCCCTTAAACTTATTTCACTCGGAGTATGAATGTAGACATGACTGAAATCAAACTCATCCTATAGTCTGATCAACTCCAAATCGGCAAACCTATCTTTACATCAGCGAATGAATATGGAAGAATGTAAGCGTGCATGTATGAAGGCGCACTGTGCATCAAATGTGTGACGCATATGTGAAGCCAATTAAAGTTGTGTGCGTGTGACCATATTTCTCACCAATTTGGGAACTGAATAGTTCCAAAACCACAAAGAGAACAACCATTACCAGGGGCGTGCGTATCTGAGGTCTTTGTCGGGGGGCAAAGGGTATTTTTTCCCGGTGCACACCAGTTCTTATTCTAAAAAGCTCTGCACCTAAAATGTTTCCATTATGCTAAACACTCTCCATGCGGCAGGCGTCTGCAGACGACATTTCCCAAATTTCACAAAATGTTTCAAAAATGTCACAATTATTGAATTTTATTACCATATCTGAAATCACCATGAGAAATGCATTTAAAGACGTACAAACATGCTTAGTATTGGTACAGTAATTCTTGAGATAAAATTTGAAAGTTGGGAAAGGTTTCTGAAAACTCTTATTTGTATATGGTAAAACTAATGGTAAAAAAATAGCCGCGCGCATGAAAAGTGTTAACTTGTTCCTTCACAATTCTTTCAGGTCCATCCGTAGACAGTGTGAGTGGTAGCGTCATGTACCCCAACATAGCCGTCATGGGGGTGTACGCCAGCGCCAGTCTATCGTCCGTCAAGAGCCGCAAAGATACGGAGCTTTGGGAGATTTGTCACCAGTGTGCCGGAAAAGTACCTAAAGGATGGAATAGGGTAAGGTTTTTTAATCCCCTGAGAACTACCGGCCGATTGGTCAGAAAGATAGATACATCATTTATTGCGCCAATCAGAGACAATGTTAGAATAATTGTATCCCTGATAAAGATTGGAGTGAAATATTTTACAAGCTGCATTTTAATTGGCTATTCAAATGAGTATATCTTGCAATACACCAATCAGAACCACTGTAAGATAGGCCGGTAGTGTCCAGGGGGTTAAGAAAGTTGACTATACTGATCCAGAGATTTATCGTCTAGGGATTTTTGACGGACTGATAATAGATCATTGAAATCGTGAGTGAGGTTGTATAACCCCTCGTCTCTGTTCATCATGGAGGTCCCTTCCTTTGTGATCTTGATAGCTTCTCTGATCCATCTTTAATAATTGCATTACTCCCTATTTGGTAATAGGGTAAGATTTATCTGGAAAAAGAATGTATTTGTATCAAGACAAATTGGACTTGGGTTTTTATTACCTTAAATCTGTGTAAAATATTGCAATGGTACCTAAAGGAGGCAATATGTTAATTATTTCTGCAATAATATGAATGTATACAAGGTGTATCAAGATAAATTGGGACCTATTCTCAAGCCCTTACATCTGTGTGAAAACCCCAAAGGATGGAATGGGATATGATTTATGTTCGAAAAGATTTTTGTGTAAAAGGTATATCAAGACAAATTTGACTTGGTTTATGTTAGCTGTATAGGTGCTTAATTCATAACTTAATTAATGTATTGTTACTACTGTGCTTTTGATTTCACAGGAATATGTTGCCGATAGAGTCAAGAAAACCGGCGGAGACACGCCATTCAACCGTTTCATTCTGAGGGAGATTGACTGCATGCTAAAACTACTGGCGGAGATACGACATGCACTGCAGGTATGGACTAGTGTGTTAATATTTAGAGAATATTGTTTTGAAATCAAAGGTTGCTGTTATGGTCTGAGGAATTGTTTAATAAAATTGACAATTCCAAACGACCATAACAACAACCGAGGATTTCAAACCAAATTCATGAAAACAGCTGTTTAGCAATCATTATTCTCATTCATTACTGAAAAAGATGCATATTATCCAAATCGTTGATTTGTACCGATATAATTGCGCTAATAATTAATTAATTTTCTGTTTATTATTTTGTCCACCCCTTCTTAATTATTGAAACAGTCCAAGTCGGGTCATCTCATCATTTACATTTTTATCATTCAACCAACCAGAAATAAGCTTTAACGTGTTTCCTCATAACTCATTGAATATTCAGTTTAGGGGCGTGAGGCTTTAATTTGATTGGTCGGTCAATGAGCAAAACAATCAAACACTTTGGCGTAGTACTTGCGGGCAATTATTAGTAACCTGCGCTTCGTGTGCACGCTCTCATAAAACAATTAATTTTATTGGAACGCACAGTCAGTTTTCCCACTATTTTCCACCTTTGACCTTAACACTTTCTTCGCGGCTATTAGTTTTACCATAATTATGTACTTAACAGATTTTTCAGAAACCTTTCCGAACTTTCAAAGTCTATCTCAAGAATTACTGAACCAATACTAGGCATGTTTGTACTTATTGTAATGCATTTCTCATGGTGATTCCAAATATTGTGATGAAATTCAATAATGTTAACATTTTTGAAACATTTTGTGAAATTTTGGAACTGTCAGCTGCAGACGACTGCCTGCCGCGTGGAAAGTGTTAAGATTATCGAGGAGTAAAAGATTTTAGTATCTCACGAATAAACAGGATTAATATTTGTTCCATAAAATTAGAATTATATTGCCCTACTTAAATTAGCCCAATTGGACTTTAATTTTATGATTACAGTCAACAAAATAAGTAACTGACCAGTTAATAAATGTGCTGATAAGTCTAAAAGTATAACTCCTACATAGACATATTAAAGTTGTTGAGAAATTTTTCATCTTTAATTTGAGATATTGCACGCTAACAATGGTTGATTATTGAGGATGTGAATGTAATGTGCATTTATTTGCACAACACATTAGTGCACAATCATGTGACCACGCTGCGATCATGTGACCATGCTGACCAATTTGTGATGGGGATCAATCCACCCTCTATACTTCGTTCATCTAACACCAGTGCTCAATGCAGCATTTATTATGGAATGCCAGATTTATGATTGCATGGGTACTTAGGCCAAAACAAATTTTGTTTGATTGTCCATAGATCACTTTCAAAAGTTGGGTATGTCGGTCGGGAATTTATTTTTATTTTTTATTTTTTCTCCCTTGCCCTTTTTTCAGGTACTCTGAGTATTTTTATTTTCTAAACACTTAAAAAAAAAATGTTAAAAAATTTGATTTTCGACTAATGTGTAAACAAATTGAAATTTTTGATTTAAAAAAAAAAAAAAATTACAAAAAAAAATTACAAAAAAGAACAATGTTTTGAGTCGGAAGGATTTCGAGGGTCGGGCGGACGAGGACAATCAAACATTTGTTGTTGCCTTACGGTAGCGTATATCAATCAGGCAATGAGGTGCAATCATGTAATATTCAGCTCTGACATCACTGCACAGAGTAAGATGATTGAAGTATAAGGCCGTATGGACTTATTAGTGGATGTGTGAATAGTTATTACAATCAATTAAATCATTTCGATATCAACCCTTGCAGAAACTCAAACAACTGACAGAGAAACCCACCGATATCTTCGGAGACCAGATGTCGGAGAAACTGATCTCGGCGGCAGATGACCTCTACCATCATCGCATCCCAGAATACTGGTGCGAACTGGCGGGAAACTCGGCGCCACCTATCAATTGGCAACTTGGACAGTGGCTTGTTGACTTGGGTTTGAGATGCCAACATCTGGAGAGGATTATCATACAGGTAGGTTTGTCCAGGGTGCCACTCAAAGCAGCAATTGGGACGTACGCTTATTGACTAGGGTTTTGAATACTGTAAAAGCCAATATTTTCGCGTAAAGATATTTTCGTGCATTTTGATATCATAGACATTTGGCGAATTGTTTTTTTCGCGGGCGACCTTCTGGATGCACTGCATGAATGTTGAAAACAATATTTTTGTGTGTTATAATTTTCGCGGAAAAATATTTTGCGCGTAAAGCGCGAAAATAAAACCTCCGCGAAAATTTCAGCTTTTTCAGTACCCAAGGGATGGCACTCCTGAAAATGCTTTTGGTGACAATTAAAAGTAGAAGAGATCATGTCCTGTTTTCCTGATATACAGGGTGTTCCATAAAAAAGGGTGCACATGTTCCACAACACTACTCTCATTAAATATTCTGTATTTAGGATTAATGTTTATATCAGCTTGTAGGTAATTTAGTTGACTTTCAAATACTGTTTATCTGATTGTAATTGCCCTTACCGATGTCCAGCGATATGTGATCAACCATGGGTACTTGAAAATGGATCGTACCACTTTTTAGCGGGAAAAAGCTTGTGGAAAGAGTCATTTTGCTCTTTTAATATTCAGAATTTACTAATTGCTATCCATATGAGCTTCATGATAACTAAATTGGCTTTCAAATGCTGTTTGTTTTGTTGCATTTGCTTTATCCTTTCCCTAGATATGCATAATTAAAGTTAAGCACTAAAAGTCATATTTGTGCTGTTTTTACGAAAAATGCTTCAATTTTACACAGGAATGATTTGTTGCAAAAATCTGACACAACTTTGATTCTTTTTGCTTATGGTTAAACAAGGATATCATTGGATATTTAAATGTCAAATCCAAATCCAAAAGTATACATTCCATAAAAACCATCTTTTTCTAAAAGTGGCACATGTGCCGATTTTGAGTACTTGTAGTTGATCAAACATATCTTTAGATCGAGAAAAGTAAATCCAATGAAGTAAACAGCATTGGAAAGCCAGCTGAATTATTGTTTGATTATTTTTAATAAAGATTTATGCTAAATACTTAATATTAAATAAGAGTAATGATGTGGAACATGCGCACTCATTTTTTAGGGACACCCTGTAATTTTAAATGCTATGTAACTCATCTCATTTGTAAAAACCTGTAAAAGCCTGTTGTTACGTACTGCAACCTAATCATTGTAAATATTTCTTTCATTCATACCTACAGGGTAAAGACAAGTTCCCCGCGTATTGGTTGGGGGCGTTTTTCCACCCGCGTAGCCTGCTATCGCTTCTGAGACAAGACATGATCCGCGTGCACGGACAGAACAGTACGCAGGTGGAACCGATGACCTTCCAGACAGAAATAACAGCCCGAGATAAAGACCATGTAAGTAAACATGGATAGAGTGTACTTTACCATAACACTCTTGAGTACTACGAATTATTACGATGCGGTGTCACCTGGCATGTTTTTCGATGAAATAATGGCCCACTCGCCTTTTTGGCCGCGAAATAAAAATCTTTGGAAAAGGTGCCTTGGAGCGATTTTTTTTCTTCAATTTTTCTTTTTTCAATTTTTTTATAATTTTGGTCTCATTAACCCTAACACTCCTGAGTACTACAAATTACTATGATGCAGTGTGCTTGTGTCATCCGGCGTGGTAGTTTTTGGATGAAATAATGTCCCCAGGCTATATACTTGGTAAAGTATACTGAGCCAAGTATGATTGACCCCTGTGGTAAGTCGTTTGCCTCTGTTTTCCCCTCGCTTTTTGGCCGCGAAAAAATAAATCTTTGATTGAAAAGGTGCCTCGGGGGTTACCGTGTGTGCATCAATTGCACGGTAGAAATAAGTGTCTCATAATGACTGCAATTTATTCTATCAAAGACTTGATGCATGTCTAAAGTAAGACCTTGAATATGTTTGATTTGTTTCTCTTGATGGGCAACTTACTTTTCTGGGAGCACAGTTACTATTATTGGGTGCAATTTGCATTAAGCAATAACTTGGAATAGAAAACCTTGTATCACAATTTTGCACCATTTAAAGGTAGATGTTCCGATTTCTGGCCCGATTTTCAACTTGATGTTTTCTATTTCATATGAAAGGTCATCCTTAAAATTGTCACATTCCAAAGTTTGAGTTGCATACACCTTTAAAAAAGAGAATCTAAGACAGTGTAATGTGATATTTTCAATTTTAAAAAGCCACAAAACCAGCAGTGGGTATTTGTTGCTAGATAGGGTAGCTAGATTGAGTCATTTATTCCCCAGAGTAGGCCAAAGCACATAAACGTTGCACATACTCTATGTGCTTCTCCTTTCTATTGGACGAATCAATATGTTGATGATTTATCCTGTCATATAGGTTGTAGACAGACCTGTACATATAAAGATGCAATGTGATGATATATAGGATATATATTGTTTTATGTAAGAGCCGATGATAATTAGACCACTCCCATATAGTAACATACCATTTTCCAATCAATATTTTTCAGGTGCGCGATCCACCGCAAGAAGGCATGTTCGTCTACGGAATCTACATCTGGGGTTGCACATGGGAGAAGACTACAGGGGAGCTCCAAGACACGCCTCCACGCCACGGCCCCACACCTCTCCCCATCGTCCACGTCCTGTGCATGCCGCACAGCGAGAAGCACACGACCGTTGAGGGCCAGCGAAGCACGGAAATGTTCATGTGCCCCGTGTATCCCACCCGGGTCAACGCCAAAGAACCGATCTTCATGATGGACGTGAAGCACGACAACGTGTCCGCCACCAAGTTTGCGCTCCGAGGTCTTGCAGCTACAATAAGACCGTATTAGGTTTAATATTCAATAGGGTAGGGGAAGGGTCAAGGGTCAAAATCGAATGTTGTCGGCTAACATCATGTGATCACACAAGAGGATTTATGTGAAAGTTTTAGTGAAAAATAAGCTTAATAAAGAAGAAAAATATGGGTTCTTTCAGCGACATTACAAAATATGCAAGCCTCCAATATGTGATGTGATCAAGTGAAATACTACAGTATGGTCCAAACCCCACGAAAATTGAACTTCTAGTTTTTAAGTTACCAACAACCAACTGAGAAAACAAAGTAAAACATATGCATTTGTCACTTCTTTTTACCTATAACTCTAAATTGCAATATTCCTGACATCCAATTCATTCCGCTTGATCACGTCACATATATGGATTGGTTCTCCCTCAGGTTTTGTTGCGGTGGTGTATATGATAATTGCCATATAAATGACCAATGTATATAGGGTGGTTGAGCGAGTTTAACACTTTCCACACGGCTCTAAGTTTTACCATATACAAAACAGATGTTTCAGAAACCTTTCCCAACTTTCAAAGTCTAGCCAAAGGATTACTGAATCAATACTTTCCATGTTTGTACCTATTTCAGTGCATTTCACACGGTGATTCTAAATATGGTTATGAAATTTTAAAAATTTGACATTTTTGAAATATTTTGTGAAATTTTGGAATGTTGTCTTTAGACGCCTGCCGCGTGCGTGGACATAAAATGATGTTAGGCTGAAATAATGTAATAATAATAATAATAATTTGGTAAATTGGTACAGGTCACATCAAAAGAGAGCTTCATAGGCAGAGTGCAGATGACGATATTGAAAAATAAAATGATATTTCTACCTATTTTGTACGTATTGCAGTTACCATTTCTCACAAAAGAAGTGTCATTTTAAAAAACATTTATGAAAAATAAAATCTCCAGTTTTATTTTGGATAGAAGTCCCTTTTGATGTGACTCATCACAATTGAGCTAAGAACCTGCCCTTTGGTTAAAAAGGTAACAAAATCTTCCTACAGTGTGTGAAATTATTTGTGATTTTGGAAGGGGGAAAATCGAAATCGTCCTTGATTAATGCCATTGTGAATGGTGAAATAACTTTGTGTGGTGTGTTTATGTTTCTGGCAAAAGATGTTACTCTGCACTGAATAAGTTTATATTGTGTCAGAAAAGTGAAGAAAAAAATATTTATTTTTGTCTTATTTTGATTGCTTGAATCCATCCAGTGAAACCGTCCTAGAATATGATTATAATAATTTATATATTTGAATAATCCATATATAAACTAGAATATTTAATAGAGAAATTGATAAAGAACCAAGATTGTGTGTTGCTGTTTGATATTTTCAACAAATATCTTTATTTTAAATATTGTCGGCCATTTTGTAAATTCTTTGTATCACTTAACAATTTTTGCCATTACAGTTGGGTTCAAAGACGGTACATTATCTGTTTCATACCCCGCTTTGTCTGTATACTAGGACAGTACACATTTAATTGTTTTTTTGAACTTTTGTTCGCTCAACACGAGATAATCTTTCACCAGCAAATTAACCGACTCGGGAACTAGTATTTGTTGAGCGTACCATGAAAGAATGTCCTAAATTGTTCCAACTGTTTGCAGTGTATGCAATTCTGTATGCAATAAATTTTATTTAAAGATATATTTGTATATATATTATTCCATCCGATGTAAAGATTTAAATAAGCAATAAATAAGTGGCTACCGTCCATTTCAAATGTGATATTTTGTTAATGTGTATAATTTCGTCAATCAGTTTATTTGATGGAACAGCCTTTTTATTCTGTGGGAGTAAGTTTATTTGATGGAACAGCCTTTTCAGAGGAAGTTTATTTGATGGATTAGCCTTTTTCAGAGGGGTAAGTTTATTTGATGGAATAGCCATTTCAGATGGAGTAAGTTTATTTGATGGAATAGCCATTTCAGATGGAGTAAGTTTATTTGATGGAATAGCCTTATATTTCAGAGGGGGTAAGTTTATTTGATGGAATAGCCATTTCAGATGGAGTAAGTTTATTTGATGGAATAGCCATTTCAGATGGAGTAAGTTTATTTGATGGAATAGCCTTATATTTCAGAGGGGGTAAGTTTATTTGATGGAATAGCCATTTCAGATGGAGTAAGTTTATTTGATGGAATAGCCTTATATTTCAGAGGGGGTAAGTTTATTTGATGGAATAGCCATTTCAGATGGAGTAAGTTTATTTGATGGAATAGCCTTATATTTCAGAGGGGGTAAGTTTATTTGATAGAATAGCCTTATATTTCAGAGGGGGTAAGTTTATTTGATGGAACAGCCTTTTTCAGAGGGGGCAAGTTTATTTGATGGAATAGCCATTTCAGAGGGAGTAAGTTTATTTGATGGAAAAACCTTCAGATGGGGTAAGTTTATTTGATGGAATAGCCTTATATTTCAGAGGGGGTAAGTTTATTTGATGGAACAGCCTTTTTCAGAGGGGCAAGTTTATTTGATGGAATAGCCATCCATTTCAGAGGGAGTAAGTTTATTTGATGGAATAGCCTTTTTCAGAGGGGGCAAGTTTATTTGATGGAATAGCCATCCATTTCAGAGGGAGTAAGTTTATTTGATGGAATAGCCTTTTTTTTATTTCAGAGGGAGTAAGTTTATTTGATAGAACAGCCTCTTATTTCAGAGGGAGTAAGTTTATTTGATGGAACAGCTTTTTTTATATTTGAATTGTATGAGTGACGGACGGAGTGAGCCAGGAACATTTGCTAACATAGGCTGATCTTTCGACCAGCAATTCGACCAGCAAAAATGTATATGCTAATTTTGAACTGTGTGCCTCCAGGGAAGAATATATGATTTGTATATCGTCAGCCTGCTTCGATAATTGCCTAACTCATTTTTTTTTCTTCTAGTTTTGAGAAAACAACAAAAATAGGAAAAGTGAGTTAGGCAGTTATCGAAGCAGGCTGATGATATGTTGAATAGCACCATGAATAAGTACAGGTGAATTCCAACAGGAGCAGTACCTGTTGGATAGAATTAGGTTGGGGATATGTGAAATGTGGCTTGTTATAGGCCTAATACGAGTTAATATGACCCATTTAAAAAAAATTACATAATTATTACAGCATGTGCATAATGTAATGAAGTCATGACAAAAATAATTTCGCTGAAAATTATCGAAGCAGGCTGACGATATATCTGTTCCCGTCAGCAACTTGTGGCGCAGGACCACAAGCGCTCATTTTTTGACACCGCTGAAATGATATTCATTGACACCGCTGAAATGATATTCACTCTGGGGTTTGGTGGTCAGGAGGTAAATATATAAGGATGGCCACTAACTTAACCCTTTGAACCCGAAAGGCTGTAATTACGGCCGCACAGAGAAAGCGCTATAACCCGAAAGGCCGTAATTACGGCCTCTGGACAGGTGACACATTGATCATGTGATTTTGAGTTGTCATATGACTTTCAAATCACCTGATGTTTTGATGTCATTTGCTGATGAAAACTGTCAAAAATAGCACGAAATGGGATGAATATGCTTGCGCAGATAATTCTCAGGTAGACGGTAATGCATTGTAGTACGATTATGAATAGCGATTTTGGCTTTAAAAACAGAATAAAGCGGCCAAAAACGGATGTTTTATTACGAATATCATCGTATACGATGATAGAGGGCAGTATATCACATTATAACGATCAATCAGAGGGTGTAAGATAGGGAATCACTAAATATAGAATTATCCATTATTCTTCAAAATAACTCAGGGTGAGAGGGCCGTTCCCCATCAATAATTCAGGGTTCAAAGGGTTAAACAATAAATATGGGATATCCTAAACTATTTTGTCTGTTATTGCGCTTAATGCCATTGAGGGCGCCAAGATACCATCTGGCCAAGCTCGCGTAAAAAGTTCAGGATATGCATCCCTGGAAAATTGCACTCACTTGGTGTTAACCGATCTTCCACGATTAAAGAAGAGAAATCCAAGTTGCAGAGAACCAATTGATTGGCCTTTCAGAGAGAACCAATTGATTGGCCTTTCAGAGAGAACCAATTGATTGGCCTTTCAGAGAGAACCAATTGATTGGCCTTTCAGAGAGAACCAATAGATTGGCCTTTCAGAGAGAACCAATTGATTGGCCTTTCAGGGAGTACCAGTTTGATTTCTTATCACTCAAGTTCATTAATCCCGTTATTCACATTTGCTCTTTATATACAAAAGGGTTATTTTTTAGCACTGATTGTTAAAGCAATTCAAATGACAGGAAACACAACTTCACATGTTTTTTACCCGCGTAGTTTTATTAGTAATAATAACAATTATAATGTTAATGTTAACAATGCAACCGTCAGAAATATATTCCCGACATCACCATATTTTTTTTTTTAATTTACAATATTTAAATATTCTGGAAAAAAGGAATATACAAATCAGCGAGTAAGTATAAAAATAGAATTGAATTGCAATCCGTAACCATCGGTTACTATATGTTATTTTCTTAGAAAAGACAAAATTCAACGATAGTACTTTTTCCACACGAGAAAAACATGTGCATGTGTAGTACGTGTAACATGATGTTATTGAGAAATGTTATTAAGAGACAAAATACGAGTTGAGAAAGACAGGCCCCATTTGCTTTACAAGAGGAACGAGGGGCTACCTATGACCCTTAATGGTGGTGACTTTATATGAATATTCATGAGTAGTCTCATCTCTTACACAGATATACATTTAGGGTATATGCACCTGTTCAGGAGCGTCATTATCACACTCGCTGTAGAGATTCTACTCCCCATCTTCATGACACTGAACCGTGTGTAAGTGACCATTCACATCGAAACAAACCACTTGATATTTTGCACAATTGGTAATTAATATAAATAACTAATTGTATGTAGCTTTAGGGGTTATAATTTTTTCATTTGTTTATTTATTTTGTTTGTTCTCATCTTCTTTGTTATTTTCTGCAACCATAACCTTTGGTGTGTTTCAATGTGAAGGGTCAACATGAATTCTTAAAAAAATTATGGGTGAGATTCGAGTCAAAATCTTGTTAATTTGATCTCATCCCATGAACTCAAATTGAGTAAAAACAACATATTTTTAGGGTGTAACATTAAATGTATAGTTTCATCGCAAAACCTGTGACATCCATGATTTCCCCACCCTCCATATTTGAAGTGCTCCAAAAATACTAAATAAACAATTACTAGGTTTTTATCATATTTTGAAAAGTTAACATTGGCATTTTTATCATATTTTGAAAAGTTAACATTGGCATTTTTTGAGTATTTTGTAATCTGAAATCTAGCCATCATGTCCTATACAATATTCCAGGAGGGGTTTTTTTCTGAACAATTATGGCTGACACATTCTTTGCAATGAAAACTCTTCAAATACTGGTGAGTATAAAAAAGGACGTAAATGTCGACAACTGGCATCCCCAGTTATCCCCCATTTTTTTTGTCAGAAAAATATTTGTACAATATTTGCAACCTTTTCTACCACCCGGGCCTCATTGTGATTTTGAGATCCATTCACGGGCCGCAGTGATTGTCGAACATTCCAAAAAATTCCCATTCTAACGAGGGAGTTAACAGGCAATCACAAGTTTGTTCCTATGAAAGGAATGCGCGCAATTTTTTTTTGACTTTACACTTATTTTTGCTGTGATTGAGGTAAATTCCATTTGGGGCAATTAGGCCTGTGCACTTTGGCCATCATAATTCCATGATTCCTCTTAATCGTCAAATGAACTGACAGTGCCAATCTCAACCGACACGACAGTCAATATTGGGGAAATTTCCCCCTCGCCCCCCTCTGGATACGCCACTGCATCACCCTACTTATTATAAGAAAAGACGCCACTAAATCAATTCGCCATTAGTGTAACCTAGGGAGTTCTGGTTAAAACGGGCCGCATCAATAGGAATTTTGGGATTGCTTCGCGGGCCGCAGATAAGAGGCCGGCGGGCCGCAGGTTGCACACGCTTGATTAAGATGCTCTCCTCCACTTTAGACAACACAAAAAGATGTGTTGTCCACAGCAACCGACCCTAAAATCGCAAAAATGAATGTCCCAATTGTGTGTTTTTTAGATTTCAATGTTACCCAAATTGTCAAAGTATTACTATGAAATGAATAAATAGTTTGAAACATTGGTAAAATTGACATTTACCAATTTTGTCTTGACATGAACCATGGCAACTACGGTCTGTCAGTAATATTTGTCAGACAAAACAAATCGACCGATCACTGGACCTCAACAAAACAACAAAAATTACCTTGGTGCTACCATTGGACGCTCCCAGTACAATAGACATCCGTATGTGTGTTACAAACATATCATTCCCTTGAAAAAGACAGGGATTTGTGTCATACAACAATGCATTGGCTCTTTAAAAAGGATATGATTTCATCATAATTGATTGAATACATGTGGAGAAACTGACATCATTTATGAAAATTGTACAAAATATCTGTTCTGCTTTCATTATTTTAATTTGAAGCTTTGCAGTGCCACAAGATGATAGGGTTGATTAGGTATTTAGTGGCCAAATGAGCAATCATGCTTGTCCAAAGACTTTCAAAAGATGCCCGAAACACCCTGTTCAACGGTCAAATGGCCCGCTCAGGTAGGGTCAGTCGGTTGGGCGTTGGTTTGTTTTTCAAATTGTTTGTGACAATTTGGTGAATTTTCAGAATATTTAAAAAAAATTCAACAATAAAATTCAAACATTTTTGTTGTTGTTGAAAATTCAACAATATTTTTTTAAAAACAATTCTAGGGGGGAACAATGGGTTGGTCAAGCCCCTAAAACAAGAATTTTTTCTGCCTTACCCTGACACATGTATGATAGCAAATGAATGAATGTAAATCTGAGACAAACGCTATGCAAATTTATGGAAATATAACCTTTTTGTTACCATGTGTGCTTTTGGAAACGTAATCCTTGGACAAACATGACTGCATTTGTTTAAAACCACTGAGCCCTCAAATTCGCACAAGAGAGAGGGTGACCTAATTTGATAAGTGTAGCTCATAACGGGATAGACGTGGTTCAAATTTAAGCTTTTTAAAGGCATGACAGTTTAAGCCACAAATGCTTTGCATATATACATACATATAGATAAGCATCACCCCAGCCCATACCTTCAACCCGGCCCCAACCTTCAACCCTACCCCAATACCGTGTTGTTTGTAACCTACAATTACATTCAATCAAATAGTTTAATTTAAGGAAACATCCTATTAAAAACAAAATGTTGATGTTTTAAATTTTTGTTGCTTGGATTTCTGTGTGATTTCTTTGGGCTGTATTCTCGCACCAAACACGGTTTTAGCTTAAAACCGTGTCTAACTAAACTTGTGTCTAAATTAAATGCGCATGGTCCTGCATTCAATGCATACAGGTATTCAATATATCGACCGAATTCCTCAAATGCACTTAAGCTTGCACTGGGCACGGTTGAGTAATCATTCAAGGCATACAATTGGTGAACACGTTTAATTAAAACGTGCGTTAAACTACTCCCATACCCATTGTTTAAAGTTGAACAAATTTTCAAGAATTGCGTTTAGTTAAGTGATGTGTTAAAGTCAAAGTTAAATGTGTGTTTAGCTTAAAACCGTGTTTAAATACGTACAAGAATACGGCCCTTGATGTTTTGACCTTATTTGTCGTGACAATCTATAAAAAAGATGGAAAAAACCCTTTTCCATCTGCCCATTACTCCTCATGAGGGGCTGCGGGGGTCAACAAAACAGTTTATTATTTAAGCCTTTTTCTGTTAGTACTATTTGAGTTACGCCAAATGAAAAAGAAAAGAATATTAGCCCAAGATATTGTGCAACTAGTACTACAAGTAAACAAATATAATAGAAATTGATCATGCATAATAACCTTTATATATCAAATAAATTTGTTCCATATTTCCATATTGTACAAATATCGCTTTTCTACACTATATATACACACAGGATAATATACTATATTTATTGTAAAATTGCTGATTATAACATAATGCATAGCTCTATAAAGTGTGGAATGCCACAAAATCTCATAATAATATTTTCAAATAGAAAAACAAATCAAAAACAAAAAATAAAAATATTTCTTTGTGAGGCAAACAATGATGACTCTATTGTCATTGAAATGCTTATTTACATATGACAACGGGAAGTGATTGAAATTTGAAAAGTTAAATTTTGGTTTCCAGGATAAAAATCTTGAGAATTTGAGAGAAAGACGGACCAAACTCTTAACCATCAGTCAAAAATACCAACCACATTCCCCTCCCCCCCCCAAAAAAAAAAAATCAAAATTTTTCCAAACACAATTTCAAAAAAGTTCCAAAATTTGCCACAAAATTGTTTAAAGAAAGGAAATAAATTGTAATTGTTTTTTAAATGGGTTGGTCAGGCCCAATTTTTCTCCTTGGCCTAAGGTGATTTTTATGACACTTTTATGGTTAATGCGCCATTAAGTAGCATATTTTGGTTAAAGCAAGGTAAAAAAAAAATTGAAGGAATTAGGAAAGACAAATTGACCCCGAGTTCACTTGTAAAGAAGCATTTCAATAACATCCAAATATATTTAATTTTCAACTTATTTACAAATGCATAGAAATAATGGTGCGGAGATAATAAATTGCGAAAATGTTGTGTACCATTTCAATAGCATCACCGTTCAATTCCGCTAGTTTGATACGACGGCCTCAAGGCACAAGTCGAAACCATAGTTGGGCAAACTCAGGATTTCTAACTGCATTTCCTAATTGGCCGAGTTTGAATTAGATGTATACTGTATCAGCTAAAGCTCTCACGCTAGTTTTATTATCATATTACTAGGGTGATTCAGAAAGAATGGGCACTTTAGATGGGGTATCACATGGACACCACGCACATGTCACATGGACACCACATCGCATGTCACAGGTCTGTCATATGGACATAAAACTGACATACAACCATAGGTTATCCATAATCATACAATCAATGCATGTCACTTCAACACAACAGCGTTTGCATCCGTGTGATTTTTTTAAAGAAGAATGTCGGCAATGGCACAGAAAGTACTACACCCGTCACTAAATAACACATAAGCTGATATCATATCCCTCAAATTGACCTGGCGCAAATTTATTAATTTGATAATGAGGTGTAACAGGACAATCACAACATTTCATAAATCAATTAGCATGCATTTGGTCCAATCCACCAGGGGTATAAGTTGCGCTACTCTGTGGCTAAGCAAGTGAGATAAATGAACTGTGTCTGCTGGCAATGATGATATTGGACCTATACGGGATGATATACGAGGCACTTTTGACAATATATTTTTCGAATTTATTAATTAATTAAAGGCAGTAAAACAACTGTGTTATCGTTCTTTGTCATTAAATAGATGCTTTTGTAATTATATACAAAGAGAAAACATTGCTGCAGATGAGACATTAATTAACGAGAAATAAAAATAATAATAATGACGAGGTATAGAAATGGCCGAGTTATAGCAGAAAAGATCTCCTGTGGTGGGGGTATACACTCCACAATATTCAGAGTACACATATGATATGTAAGGCTGTTAAGATCCTTTATTACCAAAAAGGTTCGTAAGGATCGTTGATTACAATATGATATGGAAGGTTCATTATACTGATCCAGTATGTGTACGTTTCAGTTAAGACTGTATCCTTTGTCAACACTTTTGGTAGTGATGATCTTGACGACTCATGACGCTTTTTGCAGTCTTGGAGTTGCCAGTTGATTTATCATTTGGGGATTTTTTTGCCAGATGATAAGAGATCATCATGTTATCGGATGGGACGAGGCAAAGGTTATTGGCACGGAGCAAGACGGGTATAAGAGATGGATCCGAGAGGCTATAGAAATCAGGAAGAAGGGGACCTCAACGATGAACCGAGACGAGGGGCAATACTACCTCACTCACGATTTTGATGATCTCTTATCATCTGGCAAAAAATCCCCAGATGATAAATCAACTGGCAACTCCAAGACTGCAAAAAGCGTCATGAGTCGTCAAGATCGTCACTACCAAAAGTGTTGATATACAGTCTTATCTGAAACGTACACGTGAGTACTGGATCAGTATAATGAACCTTCCATATCATGTTAAGATCCTGTTTTCAACCATGCTGTATTAACCCAAAAACCACATAATATTTGAAAATGTTGACATTGAAATTAAACCATTAGCTAGCAAAGAACACCATTTCTTCTAGGAGTATTTTAAATTTGTTTTTAAAATCACCTGAGACCAGTGCTTTTTGGATAAATTTGCAAAAAAAATGTCACTCAAAGACCGCCCTTGTTTGGAAGATGTCACCAACGATCTCTAGTTTTTGCACATTATATATCGCCGAAGGTACAAAAAGTGCTAGCCTGACAACCGTTTTCATTTCATGCTTGAGTGCCACCCCAACCCCGGGTCATCAGAGTAACATGTATATCATCAGTTTGAGTAAAAAAAGATTTGGTATGAAACAACGAGTAAATAGGACAAAAACTTATGCAGATTTGACGAACCTGAGAGAACTCAAAAATACTCAAAATTGTTGCATAATTTGAGAATTTTCTTCAAAATATTGATATAATATGACATCTCAGGTGGCTGTTCCATTATCTTACCTATCCCCCTCTGATATCATCACTGTATCCTTATTTAGAAAAAAAAAGTATTGTTCAATATGATTTTGAATTGTTAATGTTGAATCAAAGCATACCTTGTACAAAATTTGCCAAAAAAGTCCTTTCTCAGATTATCTTATAATATTAAAAATAGGGGATAAGTATACTGAATAGAACAGCCTATTGCAGTGGCAACATGTCAAACCTTAATGTTGTAAAGATCTTATTAATACAAATATCACACCCCGCATATTTTGACATTGAGTATTGTGTGATTTGAATAGGAAGAGTGGAACCATCAAGTAAGCCAGGTAAAATGTGCTTTTGTGGATTGTATCATTGATTATATGCAGATGACATACGGAATGTATTAGAACTGAAATATATACATCATTATTTGATACAAAAATTGACATTGATGCAAATGAATAGAGCTTGTTTAAAAAAAAATAAAGGCATGTAGAACACAATAAACCCTGCATGAAAGGCATAACAATATACAGAACATCAGACTTTTATCTTGCAACTTACATGGAACAGTGAGTTTGGGGATTATAGTTTGATTAGTTCCAAATTGATGAAGCCTCCTTACAGCAGCGAATGAATACAAAAGGATGCGGGCGCGCATGAAGGCAACACGCACACTGTGCAAGTTAATAGTTCTATAACGTGGCCAAATATTGACACATTTTATTTATAAAAGCCTGTTGCCTTTTCATTTTCAGAAACACAGGAGCCGTAACGCCAATTGGAGATATTGAAATGGGTATTGACGGAAAAAAACAAAAACTTGGAGAGACTGCAGTACTCTAGAGAGAGTATTAACTAAATGGTACTGTTGATCTGATATACACAAGTATAAAAAGTGCAGGGACTTTTGTACAATTTTTCAACATTTATTTACTTGGACGATTAATAGGCCAAACCATCAAAATTATTCGTAAAAGGTTTCTTATACCAAAAAATAGTTTATTCCGATTCAGTTTTCAAAAAGTCTTATTTTTTTCATTTAATGTGTCAGTCTTGAGGAGAAATGATGTATGTTATAGATCTTTCACTTTCAGGAAAACACTGTAATTTTTTGTTGTTGAAATAACTATCTTCAGGACTTCAATAAATCTTTATCAAAACTGGAACAGCTGTGAGTTGTAGCATATATAGAGGATAATCTACAGCTTATCAAATTCAAATGAGTACACTTGATATTATTAATTATTTAAGAACACAATTTACATGCAGGAATAGGCACAGCAAAAATGCATGGACATCAGTGACACCATATGGACACCGCATGTATGTTGCATGGACACCAGATGTATATAACATGGACACCACAATGATACTATAAGCATGTCACATGGGTATCACATTAATGTCACATGCACACCACATCGATACCCATATGCATGTCAAATGTGTGCAAATGTGTATCACATGGATACCACATCGATACCCATATGCATGTCAAATGTGTATCACATGGATGTTACATAGATACCACATCGATACCGTATGTATCACGTGGTAATTTGATGAAAATCACATGGACACCCATATGCATGTCACGTGGAGATCACATGAATGTCACATGGAAACACAATGCTACCGTATGCATGTCACGTGGGTGTCACATGAATATCACATGGACACCACCATCGATTGCATATCAAATGTGTATCACATGATTGTCACAGGGACATCAATCTGATATCACATGCACATCACAAGGACATGAATAACGTGATGATGGACACATTATGCTTTAAAAATGATTGTTGAACATACTACAGTTTGATCAGTTCCAAATTGGCGAAGCTTCATTACAGCAGCGAATGATTACAGAAGGACGCGGGCACACATGAAGGCAACAAGCGCACTGTGCATCATATGCGTGATGCATTCATGGGGCCCAAACCGTGTGCGTATTAGCCATAAATTGCGCGCGTAAGCTTGGATTACTTTTGCGCTCAAAGAGATAAAACCTGATATTTCTTGCCGATTTGGAACTGATTAAAACTATTATATTAGTTCAAATGTATTTTGTGAATCATGTTTGCCTCTTTCAGTGCTACAGGGATCCTGAGAAATGTTTATGCCATGACATGGTGTGCAGTTTGAAACACTGGAATGTTCAAACGCACACAAAAAACCTGTTCTACAGGCAAACGGACCTCTCAGGTAGGGTCAGTCGGTCAGACATTTTGGAGTGTATTTTTTGGTGAATTTTGATCAATTTTAAAATATTTCTAAATTTTCAAAATTGTTGAACAATTTTTTTTCACAAAATGTTCAAACTGTTTTTGTTTGTTTTTTAAATGGAAAAGAAACGAGCCAGGGGTCCTGTAGAACAGGGTTTTATTTTGGTTGTCTAACATCATTTATATATCTGTATTTCAAATTCTTTGTTGCAATATTTGTTTCTCTCTAGCCATCATCCCCTACTCCACAAAATAGAAAAGGAAAATGTAAAAAGACAGTATTAAGAGTCAGCCATATTTGATCAGCACGGTTATGCCAAACAATCGGAATTAATTTGTAGGCCTAAATCAAATAATACATTGCTGATTTTATTGTTGATCGAACATTTGCAATTATAAAATTACATGAAATTGTAGTAAGAATTTTAAATTATTGTTATACACAAACAAGCTTAATTGCTTGTAACCCCAAGTTTTTGTAACAGTATCACAATTCACAACATTATTATAAAAATGTTCAGGGGTTGCATCGTTTTATGATGATTATGGAATAATCAGTATTGCTTTTTTTTCTTCTTCTGGGATTCCATGTTACGACATGGCTCCATTGCAATTCAATTATGGTACCATGTTGTTGGAGATGAGGAAAAGTGCAGCATGAAAAAGGGAAACCACCCAACAATTTCTTTGGCATGGAGTAATGAATATTCATCTTTTGGAAAATATCTGCTCAGATGTGGTGGTGATATCTTTCTATCCATACACCATTCTAAAAAGCCCTCAAAATGAACCCATAAACATCCAAATGTCCACAAAAATACTGATCAAATTTGATTTGGAATTGGTGTCACATTAAAGCGAATACTTTAGATGTATGTGTGCACAGAATAACGACTGTAATTCTAATATGCTAAATCATGTTTCTTTCAAAATGAAATTGGTTTGTAAACTTTCACAAAAGTGTGAATTTTAACAATATCATCTTTTTAACAGTAGCACAAGAATTAACCTATTGCTGATCAGCCTTAAACACTGGTTGCATTAAACATAGGTAAGCACTCATCCGACCTGATGAATATTCATGAATTCCATGCATAAGAAGGCAGGTGTCATTGTTCATTCGTGTGTGACAGGTGTCCTTATCATAATATGATCTAATGAATATTCATCACTATATCCTTATTTGGAATATATATATATATTATGTATCTGATGAATATTCAATTCTAATGCATAGGGGGGCAGCATCCATGCGCTGCCAACGTTCACATGGGTTATGTCGCTCCTTTGGTGTTCATGTGGGGGCGTAACGTTAGCGTTGCCTCGGACCACTCCCCGGGGTTGCGTAGCATGCTCTCCCATAGACTGATCTCCGCAGGGCTCGAGTCCATCCAACCAACATCTTTGCCAAATGATAACCCTGTAAAAATTGAGGATAATGATTAGTCACAACCACTGTTCCTTTTTACGATTTAGCCTCAGCGTTACTGTTTATTGTGTACTGCGTGATCCATGCACTGCTTGGATGAGCGTGTAGTTTTCCTAAAGCGCCACCAACACTCACTGAACAACTGCGTTATATGCACTAAAGGAATGGTGACCCTTTACTTCACCATGTAATGAATCACTTTAAAAGACATAATCACATCCTTTATAGACCGATTGCTGGGAAATAGGTGGGCACACCACCACAAATTGTGTCAGTCCAAACAGTGTCATTCCCCTGTTCCCCAGCCTTTATAAACCTATCCGTCTCCTTAGATCTATAGGCGATGTCACTTGTAATGTCACAGCAGCTAAGCCAACGAAAGCATGCCTGTCCGTGTGCGCGCGAATTGCCTGCCAAACAAAAGCTTGCCTGCTGGTATGCGCGCACATTCGAAGGGAGTGTCCATTAGAAATCATACACTTAACCAAACCAGTTATCCTAACAACAGCAGTCAATGCATGTTCCACCATGGAATGAAACCGGGCACTTAACATAGATCAACAAGAGGTGATATGGTTTTATGCTTTCTTCCCCTTTGATTTCACCCTCCCACCACCTGCTTCAAAGCGTAGCCTTGCACAGCCCAGGATATCATTCGATCCCTCTGGTGTCATGGTCTAACCCGGGGGTGGGGGCACTCAACTTTTTTGGGGGTAGGGGTGTGCCGCACAGGGTCTCAAAAAGGGTCTTGGGAACTGATTTTTACAAAAAAAAGTAGGTCTTGAGAACTGGCCTATAGTTCAATTTTGATTAGCAAGAATGCAAATTTTAGTTTAGTTTTAGAACGCAAAATTTGCGAAGAATTGGGGCTTTGGAACACAAAAGTTCGTGATTTTTGAATTTTCAAAAAAATTGGGGTCTTAAGAACTGATGCAGGCTCAAAAGGGGGGTCATAAGAGCTAGCAGCAGAGGATGAAAAAGGGGGTCTTCAGCGCGGCACATACCTATACCCTTTTCCAATGTCATTCCCCCCCCCAGGGTCTAACTGTCCCAACTCTTCTCCTACCAAATACTTCCTCCCCTCAAATCTTACCTGAACCCATGCCTAGCCTAACACCGCCCAGGAAGTCATTAGACCCAATGGTGTCGTAATCCCACACCGTCAACTCCAGGCACCGATGTCTCAGATTCTTGATGGCCACGTCGTCATATTTGAGCTTGTACTGCCAGGAAGGATTTAGATTGTTCTTCACTACGTTGGTTTTACGCTTGCCAGCTTTGCTCCGATCGGGCTCAAGGTAACTGGATTTGGAGAAACAAAAATATATATTGATTCAAACATGTATATTCTTTGTTATAAATTGTATCACATACTCTGGAGACCGGGGTCTACTATTTTCCAGTCACCTCGGGGAGCTATTTTGCATTATATATGTCATTCATATATTCTTGTTCATTGATTGGTTCACATGATCAAAAATAAACACGCTATTTTGCCAAAAGTACTATTTACGGGTCCCAAAAGTACTATTTACTGCTCCCAAGAAGACTATTTACGGCGCACCTGTGCACCGGTAGTTTCACACGGCGTTGTACTCTGCGTGACGTGAGATGGCGCACGATTTGCATCCCTGGGCGCAGCGTGACGATCATTCGATGCACTGCCTTTGAATTGAACCTTTGAAACTGATGAAGATTAGAACTTACCGGATGATTTTTGAAATTGAGCTTTATGGAACTAAAAATATATGAATGACGTATATAAAACAAATATATACTGCCTTTATTTGAGTCTCTGGATTAAAACTATGGTCACCTCGGGCCAATAGTTTTAACCAGAGTCTCTCATGGCAGTATATATTTGTATACCATTTCCCCCATGAGCAGTAAATATTTATATGCTATTTCCCACACATAAAAAGTACCTTTGGTTGGCATTGGCCAATGAAATGGCCTGATTAGTTCATGAATATTCATGAGGTGAAACCAACAATACCATAAAGCTGATCTTGCTTTGCTATGATCTGGCTCAAGGGTAAAGCCATTTTTTATTTGTGCCAAAAATCTTGGAAGTCTGGTCGGTCGGTTTTCCTCTTCTTTTCTTTTTTGCTAACAAATACTGACAGACGACCATGGTTCATGACAAGACAAAATTGATTCAATTTGACTTATGTTTCTAAGTGTGATAATAGTTTTAAAACAAAGTTATTAATTTCAAGAAGAAAATAGTAATATTTTGACAAATTGGGTAAAAATTTGAATCTTAAAGAGAATCAAAAATTGCGCCCCTGATTTTTGAGATTTTACGGTCGGTCGTTGAGGGCAACATAACAATATTTTGTGTATTAACTAAACTGGACGAGGACAATCAAACAAGATATAGCAGCATAGAGGTTTATTTTGGATTCTTTTTAACAACAAAAATTAGCTATATCTTTCCAGTTTTCAGAATCAAAGTTGAAGCTAAGATGAAATTTGCAAGGTCTTTTCAACCTCTTGAATATGAGCCCGGGGGAGGGGGGCAGGGGTACTCTTTCAGTGTTTTTAATGGCGGTTTCAAATCCATATCCACTTTTTGGGGTCTAATTACATCAAAAGATAATTGATTTGACTGGGTTTTTTCGCGATTTGGGACCCATGTTTGGGTTTCGTTTGCAATTTGGGACCTATGTTTAGATGGGGGTGTTATTTGGGACTAATGTTAGGTTTTCATTGCAAAAACCCAATCCATTTTGGTGGCGCATACGCATATATACATGAGTAACTCTCCCCCCCCCCCCACCCCCAGCCCAGGAGAGCAGTACTGAGTAAATTGATTGGTGTTTGCAGACAGCGACGGTACAACTATATTAAATTAAGTTTCATCAGTTCTCTCAAATGATAATAAACTGGCAACTTAATAAGGCAAACTGGTGCTAGGATTTACAACTCTGCAGAGATATCTCGATAAACATAAGGCTGACATAGCCTACATTAGGAAAATAGTAGGGTAACGCTTTCCACGCGGCAGTCGTCTGCAGCATGACGGTGTCAACACTTTGCAAAATGTTTCAAATATGTAAACATTATTGAATTTCATCACCGTATTTGGAATCACCATGAGGAATGCAAACACGCCTGATATTGGTTCAGTAATTCTTGAAAGACTTTGAAAGTTGGGAAAGGTTTCTGACAAATCTGTTTTGAAGATGGTAAAACTAATAGCCATGTGCAAAGTGTTAATAACAGTCTCCAATACCATTACACACAGATGGGGATTCTAAACTGTATAGAGATTTCCCAGTTTACACAAGCTTGACACGCCTACCTAGGAAAGTAGGTTAACGGTGACTAAATCGTTCATTCCGCATGACATTGATGAAGCGTCCCTGATGTTTTGCCCTGCTTTTCTGTAATCCAAAGTCTTAAGAAAGTATCTCCAGTAAACCCTCCACATATGTACTGAAGGCATACTGCTTTCAATTAAAGTTAAAGTAACCATTTTTACCCTACTTTTTTCATTTCACTTACTCGGCAGGTATCGTTTGCTTGTGTATTTGATTGAGTTTCGCTTGTCATAGATTCTGATAGAATCATGCTTATAGGCCATTTTAAATTGTTAATATTTACTACATGTATTTCGGCTGCTAGAGACTCTCAACAAATGCTTTGTATACATAAGTGCTCATTCTTAGGTGTCCATGTAAACACAGTCTCCTGTGGTCTAGTGGATAATCCTATCGCGGCGAATGCGAGAGGGACCGGGTTCGAGACAGTGTATTTTTACAGTCTTTGTTAATTTAATTCACGCCAGTTTGTCCGAGTCTATATATTACTTTTTTTAAACTTAGGTAATTTCTAATAACTTTCCTTACTAAATCGTCCCATACTATTTCAACAAGTTTCAAATAGGTTAAAAGAATTGATCATCACAATATATACTAAGCATCTTTTTAACGGGAGGAATATATCTTGTAATTGCTACCAGTCCCTATCACGCCTCTATATATCAAATAATAAATAAAAATAAAACAATACATAAAGGAAAACCGTAAAAATAAAAGTAGCAAACATCAATTCTACAGAATTTAACCACCTCTTCAGAGAGATTCCATGACATGAATGCATGCAAGGTGGCGCGCCTGGCAAAACATTACTATGCTGAAACACCTGGAGACGCTGCAATATGTATGGAATGGAAGCAGCGAGTTTTGATGACGAACAAAGTAGGGCACAGTTTTGAATGTTTTATAGTTAATTGAATTGTTGTCTACCTGTAATTTGTTCAGTCTGGAAGTTCACATCTATATAGTTTACAGGTCACAGGCCGGGTGATCTGGGGGTATTTGGCATATTTTTTCTTCAATTTCGTCGTCAAGGCGTACACTGCATGGCGTCTCATTTGAACATTTTCACGCAACGTTTTAACGCCCATACAGGCGCCCGATGTGTGTCTTTTTGATGGCGCAGCACCACCCAAATGCAAAATACATGGTGCAGCTCAGCTCAGTTTCATGTGCAAGGACTTGCGTTACTTTTTTAATTAGTTGAGAATGTCAAGATAACAATTTGCGTCAGGTTTTGGATTTGAGGGGCCAGTGCAGCTTCTAGGTCCATATGCCCAAAAGAGTTAGACCGGGTCTAAAGTTAGACTGGTCTAAAGTTAGACTGGTCTAAAGTTAGACTGGTCTAAAGTTAGACTGGTCTAAAGTTAGACTGGTCTAAAGTTAGACTGGTCTAAAGTTAGACTGGTCTAAAGTTAGACTGGGCCTAAGTGAAATCTATTCATGCCTCAAAAACTGTTGTCCTCTGCATTTTCATGAGATATTTTGTGCTATTTTTTAACTTTGCATCCAAATCTTTACAATTTGTTAGCTAATTTGGGAAGGAAATGTTATTAAAGGTGTGCATTTCACAAAACTAAAATCCACTATAAGACCAGGTCTAACTTTAGACTCGGTCTCTCTCTTTTGTGCATACAGACCCTAGAGTTTAGTATTCTTTGATACAGGTCTTCTGAATACCTGCCTGCACTAGTTCATCGTGTTATTTCAGTTATTCCCATGTCTGTTCCAAATCTAGTTTAGATCAACTTAGTTTGATATTACATCCAAGTGTAACTACATTAGATAAGAGAAAAACCAATCTAGTTCAGATCACAAGGGTTTAGTGTTGAATCAGGTGCGCAACTGGATACTGTTAAACAGTTTAATTTCACGAAAACTTAATTTAGCAGATTAGCATTAAGTCAACTTTTTGCAGCAATTTAATTTCACTAACTTGTATCATCTTCCTATATATATAACCATTATAAATAATATAATTGGCGGCAATTTAATTTGGCGAATTGGATCTCCTAGCGAAATTGCACAATTAAATTGCTAGCGAAATTAAGTTGTTTTACAGTTCTGTAAAAACACTACCATTTTGCGGATACTTTATTTCACAAATAGAAAATTACTGCTATTTTAGCGGGTATTTAATGTTCATGAATATGAAAATTTTACTGTTACTTTCAATGCAAAATTGTCAGTTTCACTGGTATTTAATTTCGCGAATCCACAGCGCGAAATTTGCAAAATTAAATCCTTCACCAAATCAAGTAATTTTACAGTAAAGTACAAAAAATCATCACATTTTCTACATTTTAATAATATTTCACAAAATGTGCTCTAATTTTCAAGAAGATTGATTTTTATTGCTTCACAAATATCTAATTATGCTGAGTGGGGTTCATGGAGTGAGCACCACTTATAGTATAGGAATTTGTGCCCCTGGAGAAGCTTGGGAACCCTTACACACTTACAAAGGTTTGTTTGTCTTAGGAAGTAATGCTGATTTGTCTGGTTTTTCACAATTTCTGTTAATTGGAACACCATTTTTTATCTCACATTGCTGCTGGTGGCAGTATTTTGTCATGATTCTTAACATCTAAAGGTATGTTTCCTCAAACTTGGCCCCTGTGTATCAACATTTCTCACCCGTAAAGAGCCTGATGGAGGCAGCTCTGCAATGGGTTCAGAGACATGTTCCTTCTCATAAATATAACATTGCCATCCCCTATTACTTCCTCTAACCCTTACCATCAGGTTCTTGGCTTCTTTGATGTTTACAAAGGTGTCTCATCAGACTTCTTTGGGCTCGATCTCCTCTTGCCTTAGTTCTTCTTCCCTCCCTTCTCACCCCAACCATTCCCTCGTTCCCAATCCTATCCCACCATGCCCCACCTACCCCCTTCCTCTAAACATTTTACCATTTAACAAATGGGTTGGAAGACCCATCATTCTAACTGCCATGATCTGTACAAAAAGTGTCCCATTAGACTTCTTTCCTTTCTGCTCCCCCCCCCCCCCCCCCCCTCACCATAACCCACCCTTTCCATTCCCCTAATCCTTACCATTTAACAAAGGGGTTGGAAGACCCATTCATTCTCACTGCCATCAGGTTCTTGGCTTCTTTGATATGTACAAAAAGTGTCCCGTCAGACCTCTTTGGGCTTTCTTTCCTCTTGCCTTTCTTCTTCTTCTGTTTGTCCGTTGTGACCTCTACCATCGGCTCCTGACTACCGTTCAACTCCTCTGAAGGCTCAAACCGTAAGGCAACTACGATATCCCCCTTGTACGAGAGGGTGCTCTCTGCAGGAGGTGCCTAAGAAGATAAGAAATCAATTTTCAATTTCCAATTATTAGTAATCAGTATTGAATAATTAATAAACATTTTGATACACTTCTTGTATGAGAGGGTGCTATCAACCTGGGAGGTGCCTCGGGAGATAAATTAATAAATGAAGGGGGAGGAGACGGGGTGAAGGGGAGAAGACGGGTTGAAGGGGAGGAGACGGGGTGAAGGGGAGGAGACGGGTGAAGGGAGGGGATGGGGTGAAGGGGGACAGGCGAGGGGGACAGGGTTAAGGGGGACAGGGGAGGGGGACAGGGTTAAGGGGGAGGGAATGGGTGAAGGGGGAGGGGACGGGTGAAGGGGGAGGGATGGGTGAAAGGAGAGGGGACTGGGTGAATGGGGAGAGGAGAGGGTGGGGTGAAGGTGGAAGTCTCCACTATTCTTTAACATATACTGCAAACTATATCAGATGACTGAAGTGTGCAGACTATTTTTTTCGATGATTTGTAAGTTTGTTTCCATGCTCACCTTATTGCACAGGGGGTGCCACTGCGGCGGATACTTATCCGGGCTGATGGTATCCAGTGGCAACATCACCTCCCCGAGAAAAGTATTGCGCCCGAAGGCGTCGCGATTCCACACCGACACGCTGAGCGTTCTCGACTGCAATTCACTCTGCGATATCGTGTACTTCAGCGTCTCCTCGTACATGGGGTTTATGGTTCCACGTTTGACTTTGGTTTTGCGTTTGCCGTTTTTGGTCTTGTCTGGAAGAAGGTATGTCTTGACGTATCTGTTGGGAAAAATATTTTTATTTAAATAAGCTTAACAACAATCACATATCAATGCATAAACTAGGGTTTTGCGGTTCTTGGTTGGTCCGATTAGTTTTCAACACGAGTTACCACACAGTGCGTGAAAGTGGTGACGCTAATTAATGCGTGCCGTGTTACATATTGTCTCTGATAAATGTCAACGATTTCTCTGAGAACCAATAAGAATTGCTTAAACTTTCTTAGTTCTTAAGAATTGTTCACTTTTGTATCTGTTGATGCTGGTTCGATCTCTACAATCAACTATTTTAATCTAAAAAAACTAAAAGTATACTAAACAAGACGACTTACATAGGATTGATACACTTTTGGGTCAGATTTGTTCTCTATCTGCAGTTGCCAGTGTCAGATCTCTACAACCAATAACTAGCATAATCTCAACAAATTTCAATATTGTACCCAACCAAACTTATATAGGGCAAGTGTTCATATGCTCGAGAGCATGTGTGGTCTAGTGGATAGCACGCAGGACTCGCAATACAAAGGATGAGCTCTAGCCCCGCTACGGCCAACATGTTTGTATCCTTGGGCAAGGTACTTAGTCTCAATTGCCTTGTGGTTCGGAAATCACATAGAAATGGTGGTTCGGAAATCACATAGAAATGGTGGTCCCGTGCATCGGAAGAGCTATCTCCGAGCACAATAAAAAGGTCACAGACTCCTTCGTAAAGAGTAGGGGATCATCCCGGGTCTGTATCTGTACACACACACATAATATGTATTCCTATATATACAGGGTGTATCAAAAAAATTAGGACACTTTTTGATGACGGTTCAAATCCTTGTTAAATCACTGAAGCATGACCAAATTTTATTTTAATGTAAAGAACAACCAATAAAGATAAAATCCTGAAAAGATGAGAACAATCCATTATAAATTAAGGAAATTGTGACCTATTAGGCAAGGCAATCTATTTTGTAGAATGTACAATGGTCATTCACACAGTAATAGTAACATTAACGCGCACACTATTAATGCCAATTCTACTTCTTATCATGCTAATGAACCATCTACAGTGGGTTCGAGAACTTTTTTTAATTTGCACAGAATATGCATGCATCTGATTTGTGGATTAGGCCTATTTAGCCAGTATTGATTTGTGCCAGAATTAAATGGATTACCAAACTAATCTTTGCTATTGACTGATATGTTATTTTCTATGTTTATAATTATTGAAACGTATTGAAACGTAAACCATGTTATTTACTGGTCTATACATGTAAATCCCATTGTACAAACCAGTAAATGACATGGTTTACGCAAAGTACGCTAGTTTTCTTATTTTGAATCGGATTGAGCTCATATCTTCAGGACATCATAATAATTAATTGGGCTTTACATTGAGACTAAATTGGTCATGGTCCAATGATTATAACAAGTATTACACCGTCATGAAAAAGTGTCCTAATTTTTTTGATACACCCTGTACATACCTCCACTAGGCACTGCGCACCAATGGAGTAAACAAATAGCCAAAGAAGAATGATGAAAGCAACTAAGCTGGTTCCATTGTTTTGTCGAAGGACGACCTATGTTCATATACTTACGGGTCAGATTTGTTCTTTTTTGCATCCGTTGGGGCCAGATCTCTACAGTTGATGATCTTGATTTCAAAAAGGCCAATCTTGTAGTTGTAATTCAGGCCGAACTGTATATCGCCGGTGATAGGGAATTTCCCATAATATTCCCCGGCTTCGCTATAAAGGCTCGTCAGACTGGTGGAACTTCCCTGTTTTAAGTCATAAAAAGAGTGAAATATACAGAAATAAGTCAATAAAGAAGCGAATCGGGAACGGGGAAATAATCTTAAAATGTGTTAGTACAATAGCATCAATAACTGTCAAGTGTTGCTGATGATATACTGCCTGTTTTCTGTTGGAGGAAAGTGAAAGGATAGATTTGTATTACGTTTGTACTAAAGTTGCGTTATCAAAGCATATATCATGCGTATGTATCTCATGCTTAATTTAGACCACGACTGAGTACATAAACCAGTATGACCAAAGTTGATTGTTACTTCTCTGAGTGGAAAACAGACTGATGTGAGCCGGTCGATGCCGGTCGGGTGTAGCCGGCACTCACATTTGCCGACCGGCACTCTAAAAAAGAAAAGGGTAAAAAACAGGCACTCTAATTTTTTATCTATTTATTTTTATTTTTAAAAACAATTTGTGGATAAAATCATTAAACTGCCTCATCAAACAAGAAATTATGTTGCAGGAACCCTCAAGTGCATTAAAAAACATAAAGAAGGCTTCTGGACCCCATGTCATGAGCCACTGCACTTTTGTGCGCTACACATACTCCGTTCGCCGTCAGTAACATTTTGGCTAGTGACAACACTGGTGGAAACAGAATGATGTATGTCCCACACCAACAGATCGGTGATGCAGGGTGAGAAAGTATGGAACTTTTTTCGCCAAAGCATCACCAAAATATCAGGCAATATATACAAATATAAAACTGAAATCCCAAAGTTATACCCCTCCCCTTCTCCTCCACGTACTTTTGCCTATGTTGACATAACCATGTTCATCCCCCTGTTAAAACTGTCCCCTTTTTATGTGTTTTCTTTGACCAAGCATAATCAATACCCACCTTTGATAAGCAAGTGGTCCCCTCCCCTGGTAAATTAGAGTAGAGTATAACATCTAAATGACAGAGTTGATCCTTTTAGGTTAATCATTTGACTGATGAGATGCATTCTGAAAAGTTGGGGATTTCCCCCCTCAATGTTGTACTACTTCTTTGTGTGTTAATGTGCAAACATAACCTAGATTTGGATTGAATTGTTCAAATTTGATGACAAAAATGTAAGGTTAAAACAGGCTTCTTTGAAAAAAAATCTAAGAGACACTTTTTCATTTTTAACATAGCATTTTGCAGTGGCAATTGACAAAAAAAACAATGGAGGGGTCAAAAGGGAGGACTATCATTTTTTGGAAAATTAAACCCGGGTCGCAGGATTGGCAGGCGAGTGACTCAACCACAACACCGCGAGTGCTGGGCTGCCCAGGCTGAATGTTCTATGAATATCTATACCTGGGGGGTGGGGGTGGTGGGGGGGTATTGCGTTGCGGCATATGATAGACACAGGTGGCTGGCCGTATGATTTTTTAAGACGAAGTGGTGTTAGGGTTATAGTTTAAAGGCATATTATGTGATCTTTTCCAGGGGCCGCCATCTATCTATGATTATTTTTAGAAAGTACATTTTTTTTACAGATTTACATTTCTGATCATAAATCATAAATATATCCTGAGTTACAGAGCGATATGATTCCTAATTACTTCAAAATCATGGGTTGTAGGGTTGAAAACAGATTGTTCAATTTTCACTCTATTTTCACTCTAAAAAACATGATTTTGAAGTAATTAGGAATCGTATTGCTATGTATCTCGGAATATATCATTTATGATCAGAACTTTAAATCTGTAAGAAAATCTGCTTCCAATTTTGTTTCGAAGATTGAGGGCAGTCCCCGGGAAAAGATCACACAATATCCCTTTAGGGAGCGTTCATAAATACTCTGGTAGGGGGGGTTGGGCAATTCAGGGGGGGATCAAAAAAATAATAAGCCTCAAAAAGGGGGGATCAAACAAAACAAGTTGCCGATAAGGGGGGGATCAAACAAATTTCTAATGTAAAAAAGCCGCAAAAAAGCCTTCTGGCTACGACTATGTTTAAAGGCTGATGGAAGTTTAGATATTCAAAACAACTCATCAGTCATAATCCGTTATTACCCCACCAAACCTACAAATGTAACAGAAGTGTGGTTTGGCATATGGGGGGGGGGGGGGGGGGGGGGGGCGGTCAAAATAAATTTCAGACCCTGAAAGGGGGGATCAATAAAAATAAGACTTTCTCGAAGGGGGGATCATTTTTTTTTTAATGCCCGGGATGCCAATTTGCCCACCCACCCCCACCAAAGTATTTATGAACGCTCCCTTAAATGGCCTTATAAATATGCAGTTGTGTTACAGGCCCCTTTCAAAGCTTGCAAAAACTGTGCCAAACTTCACCTTCTTTTCTTTGACAATGTGCCAATATTGATTCCAAATCGTCCTACTTATATCTGAATGAACCCTTGGGCTGACATGCTTCGCTCTTCAGGCGATGGTGGTATAGCATACATATTCAGTTCCAAATTGGCGAGAAATATTTGTTTTTTATCTCTCTACGCAAAAAGTAATCCAAGTGTACGCGCACAATCACTTCACGCATATGATGCACAGTGCGCATGATGCCTTCATACGCGCCCGCGTCTCTCTGTATGCATTCGCTACCGTGAGAATGCTTTGCCAATTTGGATCAGATCAAACTATTATAACACTTTTCAAAATCTTCAAAATCTCCCATTAGGTAACAAAAAACCTGTTCAACTTGTGGATGCGGTCCTCTCGGGTAGGGTCAGTTGGTCGGGCCATACAGATTATTTCATATAATGGAGAGCGACATTCTGAAATGTTTCCAAAATCTGTAAAATGTTGTTATTGTTATATATACATCAACGCCACGATGGGGGTAGGGGGGGGGGGCATAAAATGGCATTTTCTCACAAAACTAGGTTAAACTAGACCAAATTTGACAAATTTAGCATAAAACAGCGCACATTTTCATACTAAATGTTACAATTTTAGCGTAAAACGGCACAACAAATTGTGCACATCTTCTATTCTTCATGCCCCCTAAAGAAATTCTTGCCTCCCTTTTTCCCAAAAAAATTATGATGCTGCCACCATTGCTCAAATTTTCAAGAAAAACAACCTGAGAGATTTGTCTACAATGTATACCCATAGAACAGAGTTTTAAGCTTTTTTCATGGCCTAATCAATATGTATTAAATCAGGCAAACCTAATAAATTGCAGTAATAAAGTTGTATACCATGCAGCGGTGTACAAAGTAGGCTTTTAGGGCATGGCTTTGTTTAGCTGTTACATTTGGCGTAGCTTTTACAACAAAACTGGGGCTGAATCGCTGCTTTCATTAACACACTTTGACGCTATACAACAAGTTACGGTTACCATGGCAACCAATTCGCTCACGTTTATTTTGCGCACCGTTCGATATTTTGAGTGAAATCCTGGTGTGTTAAATGGGCTATACAGAATTCCTAAAGAACTAGAGCGCTGATAACCCCAGGGGAGTACTCATGCATACAAATTTCAAGTGTCTAAGTGAATGTACCCTTATATTGTGGATTCTAAAAGAACAACAGTTTTCATGAGTTACATATATGTTGAATGGAACATTATATGATGTTAAACCTTAAATAACTCACTTTTTTTCCTTTGCTTAATATCCTCATCTCGCACACCCCATCCTGCCCAATCCCATCATGTAAGCCCCACATCTTACCCCTACTACAAAGTCCCTGGTAATGATGGTGTATACAATACAAGAAACCGTGTGTACCAAACTGCCTTCACTTTGACTCACATATTTGACCATTTCATTTTCACCCTTGACACAATATTATATTATGAATCATATAAATGTTCAAACAAAGGATTTCAAAATCAAATATTAGAGCTGTTTATACACAGGCGAAAGACATACAGTATGACATCAGTTAGGGAACATTTAATATTTAATATTGAATATAAATATTCAAACATTCAATATATGTGTTACATGACTGGTATATCATTCCTCAATGATATGTCATCCATTCAATTAAGGTTGGTGTCAACCCTGTTTGGCGCCAAATTTATCAAGCACTGTAACTTTTAAATTATAAATGTGATGTACATAAAAGTATACATTTTTTGTAATGAAATGAGTCAGAGAATCCATTTTTGGTATCAAATTTTACTAAAATTAGTGATTTTTACATTTTTTGCCCAAAAATCACCTTTTTGGCGTCAAAAATTTTCAGACAACCTAACAATATCAGTTTTTGATTAAAAATTCCAAAAGTTCACCAAAATCATCTAAAGTCAATTATCTAGGAGCGAATTTTTTTTTTTGGCTTAAAATTTGTTTGTTTTGAAAATATTGACCAAAAAGTGCCAACAAAATGTTTTTTATCTCAAAAATTTCATTTTTGGCACTTTTTGGTCAATATTTTCAAAACAAACAAATTTTAAGCCAAAAAAAATAATTTGATTCTTGTAGCCTTCTGTGCTCACCTCTTATTTCTCCAATTTTCAAAAATGATACTGACCGTACCTTTAATGGTTGATAGGCCAAATTATATATTTATCCACTAAGTCAATTCAAAGTGTCTTACCCTCATAAACTTAAATATAAAAAAGAGCCTCAGCCCTCACCATTTTCCTAATGCTACTGAAAGATGCTGGCATTATAGTTTTGCATAAAAACAGCCATATTTAGTAAAAAATAACAAACACCACCTCTTTGCCAGCGTGACAAGAATCTAATAATTGATTTTAAGTGGCACCTTTTTTTTCATGCAAAAAAATGGGATTTTTAACCGCCTAAATCATGAAAATCACATTTTTTGGCACTTTTTGGTCTATAACTCAAAAAATAAATAAGATATTAAAAATAATAAAATAACGCTCCTAGGGAATGTTATCAGGATTATCATAAAACTAGTATGACAAAATTTAACAAAATATATTTTGAGTTATCTTTTCCAAACCTAAAATGGGTCAAAAAACGTGTTTTTTATAATTTTTTCCAAAATGGTCAATTTCATTATCATGGTTGGATTCATTGAACCCTTTTCTGCAAAAAAACTGTATACGTTTATAGAGATTAAATGAATATTGAAGAAGTTACGGCAGTTTTACGGAGGTTGTACCTGAGAGTCCACACCCTCCTTAATACATTGATTTCCTAATTATTTTCAAAAGTAGGTTTCATGGGAAAACTTGCTTAAAACTTGTCAGCTATTAGGCAACAAATAACCATACCCTGCTCTACCGTCCCGACAGACCACCTTTGTGCACATTTTCTCCCCCCCCCCCCCTTTTTTGAAATATTTTGAACATGGCCGACAAGTAGAATTGCCCGACAGCGTATTGTCGGTTATATCAAGTTTGATATTTTGTTGCTCCAGTAGATTGGGAAGTTTCAGACTCTGTGGCAATTCTCAAAAGTTGACAGCCTGGTTAAACGCCCGACCGACCAACCGACCCTACCTAAGAGGCTCGTTTGCCCATAGAGCAGGGTGTTTTTGCGTTGCCTTATCGCACATTTTTCAGAAGTAGACAAGCGGTACTTTTTTAAGCGATGCGTCACATTTCGTCGCTATTCTTTCAAAACCTTGTATGTTTTTCGGGCCTTCAGCATGTATAAAGTAAAACTGCCCAACGGTTATGCATAGGAAAAATTGCTTAATAAATTTTCCGGGGCAAGAGAACTTACAAGGTTTTGATAGATGTGATTTTGTCACTTAAAAATGTTTAGAGCAGAGAAGCCCCTAAAGGTCATACATAAGAAGTATTACTTTATACATGCCGAAGGGCTGGATGGAGATACAAGGTTTTGAAAGAATAGCCACGATATAATAATGCGTCACATATAATAGAATACACATCAATCAACAATACACATCAATCAATTCAGTAATTAGAATGACTAGAATCTTTGTACAAATAAACTGAATTATTCATAAATGAAATGATATATAAAACACCGCAGATGATAATGATAAAACTCATATGATAATGAAAACATGTAACCATGGTAATATGAATAGTTGGGTTCCTTATACCAGACAAACTGAATGGCCTTCACCACATGGAGTATTTCTTAGCAATATGGCGCATCATCTACCATTTTTAAGATTATAGGTGACAAAAAGCAACCCAAAAAATATTGCAAAGAAATTGAAATGGAAAGTGTTTCTATCCTCAAAATGTGCATAATATGGGTTGGTCAGACCAATATAAAGGGCATTTTTGTCCTTATGTCATACTTCAGAGAGTGCCTTTCTTATCATATTTGGCTTAAAATGGATGTAACTTTTGCAATCAAATTATTGATCGATCAATATCGATAAAAATCAATCAATATCAATCAATCGATCAAAATTGTGGAACCAGGTCCTGTTTGCTCTGAGGGATTCGAGACTCTGGAAGGTATATTTCGTCGCGATTCTTTCAAAACCTTGTATGTTTTTACGGCCCTTCAGCATGTATAAAGTTAAAACTGCAAATAGTTATGCATAGGAAGAGTTGCTTTATATATACATGTTCCGGGACAAGAGAACTTACAAGGTTTTGATAGATGTGATTTTGTCACATAAAAATGTTTAGAGCAGACCGCCTAAAGGTCATACATAGGAAGTATTACTTTATGCATGCTGAAGGGCTGGATGGAGATACAAGGTTTTGAAAGAATAGCGACGATTTGCTACCTTTAAGATATTGACCATAGCTCCATTGTTGCTTATAGCTACACACTGCTAGAGGCTGATGAGTTTGGTTTATCTATTGTTACCAAAATCTCATTTTTTCCCTGTAGGAAGCTAATTTTTGATACTATTGTTACTGCTAAAATTACCAACAGCAATTTTAAAATAATTGTTAATCTAATTTGAAATATCAAGATTTCAGTCTTTGTTAATAACATAAAGTGGAACTTTACATGCAATATGCTTTGAGAAGGTCAAGCCAATATATATATTTTGAAGTTTGTACAGATATGGGAACAGTTTTCATGTGCTCTTTGAGATAAAGTTGCCTCACAATAAATGTGACCAGTCACATCACATCAAAAGTGGGCTTTTCTAAATGAACATTTTGATTTGATTTCCATGCTAAGGTGTATTACGTCAGCTGTAGGGGGGGGGGGGGGGGGGGGGGGGGGGGGGGGGGTCAAGGAAGTGAGTGCTGTAATTATTGAACTATTAATCAAATGCATATAAAAGTATACATTTTTGAAAGGAAATGGATCAAAGAATCCAAATCCAAAAATCACTTTTTGACCCAACCTTTTTTTTAACAAAGCTCACAAAACTTAATTGTGGGTAAAAAATGCCAAAATCACTTTATTATGATGAAAAGATACTAACTTATGGACACATTTCTAATTTTTAACCTAATCTAATATTTTTTGAAATTTTGACCAAAAAGTGCAAAAAAAGTTTTATATACATTTGAGTCATAGTTCAATAATTACAGCACTCACAAAATTCAAAAAGTGACTTCCTTGAGCCCCCCCCCCCCCTTTTGTCACCTGCTTTTAAATGATGGGAAAAAAAGGAAAAAAAGTTGACTTGCTCTTTCCAACCGACCCGAATTTTCTGAAATCTAGGGTCGCTATTTTTTATTTTTTTCAACAAAAATTCTTTTTTTAAATTTTTTTTTAACAAAATTGAAATCAGCACACAACAATAAAGAAAGATAAACGTATTTTTGAGTAGTATCTGCCTATTTAAAAATCATAAAAAAATCAACAACAACAACAACAAAATCTTTAAAACGTGTTTTTGTGTAGTATCTCCCTGTAAATTTTTTTTTATTTTTTATTTTTTATTTTATTTTTTTTAAAAATCCGACTGTCCGACCCATTTGTTGGCCTGATGGACAAATATCAAAATTGAAAACTGCCAACATGTGACTGAATGTCTATGTTATTTGAGGTCAAATAACTGCTACAGATTCTGAAATTTCTAAACATGATATGAGACAATGATCCCCACATGAAATGTCAATGGAAAATGTTTAAGGGGGCTGTCAACCCTAAATACATGAAATTTATCAAGCGTTGTAACTTTTGAACTATTAATAATAAGACACAATTTTGATATCAAATTTCACTAAAAATGTTGATTTTTTAAAATTTGACAACATAATCACTTTTTTTGACTCAACATTTGTGTCAATCGTAGCAAATTAACTCTTTGGTAAAAAATGCTGAAATTGCACCAAAATCATCTAAAGACATTTCCCTAGGGATGCTTTTTTAGTTTTGACATAAAATGTTTAGTTTTTAAAACTTTGACCAAAAAGTGCCAACAACTAAAATGATTTGTTTATGAAAGTTACAGCGCTTGATAAATTTCATGTTTTTTGGATTGATAGCCCCCTTAAGATCAAAGAAGATGGAAAAGAGAAAGCAAAAGATACCATTATTAGTTCTGTGATAATAGTAATACAAAATATCTAAACACAACAGAGAAAATACTATGTTAGACTGGGGACACACTAGAATAAAGATGGGGTATATTATATTAGATAGATGGGCCACCAAGTGCTCTATATGATCCGCATGAAGTGCTGGTTAGTTCAAGTTAGTAAGCCATGACAGGTACAAGGCAGGCAGTCACTTCCTCCCATGATGCATAGCAAACTAGCCATCCCCCAATGCCCTCTGTGAGTGCAATGAAAAACAATCTCTGCAACTTCACCACACTGCAGTCGCTATATAGTAACCACCATGCACGTACAAATCCCTTGGTGTTGATAGTTTTACCTTGTGCAGAGGTGGTCCTTGTCTTTGAAGCCTACGCGCCAGGGTGTTCCCCTGGGACGATGAAAATGACGACTCGCTGGTTGAATACTTCTTGAAATTGCGGGTGGGGCTTGCCGAGGAGACGATGCTGACGCTGTCGGCGTACGACGACTCCGTCTCATCCCCTTCCCCCTGATGGGGCACTGTTGAGGATGAGTGGGGTAGAGCCCCATTGGTGGCCTTGCCGTTACGTTCCTATATCACGTACATGTAATATGTTATCATGACTATATGGGGAGTATGGGACATGAACAAATGACAAAATATGTAACCAACACACACAATGGTGAATCATTTTGTATTCTATTCAGTAACAAAGATATTTGTCATACACTACAATTTTTAGAGTTATTTATACAAACTTAAACAATTGTATTGAATATTATAGTAGATTCATATACTTAATCCACGGTACCATTTCAGAGAAGATAATAGACCCTATTCATGCGGCAGCCATTTTCAAAAAAAATTGCCACCCAAGCCTTGTTCCCGTTATGTTTACCTGCGCCTTCGTGTCTTCTATCGCATTGCGCGAGGATCAGTACGCCACACGCGCTGGTACCACGCTTCCCTCACGGTTCTATCGAGTGCTCCAAGGCGCAGATAGACCAAACGGGAACGAGACTTGGGTGGCAAATTTTGGAAAATGGTTGCCGCGTGAATAGAGTCTATAAGTTCTGATTGAAGAGGGCAGGCGGTGGTGCGATGAAATCTTTATCTAACCATTGACACATATGGTTCTATGCTTAATGGGTCTTATCACATCATATCGTAGATAGTTTTTGTTCAAAAATAGAGACAAAGATCTCTGCTAAGAGTGTATGAATAAGGATCAAATTAGAAAGAAAATCCTTATTCATACACTCTTAGAACCAATCGATAGCAAGAAACTTAAGTATGCGGCTTGCATTGAAAGTGTCTAATGCACTTCGCGTGTGCGCCGCCATTCAATGTGAGCACCACACGCTTTTGTTTTGATTTGTTGTTCAAGCATCGCGGATTCGCCAATTTACACTGCGGGTGTTAGCAAAATTATTAACATGTTATTATTCGTAGAAAATATGCCAAAATTCCGGTTTCTGTATTTGATCCTTGGGTTAGCTGGTTAATTTTAAGATTCAGACAGTTATTAAGCTCAAATAAGGGTTTTTGCCAATACTATCACTGACATTATGAATTGTGTCAAGGCAACGAAAAAAGAAATGGAACTCTCAGGTCGGGTTGGTCAGTCTGGCATTTTTCTTCTACTTTTTTTTTTCTCCTTGAAAATGACCGTAAAAATTACGAACAATCTGTAAAAATTCAAAACGAATAGTAAACATTTTGCCATTTTGGGTCAATATTTATTTGCATGCGAGCAATTTGTCCACAGATTTCTAAAAAATGGTTCAGTCAGGCCCGTACAACAGGGTTTCTTTTTTTCGTCACCTCAGGTAAATTTGTTAACATTACTGGAAAAAGCATGCAGGTACTAACTAAACAGAGGGGAATATTAGTGAGATTCCTGGTTTGCGATTAGCGGCCATTTTTGGAGGGAATTCTTAACTCTATTCAAGTATAAATTGGCTTTAAGAATTATGTAATTTGTTCATGTAATCTTAACATTTCAAGTAAAGATTGTACTGATTTAGAGGTTATTCACCAGGTCGTATTGAATGAAGTGTGTTGTGGGTCCGAACTGTGCTACAAACACGTTTCTAAAATGGCAGCTAATTCAAAATACAGGATCTCTTTAAAGTAGCTGCCTCGTGTAATATAGCACCTTGGTATTAACACTAAAGGAAACATCAAATGGCAGCTACTGAATTATACAAAGTTCATCATGTACAAACCAATACTACGATATGTATCATATGCATAGCTTGAGTTGCTTACCCCGTGTATACTAGACGGCGTTAGGCTGAGTCCACCAGTAGCACCAATAGTATGGGTGGGAGTCGTAGCCTGTATATACCTATCAATGTCTTCATCTTCACGGGTGAGTCCGTCATCTTCAGTAGTGGCAGGTTCCTGTGGTGGAAATTAAAAGGTAAATTATTTATTATAGAGACGTGTGGGATGGGAGGGATGGGTGGGGGCGGGATGGGATGAGAGGGGGTAGGGATGGGGTGGGGGATGGGACATGATGGGATGGGACAGGACGGGACATGATGGGACAAGACGGGACATGATCAGATGGGATGGGACAGGACGGGACATGATGGGAAGGGATGGGACAGGACATGATGGGATGGGACCGGATGGGACATGATAGAATGGTATGGGACAGGACAGGACATGATGGGATGGATGGGATGGGACAGGACGAAACAGGTTTTGATGGGACGGGACATGTTTGGATGGGACAGGACAGGGTGTAATATAGGACGGAGCAGAAAGGGGCAGGATCGGATGGTGGAAGTGGTATGACGGGACAGGACGGGATGGAACAGGATGGGACGGGACGGACAGCACTGGATGAAAAGAGGAGAGGAGGTGAGATAGGAATTGGGAGAGAGGTGGTGAATTTTGGAGGTGTGGTATGAATTGATTGCAGATAAAACTAACATAGAGAGAGGGGAGCTGAGATTGGCGGAAGTAGGACCATATAGAGCCATGGGGTAAAATGCTAAAAAAAAAGGACGAGATAAAAAGAAGAAGCTCTTACTACCCTCATAAAATCTTAACTCTTAATTATACCCCCCTATAAGACTGCTATCCTTTTATATGATAATGGATCGTACAACTATCTATAGAGGATATATATCAAAACAAATTACGGATGAAGTTGATGCCGTCCACGCTGATCCAGTAGATGTCGTCCACGCTGATCCAGAAGATGACAAAGACAACAGGCTTTCTTCCGGCTCTAAAGATTGGGAGATCGTCTCTGACAAAATCACAAAATCTGAGCGTCTATGCAGCGCCCTCTCTGGCCACTCTATTGATGACACGTCTGGTAGCTCAAGAACTTGTGAATTAGACACCATGAGAAGTAGACAATTTACAAACGATGATACATCTTCCACGTCCAATCTACATGTAGGCATCTTGATGATAAGTCTGTCCAACACCTTAAGTTTGTCAGGTCATGAATTATCAGTATTTTTTCTCTCTCCGAGACACTGCCGATGAATTGACATTATGCAGGCATTAGACATTTTGCTTGTTCCTTGTTCAAATCAAATCCATCCATTTCAAATGTCCATCAGAGATCTCCTATCATAGATCAAGGCAGCATTGTATTACAGCAATCTGAGCTCCTCATAAAATTGTGTATCAATGGTTGCGTGCCAAAAAGCCCTTTGTCCACTATAGGTGTGATGTATGTCTATACTGAGTAACTGAGATAAATTTAAAGTATATATTGGAGGATAGCTATTGCATATATAGCCTTTTCACACTGACATCAGAGATCTCCTCTCATAGATCAAGGCAGCATTGTATTATAGCAGCTCCTCATGAAATAGTGTATCGATGGTTGCGTGCCAAAAGTTCCGTTGTCCACTACAGGTGTGATGTATGTCTATACTGAGTAACTGAGATAAATTTTAAGTATTTATTTGGATGCAGATATAGCCTTATTTCACACTGACAACTTGTGGAGTGAAAAAGACTGTAATAGATGCCAATGCCATATACTTGTTGTGCTAACACAGAGCAGAGAACACGAGTAAATCAAACTCCCTATTTGATTCACAACAGTCTGTTCTTTCACCCAAAGGCTCAATCAGGTGCACTGCAGAACAAAAGATTAGGTATAAAAATAGATGGATGGATGCAAAGCAAAGTATTACATAAAAAAGATCAGTGCTGAGCTTACATAATACCTGAGAATACAATACCTATAAATATAAGTGCATGGATTAAGGCACTCAAGAGAGAAGTCATAACAAAGCATACAATTACTAACTGATATCACCTAAATACTACAAGGTTATGTGCATGACCAAAATATGGATTTTCCTTAAATTTCGTTTGGAATGGTGAAAGGTCTTATGATATAGGGGAATATGGGGCAAATGAAGGATTTTGTAATTGTATGGGCATACTGCTTTCTTTTGAACAGTACAACTTTTGTTGATACTTGACATAATTATATCCTTACCTTCTACATATCCAAAACAAAACATTTGGAACTTTAGGGTATTTACACATGTGATTTTCTCCAGACCTTTGAGGCCAACTCCTTGAGTGACTGATTGAAAATTCCCAGATAGTATGGGCGATATATGAAGATGGGTTTAGATCATGTTAAATGTACTTTATATGATTGACAGATTTGCTAAATTGGGACATTGGTGGTTTGGATTTGCGATCAATATTATCATTTAAAGAATGCTTCAACTTAAATCATTATCACGGGTATTCATTTGGTAGAGTTACTAGTTTGGTAGAGTTTCTTATTTTATCTAAAGACACTCGTCTACTTGTAGGACCCGAACGCCGTAATATTTGCGAATTCAAAGATACTCGCTGGCTACAGAAATCTGTGTAATGGCTAAAACAAAATGCAGTTTTGCCTTTTTTTCTGAAATGTATTGGAGTTATTGATTATTATGACAAATGGTGGTATGTTTTAAATCGACAAAGTGCTACATCATTTGTTGGGGCAAGCGGGCTGAAGGGGAATGGGGCAACTGGTCCGCCTGCAAAAACTTAATCAAAATTGTAAAATTCATTTTGAAAATTAGTTGTTAGTGTCAATAAAACATGACTTGGTATTGAAATGTGAATAGAATATGAAATAATTCACATTCTTTCTAGTTCTTAGACATTTTGGGGCATTTCGGGTCTAATACCACTATTTCTGCTATTGAATGATTACAATATGACATGAAATTGCTTTAGAATGGTTTAAAACCTTGGTATTATGAATTACATCTTTATTATATTTTGAATGGTGTCTGTAAAGGTATTTGCTATGACGAAATATCATGATTTATGTATTTTATCCACTGCTTTTTGTGTATATTAACCGTTGGGTCATCATTGTCATATTGACTAACTTCCCCATGAAAATGGCTAAATATCAAGATGGTGTATTATAAGTACTAAATGATGAGTATATGAAGTAAATAAAATCATTAAAGAAATGGGTATATATAGACAAATGTATGGGGCATCTGAATAACACAACCATGTATCCATTTAACTAGGTTCATACCGTTTTATCTAATAAATGTGCAGTCATATTGATTTCATGGGGTCACTTTTCGTACAGCGAAACCACACACAAATACAACAAAATTGATGCTGTGTACTGGCATAGGATGCATCTCAACCAACTGTTGTGTGTCTACTGAGCTAACTTGAGCTGTGTATAACGTATGAATGCCATACCGGTGTCCACATAAAGCTTAAGTAATTCTCTTTCTTAAAATCTACATTTTATATTTTTAGAAAAATATATGCCCGCGTCATTTAATATTTTACTTTTGCCATCCTATTATTTCACGATTCCCCACACAGTAAAGAATAACAACATGATTGTCAAACTCACCAAGTGCACGCGTTTTTACGGGGCATGTAAATTCAGCTCGCTGTATCTCTGGAAATAAATAAGGTACACATCTCTTACCAACGCCATATCGTACACTTGGTGTTTGAAACTTGTCCATGTTAAATATATTTTGATTGGTTGAGAAAAGCCCACGTCATTTTTACTTTTCCGAATGGACGAATTACGGAATCGGTACCAAAATCTTACGGTCGAGCATAGGCCCATTGAGTTCACACACAAACACGAATGCGAGCAGTGAGTTCATTACTCGTCGTTCTATTGATAACATTTCACTGTTTTCATCTATTTTTGAACAGTATGACTTAACATGAAGTTTATTAATAATATAAAGATACTATTTGTCAAATATCAGTTGTCAGAGAGTGATGGAAAGGGAGATGGAGATATTATCAGGGCATTTCATGACTTCAGAAAAATCAAAATCTTACGCGTAGGAATCTACGTGAAGCTAATCGATATCCCCACAGACGCCCGTAATAATTTGTTTACACAATGGCAGATAGGAAATAGCTAGTGATTTGCGTGTATTTAATAGGCTCTGTTAGGTGAGCTTTTTCAGCCAAACAAATCCATATGCGAAAATTTCGCTTGCTTTGTATACACCATTAGTATACTGCTATTTACACGTTAACCACGAAAACTGTATAAAACATGGGTTTCATGAGACATGTATCCTTTTTACATGTTAAATAATATGGAAATGTGTTTGTAAAGAAAATACTGCCTAGTTTCCGTGTTGTCATTCACTGATTTCTGTGTATTCTAACCGTTGGAACATAAAGGACCAGTTGCCCCAATGATGGGGTAACTGGTCCATGCCAAGTAAAGTTTTCAGTTAGTGGTAATTGGCCTCTTCTTTAGATATTTTTAAACATTGATTATATGTTATATGTAAACAGTTCCATGGGTGATATTTTCATAGCAATTCCATATATATTTACACGAGCTTTAATCTTTTATATCATTAAATATGCTTAACCGGACCAGTTGCCCCATCCTCCCCTATAACATATTGAAATGCATTTTACAAATTCAAAAAAACCTTTGTTGCCATAGCAACACCCACTTGTATTTGGGGCTATTTTGGATAATTTTGCCCATTTCTAAGATTTGTTTTGGTTACAATATGCCCTGTTCTTCCAATACAAGCTACTGATATCAAATAAAGGACTTTACTTGTCAACTTTATTTTGTATCTAGCTATTTTTGGCTCTGGCAACACTGGTAGTTTTAAAATATTGGAATTTTGTTTTTTTACTCAAATTTGGTGCTAAAAAATCAATTTGCAGGCTGGGCATTCATATTTGTTTACTTGTTGGTTTTGAATATCATAGTCATTACCCCTTTCAATTCTAGAAAGAACTGCTTGGGTAATTATATACACAGAGAAAACGATGTACAAAATATCGCTGTTCAATTTCGGTTGTACACTTTTTCAAACAACAGATGTGTAAAAGTTATACATCGTTGTTTAAAGAAGACAACATTTTTTTAAACAGGTGTTGTTTACAGTATAAAGAACGCCGTTCACATCAATACAAAGTGATCTTGAACAACGTTGTTTACTTGTGACGTCACAAGTCACGTGTCACAATGATTCGTTTGCGATATGCTTCAAATTAATGGCCGCCGTATTTCATTCGGTAAACAAATTTCGATTTTAAATCATAATTTTAAAGATTTTGCTGACAAGATGGGGAAATACAATCAAGAAAATAATGAAATATGATGACCAAAGAACCGATATAGTTTGATGATAGACGGCGAAGATGGATATTTTTTGCACAAATATAATTTTAATTTCGCGATTTTGCTCCACAGACAGAAGGCATCCGAATTCGACAGTTCTGCCGTTCTGTCTGTGTACTTCAACACAAGAAATTCAAGTCTTCAAATCGTGCTGGAATTTTAAACAACTACCATTAAACAACCATTTTTTTGGTACCACCCGGCGTGGAAGTTTTTTGATGAAAAAATGGACCCAATACATACAGTCTGGGCTATACACTGCCCAGAACTGTGTGCCAGAGCCGTGGTGAAGTGTGGAATCCCTCGCCTGTGGTGCGAGAGGTCCCTGGATCAAATCCCGGGGGGATCGGGGGGATATTTTGGTCGATTTTCCGCGTTGAAGAAAAAATTCTGAAAAAAGTGGGGGGAAGTGTTAGGGTTAAGATTCCAGATGTGCTTGCTAAGGCAAAAATAATAAATTGTAATGTTGTCCTCGACCGCCCGCTCCGGATTTAGGGCCGCTCCGATTGGTTTTTTTTCTTCTTTTGTAATTTTTTTTTTTTAAAAATCAAGAATTTTTTTTTTTTTTTTCAGATTTTTTTTCAGATTTTTTTTTCACATTTTTTTTTAACAGTTTAAATGGCATTGAATATTAAATTAAGTGTTTATAACATATATGTGCGACTCTCATCTCAGAGTGATTTCAACTTCTTGTTGGCTAAACTTTGAGCTTCCGCTGGTAAAATAAAATTTTAAAAAAATAAAATAAAATTTAAAAAAATCCGCCCGCCCACCCCTCCTCTCTGAAAGCTGTGGAGGACAACGTAACAATTTATTTTTTTTGGCCTAATGATGATCTTAACTCCTCAAAAAGAGTTTGGAAACTTTTTTCAATCGCCAAATTTCCAGATATTTTGTAATGTATTCAAATTGTGTTTCCTCTCTATGAAAAGCTGTTGTGTTCCTCATTCCAACGATACCTCATGTGCTCAAAAAGTCAAATAGAGCATCACTCTACACTGTAGTTGTCAATGTAACACTTCAGTGATAAGACGACACAGTTGTTCTGTTGAGCACTTCAGTGATCAGACGACACAGTTGTTCTGTTGAGCACTTCAGTGATCAGACGACACAGTTGTTCTGTTGAGCACTTCAGTGATCAGACGACACAGTTGTTCTGTTGAGCACTTCAGTGATCAGACGACACAGTTGTTCTGTTGAGCACTTCAGTGATCAGACGACACAGTTGTTCTGTTGAGCACTTCAGTGATCAGACGACACAGTTGTTCTGTTGAGCACTTCAGTGATCAGACGACACAGTTGTTCTGTTGAGCACTTCAGTGATCAGACGACACAGTTGTTCTGTTGAGCACTTCAGTGATCAGACGACACAGTTGTTCTGTTGAGCACGAAATAGTGGCAATTTTGGCACATTCAGATTGTGACCTCCCTATGTTCTCCGGCAAGTTGCTGCGCACTGCAACATTCCTTTGTGGTACATTTTATAGTTGTGCCTTTGTGGCCCCTCATGCGTACTGATCCATAGAGATAGCTAGCAGATTAATATACCAATCATCATTTCCATTTCAGAATTATAGAATACCTCACTACCTCAGGTTTTCAATGTTGGTAAATACCCAATACAGGGTGATCAACACCAAAAATAGTAGGGTATTCTAAATAATATCCATATAATGATGTGACAGAGACCCATATATAAAGACGTTTCGACTCACAATGTCAAATTCCTCCTCCTCCTCCGCCCCTGCGACCTCAAACCAAACCCACGAATCCGAACAATCCAAGTAGCACCAGTCCTCCACCATCACGTGACGACTACATTAAATCCACGACAAACATGAGTCACCCACGGCTGGATCACACACACACATGAGAATGAACTTATAACCAACCACACATAGGCCACACATCACAACATCTCTATCAGCATTCGTAACTTTTGTAGTAAGATCACGTTCCAAAAAAATATGTTTTATTTATTCAATGTTTCTTTCATCGTTATTATTCTTAGGCAAACAGTGTGCGATTTGCTCACTCATTGATTTTAATGTTGGCACTACATATTACATACTTGACACAGTAATATATATAAACAACACTTGACTGAATACATAGTACTTAGAGGTCTTAGTAGGGTATAAGGATGTCAATAATGCTATGTGATGTTGATCAGGTGGATTAAAAAGTTATTTTAGGAAGTTGTTGTCAGTTTCAATCCAAAAAGTTGAATGAATTATCTTAAGGGGGTGGGTGTGAGGGAATATTCACCCCTAAGGGGGGTGGGAGGCACTCAACTTATTGTGGTTAGGGGTGTGCCGTCTACAGTCGCATAAACGGGGCTTTGGAGCAAACTTTTGACGAAAAATGAGGTCTTAAGAACTGATTTTCTAGGGTCTTTAGAACTGGTTTCCAACATCCCAATTTGTTGAGTAAGAACGCCAGTTTTTCAAAAGTTTTAGAACGCACATTTGTAAAATAGTCGGGGCTTTGGAAGGCAAACGTTCATGGTTTTTTGAATTTTCAATAAAATAGGGGTCTTAAGAGCTTGATGCAGGCTCAAAAGGGGTCTTAAGAGCTAGCAGAAGAGGGTGAACAAGGGAGTCTTCAGGGGGACATATACCTATACCCCCTTACCAATGTCAGTGGATGGGGAGACATGCATTTTAAAATTCATCTTATTGGCTCGGGCTAAACTGTGTGAGCAAAGTTTGGATATTTCGACTCCAAGCAATATTTTGTTCTATTAAACACTAGGAGATTTTTTGTGTGTGCATTAAATTGTCATTCATTATGCGTGGAATTCCATAAGACTCTTAACACTTTCCACGCGGCAGGCGTCTGCAGACGACATTTCGAAATTTCACAAAATATTTCAAAAATGTCAACATTATTGAATTTCATTATCATATTTGGAATCACCATGAGAAATGCATTGGATTAAGTACAAACATGCCTAGTATTGGTTCAGTAATCCCTGAGATAGGTCTTGAAAGTTTGGGAAGGTTTCTGAAAAATCTGTTTTGTGTATGGTAAAAATAATAGCCGCGTGGAAAGTGTTAATACATTTTCACTTGAAGAAAACAACACTGTTCCATGGAATTTCAAACTTTTTTATCTGGTAGGATTTAGGATTGATTGGCTGCGTAGGATTTTTAATTTTTTGTTCAAAATGTTCATGAAAATGTTGGTTAATTTTTCAACAACAAAAATATGTGCTTATAAACACCCTGAACTACAATCATAGAAAAAAGGTGTTCGAACACTGACCATTGTTTGCACCGTTTAATTACCCTATAGTACGCATTTTTAGAGTCATGTGAAAATACCAATTTGCATCTGCTAGCCTGAAAGCCCCCCTTCAATATACCCCTCCCCTCCCCCACCAATCAATGTTGCTAGGCCACGGGCTGATGTTTGGCAAGTTGGGCGACTCAACATTGATCAGGGGGGAAAGGGGGATGACTTTACATTAGGCCTACTAAGTGTTCGAACACTTTTTTCTAACATTGTAGCTAAACACAAATATTGTCTCCCTTTTTAAAACACTGTTTATACAGGGTATACTATTAGCACTTTCCATGCGACAGGCGTCTGCTGATTCCAAAATGTCACAAAATGTTTCAAAAATGTCACAATGTTTTAGTTTTATATTTAGAATCAACATGTGAAAAGCATTGAAATAAGTACAAACATGCCTAATATTGATTGAGCAATCCTATGGATAGACCTTGAAAGTTGGGAAGAATTCCTGAAAAATCTGTTTAAAGATTTTGTTATGGTTAAACCAATAGCCGCATAGAAAGTGTTAAGAACTCTCTTTTTGTTGCTTGTATTGACAAAAATTCACTATCAATCCTAACTGATGTCTTATCAATGGCCATAATGTCTGTGTATAAACTGCTCTAATATTTGATTTTGAAATCATTTGTTTGAACATTTATGATTCATAATTAATTGTGTCAAGGGTGAATATTAAATGGGTCAAATATGCGAGTCAAGGCAGTTTGGTACACTTCACCTATTTCTTATTGTATACACCATCATTACCAGGGATTTTGTACGGTTAGATGTGGGGCATATATAGGATGGGAATGGTATGTGCTGGGTGGGGTGTGCGGGATGGGGATATTAAGCAAAGGAAAAAAGTGAGTAATTTAAGGTTTAACATCATATATTCCAAATTGACATTTTACATACATTCAACTTATTTACTGGATGGTTGGGGTGGGGGCAAGGAAAGACCCCCCCCCCCCCCCGATTTATCTTACGGGGAAAATATTCTAAAATAAGCTAGCTATGTGAATGGTTTTTTTAGCTATGTACACTCCGGTACCTACACAAAACCTAGTGCATGTAGCATGGGGAGACACTTACATAGAGGTGGGCATCATGTTTTTTAGTTTTTTAATTGGTCACCCACAAATACATGGAAGGAGATTATCATCAGAATGTTTCTCCTTTTTTCCTCACTTTTTTCTCAATCATGTCTAATTGATATGCTGAAAAACAAACCTGTTCCACATTACCCTACCACAAAAATGTTACACCTTCTACACTTTTTTCAAACATGTTATCCACGGTTAGGCCAAAAAACAACAACAAAGTTGACTTGCCCTTTCAGGGTCAAAGTCAGGGTCGGACGGTCGGATTTTTTAAATTTATTTTATTTTTTATTTTGTTTTGAAATTTTTTGAAAATTTACTGCACAAAAACATGTGTTAAAGATTTTTTTTGATTTTTATTTTTTTTAAATTTTGTTTGTTTTCTTTTGATTTTTAAACAAGCAGATACTACTCAAAAAATGTTTTCATCTTTCTTTATTGTTATGCGCTTCTTTCGATTTTTTTTTTTCAATCTTTTTTTTTTGAAAAAAAAAAGAAGAAAAAAAAGCGACCCTAGATTTCCGAAAATTCGGGTCGGTCGGAAAGGGCAAGTCACCTCTTTTTTTTTGTTGCCTTACTAAGATGCAATACTTACACTGTGTACTTCATGCACCAATATTTCAGGACCGGGTCCCTGTTCCGATTCCCCGGCAGGTGGTCTCCCATCCACCGCAGTCTCCCTACTAGACGCATCATTGACGCGTTTCGCTTCATAGTTTGTTATTGCGGCTGCAACTTCTTTCGATGAGGGTCCCCCACCCCCAACACCAGCATCACTGCTGCTGCCAGTTGTCAACGAAGCTTTCTTCTGCGACCTTGTCGATCCCGACCGTGAGCGTGCTGGCGACCGTGTTGATCCTGATCGCGGCCGTGCCTTAGAACTGGACCTGGAACGTGTTGATCCAGACCGTGAGCCTGCCGGCGATCCGGTCCGTGAATGCGACGGCGAACGATGGCCGCTGGCTCTGTCTGTAGGCACTAGGTGATCTGTATAGATTTTTAAGTGGATAAATAAATAAAACAATCTCTGATTATTTAATGAGAACTTTATATGGTTGGGTAGGTATCAAATGTTTTCGGTGTCAGTAAAAGAACAAACAAATTGCAGCATCAAATGTAACACACAAACAAATGCATTGGCAGTGAAAGGTATTTATGAGTTAAGGCTAGTGTGAACACCCCATTACAGAATGATGGTGTATAATCAATAACCCTAACCCTACTACGTCTCACAGACACATCACAGCCAGCACCACTTGGCTTGTGCGCGCACAAGTTCTATCTCATGTAGCACTAAACTACGGGTATATATGGTCTCCGATTTTTTAGCCTGTGAAGCCCTCCCCCCCCCCCTCCCTCCTGTGTTATGCCAATGAGAAATCGCCAACGGTTCACCTTTACCATTACCCTTCAGGTTCTCCATGCATTGTATTTGTAGATATGTTGTTGCTCTCACTAAACTTTATTCAGTTTTTTTAAGACTCAAGATTTTATTATTGGATATATGTATCTGATAGCCTAATCCATACAAGTCATTGATGTCATGTATCAGTTCAATGGAATGTAGAATAGGTGAGTGCCAATCATGTTACAAACACCTTAAGTAGACCGTTCCTCTTTACGGATACACTTCATATATTCCATCGAATGCAATAGTATCTTTACTGAAAACCTTTCACTATCAACACCTCGTTAAGCTCAGTCGATAGAGCGCTCGCTTGTTACCAAACCAATATTTAATGGTAGTGGGTTCGAATCTGTCAAATTGGCCTATCTTATTATTCTCATTTGTAATTACTTTTATTAATGGTTGATTGAAAACTAACTGCCTTGCCAATTCTTCTAATGAAATGAATTGTGTTTAGATTTGATTAATGTAGTATTGTTTGTAAACCACACAATCATGACAATGTCACTCCTCCTATGTGATGAACACATCCCAATAGAGTACCGTGTAATGATATTCATCCAATGTAAATGTGAGGCATGACAGCACATGTTTTCAGACAATGTTAGAAAAAAGTGTTCGAACACTTAGTAGGCCTAATGTAAAGTCATCTCCCTTTCCCCCCTGATCAATGTTTAACAACTTTGATTGGTGGGGAGGGGAGGGGTATATTGAAGGGGAGCTTTCAGGCTAGCAGATGCAAATTGGTATTTTCACATGACTCTAATAACGCGTACTATATGGTAATTAAAAGGTGCAAACAAGGGTCAGTGTTCGAACACCCTTTTTTCTATGATTGTAGCTGTAAAGATAAGGCGTGTGGGATGGTAACAAAGCGAGAAATATTGCCGTGATTACTCATTTTTTCCACATGGCTTTTGGTTTTACCATACAAAACAGACTTTCCAGAAACCTTTCCAAACTTTCAAGGCCTATCCCAAGGATTACTGAATCAATACTAGGCATGTTTGTACTTATTTCAATGCATTTTACATGGTGATTCCAAATATTGTAATGAAATTCAACAATTTTGAATTTTGTTGTTGACATTTTTGGAATGTGGTCTGTTGACGCCTGCCGCGTGAAAAGTGTTAAGTATACCATTTTTGCATGTTTTGATTCACATAACGTATGTTACAAATTTGTGTATCCCCCTTCCCAAGAGTTGATTACCGTACTGGTCCGAGTATAGTCCCATGCCCGATTATAATCTCACCCTCTTACTTTTGAGAAAATTGAGGAATTCAAGGAAAATCCGTTTAAAATCCCATGTTAAATTTCGAACTTCCAAGTTCGAGGATGCCGCATTCATCCCCCTAAAATTAATAAAAAATATGGCAAAGTTATGACTTTTTCAACACATATTTTATTCTATTTAAAGTACTTGTATCATACTTCAATGCTGATTTAGTTGATGCAACTATCAACCTAACTTTTGGGATATTCAGATACATCTTTGCATTCATTCTGGAACTGTTATAAAATCCCATTGCTTCAATTCTATTGGCAGATAGCTTGGGAAAGTTTTGCCCTACATTTTGTTTTTTTGTAAACATGGAAATGTACTCCCAAGGTTCCAGTTTTAAAACCGGAAATTAAAATTGTGTGTGTAATTTAATGTCAACATTTCTTAAAATCAATAGAAAAATAGACAAATAAAGGCTTTCAACAGAATTGACTGCCATACTTATCATAGAGAGGTTTAAGCATGAAAATATGATCAAACCATGAATTATTTAATGTTTTAATATTTCCAAGATGGCGGCTACCATTGGCTAACATGTGCTAAAAAGATCGAAAATTACGTTTTACAACCAAGAAAAAACCCCATTAAACTAGCATTTTTTATATTTAAGTAATAAATCCATGTAAAGTAAGTCTTCAAAATACTTTACATCTGAGTAAGTAAGCTGATTTTCCTTCTTTTTTTTGTTGCCGGACACACATTTGTCTGATCACAATCCCACCCCTAATTCCGATATTTTAAACCAGTGGGACTATACTCGGACCACTACGGTAACCCTTACGGAGTGCTAAAAATGCTAATCCTAAGTCCTTCTCCAAACGCATGCGCCGTCGGTTTTCGATGATGTAGTCAACCGAGCCTATATAGTGAGCGAAGTTTACTGCGCAAATGTGTAGCTGAGGGCCCTGGCTTAGTGGGTGGGAAGGTGGGGCTTGAGAACGGGAGGGTCCCCGGATCGAATCCTGGCAGGTTCCCGGAGATTCAGTTTGGGTTTTTTTAAATTGTGATCCCGGTCAAAAATCCTAAACCGGGGTTAGGCTTAATTTAATTATTGACCCATGTTTAAAAATGATTAATACATCAGTGTATTGTTAGCAGTGTAAATTTTCATGACACATTGTTTCAAACAATTAAAGGTAGATGACCCGATCACATTTTCGTAACACAGATTTATTTCAAACATACAGAGATTTTCATATCATATGAAAGCTCGTATTTTTCTCATCATCATACTGAAATTTGACGGCCTAAATCGGTATAATTACGGAGAAATCGATGAAATAACGTGAATGTGAATGATGGTAACCACCGATATAGTTTGTGTACTACTCAATGGGTACAGTTCACAGCATCTTGTGCGTCTAAAATAAGAACCATTAGAGCTATCTATGCAACTCAAACTTTGGAACACAACTTTTTTAAGGATGACCTTTCATGTAGAATAGAAAACTTCAAGTTGAAAATCGGAACATCTACCTTTAATGAGCAGAGGAGTTAGGCACCCCAAAGTATACAAAAGTGAGGTCTGGTGAAAGTTCAAGCTATATTAAACAATATTACCTGCAAACTCAGTCACTGGTAGCAGGATGGTGTAAAAGTCCGAAGATACAAATGATCTCACCGAACACAATGTCATGCTCTACCACAATATAACTAACACTGTGTTACCCTGTCACACAAGAAAACCTCTAAGGACAAATATTGCAGTTCAGTTTTCTTCTTTTTCCTTGATTAATATAATACAAGGAGCTATCGATGGAAGGCGAAAACTTGGCAGACCAAAGCTCCGTTGGACTGACGGCATGAAAAGAAGCAATCACATGACATAAATTGTCCGCTTACAAGCACTATTAGTTTGCTCTGGTGAACCTATTGTTGAATCGTTACTAGGTGTGCTAAACCCGTATTGCAGTCTATGCATAACTTGGCTACGGTGACCGGCAATGATTTGCTTCAAAATAACAGAGGATGTGTATATTAATAAGAAAAGATGATATGCCAAGTTTGAATTTTTTCCAAAAATCCGTTTTTGATTTACGGAATTTTTCGTTATTTGACAACCCATTGACTTACTACAGGAGGCGTTGCCGAATTCCCAAATGCTGCCAAATTTCAGAAAACACATAATTTTGTAGATATTTTTTTCTCTTATTTAAAATCAATGTATGCTAAAGACTTTTATTTCATTTTGATGCCAAAACGCCAAGGTATAACACAATTTTTTCCCTACACAACTGAGTGGTAATGGATAGTATATTCACTATAGTATATTACCAAATTTTGTGAATTTCTACTGAAGAAACTACATGTTCAATTTGCACAAACAAGGTGTCATATTAAAGGTAATTAAATTTAGAAAATTGTCTCGTGAGTTTTTACTAATTAAGTTGTATCTAGACTTTTTACAGCCTTTTGAAAATGTCCCTAAAATCAAAATTTAAAAAAATCAAAATTCAAAAAGTAAACACTGTATTTGCAAAAACACACAAGAGAATTTAGGAAATATGCTTATAAATTTATTCCTAAAGTTTCTGGCCATAGCACGTTCCCTTTAGTCTACAGAAATTCCAGAAAGTGAACACATAGGGAAAAACATAAGAAATTTCAAAAATAATCCGAAAGTCCTGAAACCACGGAAACAGGTAACGGAAAGACTTATCTTTACTGTGGTCTCAGTATAAAGAGTATAGATATAATTGATTTGGTGTTACATCAGTTTTCTGTAGTGATGTAGGAGCTGAGTTAGCTACCTTAAGTATATATACAAAAAAAATTAAAATCTAATTTTTCCAATTGCTGGTCTCACCTTTACTTGGATTATTATATATATAAGTGTATATATATGTTGGGACAATACATCATTTTAAACCAGGGGTGTGTTTACCTTGGTGTTTGACCGTTCCACTTAGCCAATTTTTCATTGTGTTGCAATGCAAATCTTATCCAACTCCTCTCAGGTATAGTATAGCTGTGCAATAGGGTGTTCAGTTTAAAGTCAACATCATTAGTGCAGTGTCAATAGTCCACTATGGTTAATTGAAAATTCAAATTCACTGAGATCTTGGCCTGGTCAATAGTTGAGCTTGTTTTCTATTTGTAATTTGGACAAGTGTGCGCTGGTTGAAATAATCTGTGGATGTTTTGAACTTGAAGGGAAGGGGTATGTAAGTTTGTGAATAACAACCTTGGAGAGCATTAATGTTTAACGTGTCCTATGTGTTATTACAACAAGCTTGTGTTTGTCTTCATTACCATCAGGCAATTAGAAAGTGTTTGCAATAGGATGGATTTCGCCGCTGTGGTACTGTGGCAAACTTTTTTTTAAATATTTAATATAACAGCTTCGAGTATCAGGGGTTCCCTTTCACTTAGGAGAGTCCTAATTATTATATTTAAAAAGACAATTGGAAGGGCATTCATAATAAGGCCAAAAAAAAATGTTTCCGACCGACCCGAATTTTCGGAAATCTAGGGTCGCTATTTTTTTTTTTTCAAAAAAAAAAAAAGAAAAAGAAGAAAAAAAATGAAAGAAGCACATAACAATAAAGAAAGATGAAAATGTGTTTTTGAGTAGTATCTGCTTGCTTAAATTTTTTTTTATTTTAAAAAATCAAAAAAAAATCAGACCGTCCGACCCAAGAGAAGATATCGGTATCTTCCCAGAAACCAGTGTGTCCGATCAAATTACCATGTCTTATTAACTTACACTACTGCTGTTGACAAATTTAGAGGCATTAAAGCATAATGCATTGTAGGAAGGACCTTTTCTTGCTGGCCATACTTTTCGATCGGCTATTGTCATCATTTGAGTCAGATAGTTGAATGTATCCACTGTACAGAAATACTCACAAAGGATTGGTAATCGATCCATATCTGTATGGAGCATACACGCATGATATGCCTAACAAAGCGGGTATTTCAAAATTTCACACACGGGTGCCCACACTGGTGCAGTAAAGCTATCGGATTTTGGACCGGACAGAAATCATAACCTTCCCACAATGCATTATATATTTATGTTTTGGAGCTTTTAAAAGTGATATTTCCCTCTATAACATGAATCGTTAGTGAAAAAAATAACATAAATTGATAGAGCAGAACTAGAACTTTGCAATGGTGTGTTTTATTTTACTAACGATTCATGTTTACCCAGTTTATTCTGAACCAGGAATGGGAACCATGTACTAAATTATGAGAGAGCACGTTTGATTAGACATATAGTAATGCGACCAGCCACAATGGTTTCTGGGAAGCTCCTCTTTTCTTCTCTTGTCCGACCCAGACTCTGGCCCTGAAAGGGCAAGTCAACTTTGTTTGGCCTAAATACTAGACCAAAAATTGATCACAGACCATTCTCTATGATTATTGTTGGCTGGATTTTCATCATTATAATGGTCAGTATTCATTAGGCCAAATAAAATAAAAAACATGTTTCTCGTCCGGGTTTTTGAGAAAAAGGAGGACGAGGGGCTTTTTATTTTTTATTTTTTATTGGAAAACGGACCTAAATTCCTGTTTAACTGCGTTTTAGCCCATATTGGCGTACAGAGTGTTGTCTGCAAAAAGGAGGAGGAGGCCCTTTTTATTTTGTTGTCTTGAGAGCTTGACCACTCTAGGGATCACAGAACTCTTCACAAGTGCTTCTGATACAATTTGCAAAGCTAAAGGTTTAAACTTCTGAAACATTTTTAAAATAAAGTTATGACTGAAAGTTTGCAAAATAAAAAGAAATTTTCAAAATCTTCAAAAAAGGAAGCGGGAGGGGACGAGAAACATGTTTTGTTTTATTTGGCCTTACAACACCCAGAGATGTCTCCCAGTGTCTCATCTTCTTTGATGCATCCTCTAGTGTCTACAATAGAGCCAGCCAGCAAAAATTGTGTTATTCAACCATTTTATCGTTTACCATCACCGTCTATGCATTTACGTATTATTTTTATTATCAACCATCAGAGCAAATAGTCACACTGCAGTTGGCATTAGATCTGGTCCAGTTCATGACATGTATTTAGGCCAGTCAATTTGATACCATTGTTCATGCTATGAATTAGACGTCATGCAATGAAGAATAGGTCGGGCGTGATTCCCTTGTGTAGTCCGTTGCGCATGGATACATGGATATCCGTTGCGCATGGATACATGGATAATCTATATTATATAATTTTAAATATGCACCAATCAATATTAAGATCCTCCCATTTGATAGGTACATCAAAAAGTATCTTCCATTTTTGATATATTGAGGATATCCTTCATTTCTGTTATCCACCAATCATAAGCTTTCATTTTGAATATCCACCAATAATCTGTCTCCATTTCCAATATAAATTATCAACAATTCATTAGTTTGCGTTGTTGATACCAGTAGCTTCCATATTTTGATTCTCTACCAAATTCGCAGACATTCAGTTGGTGTATTCACATTTGTGTATTCACTAAATAGTCTTCATTTCTTATATCCACCAATCATTAGCTTCCGTTTCTTAAATCCACCAATCAGCTGTTTCTATTTTTGTTATCCACCAATCAGCAGCTTTAATTTTTGGAATCCACCAATCAGCCACTTCCATTTGTGTATTCACTAATTAGTAGCCTTCATTTCTCTTTATCCACCAATCATTAGCTTACATTTCTTAAAATCAACCAATCAGCAGCAGTCTCCATATCTGATATCCACCAATCAGTTGCCTCCATTTCCCGTATCCACCATCTGCACCGCACGTACATCATCAGAACCAAAGTTCCCCCACCAGAGAATAGTCGTCGCTCCGCAAGCTCCCCTTTTCCCGCCAATATCTCCTGCACAATTCTAGTCAGAGATGAACCTTATCCAAGTGCTACATCTACCCTTCCATACCAAGCCAACGACCATCACTTCCAAAGCTCCGGTTTTCCTCCAAATAGCGCACCCACAGTCGGACTTGTGTTTCATACATATAGGGTTGCCCACAGACCGTTAGTATATGAATTAGAAGCCCATGATACCAAGGTGCTGCTGCATTGCTATTTAGTACAATATGAACCATGAATATAACTTTCTGCAGTGTAAACTTATCAACAAGGTTCAAGCTCCATCTTATGGTGAATGGACTTTACTTGTTGGGAGGTTAGCCATGATGGTTAGAAGTTAGTCACATCAATTGATACCAGGGGTTAGCAGCCCTTATATGGCAAAAGAATGTATCTTGTATGAAGTTTTCTAACAGTATACTTCCTTTTAACATGATCAACGTTAGCTTTTTTCTCCATAAATCATGTAGTGGTAAAAGGCAGTATATTACTTTTATTGTCTTTACAAGTTGCAACCTTTTCCTAAGTGAGGATTATTGAACCAAGTTACACAATCCATGTTAAAAGGAAGTATATCATTAGGAAAGTACATATAAGATGCATCCTTTTGCCATAAAAGGGCTGTATGGGGACGCATGATAGGGGAGGCTACTAAAAATGCATGGTGAGAATAATTATGTCACATGATCAAATGAAATGAGTCGCATGTCGGCAGTTTTCAGTTTTTGATTTTTGTCCATCGTTCAAAAGCAGGCGAAAAATGCTACAGAATTGTTCAAACCCCACTAAAATCGAACTTCTAGTTTTTAAGTTACAAACAATTTACCAACCTGATAAAACAAAGTAACACATAAGAATTTGTCACTTGTTTTGATCTATAACTCAAAATCAATATTTCCAACAACCAACTTATTACGCTTGATCGTGTCACATAGTGTGGTTGCAAACTGAAAATTGCCTCAAGAATTTCAACAAGAGAAATCTGGTGATAAGGAGTTGAACCACCCCCTTTTCCTGTCCTGCAAACAGACCTCTTATGTTGAGTCCTCTATACCTCTCGTCTTACATTATAATTATGTATACGGTGCAAAAACAATTAATGTTGTTTAATGGCATTTGTGTACTGTCGCGGCAAAATGGTCCACTTGTCGGTACAATGATATTTTAAATATTGATGGAATTAGGTATGGAAAACAACAAAAATAAAGACAATTTTACAGGCATTTTCTTTCGTAAAATCAGAAAACAGCACCCAATGTTAACCCCAAAGGTGTCATTTTGAAGCATTCAAAGCATTTAAAGAGCTGGGTTTTTTAATGTATTTTGAAAATTTTGAGAGTCTTTTAGAGACAACTGCACCATTTTGCTGCGGCTGTACACAATTTAGTTTCAAAACTCTTCCCAAAATTCCCACGTTGACATAAAACACTGCTTTCTCTGCAGAAATAAGGTAATGTAACACTGCAAATAGTTTGGATAGTTATGCCTCCCCCTCCCCCCTCCCCCCCCCCCCTCCCCCCCCGTTTTAAAATGAAGTTATTCATTTCCCACCATATTTTGACTTAGATATTAGTCAAAATGATGTTTTATATGACCAATTAGGAGAATACAGTGAGGGATGACTGATGGGTGGTTTATGTATGCAATGATGATGATGATGTTGAGCCTTATGGTTTTTGAGATAAAAACATGGATTTAACCAAAAAAACATAGACAAGCATAGAAGACTAACATATGTATATATGTATGCAATATAGATTCAAATGCAATGTGCATATATTACAAAATGTAACACTTTCCATGCAGCAGGCGTCTGCAGACAACATTCCAAAATTTCAAAAAAAGATTTCCAAAATTTCAAAATTATTCAATTTCATTACCATATTTGGAATCACCATGAGAAATGCATTGAAATAAGTACACACATGTTGCCTAAAGTGGTTCAGTAATTCTTAAAGATAGACGTTGAAAGTTGGGAAAGGTTTCTGAAAAAATGTGATTTTGTATAATATGGTAAAATTAATAGCCGCGTGGAAAGTGTTTAAGTAATAAGCAATGGATTTACCAAGATGTGTGCATGAAATGGTAAACCTCATAGAGTTATCCGGCTGAATACTCCCAAAGAGAATAAGTTTTTTACAGCCTAATCGCCTTATTTTCAAAATCTGAAGCAGCATTTGAAGGTGTCTTTTGATGTTGGTAGTGCTGTTCAGTGCTTTTATATAATACATTGTCACTGTAAATACCCCTCATTCAGAACCCTTCTATGGTCCAAATTTGAGTGCTTCAGGACAGTCAATGCAGAATTACATAACTCGCTTATCCAGATTTTCCACTTCTCCGGCCATTGCTTGGTCCAAAATATCCGGTGTATCTTGGTGTAATTCATTCATGAGTTAGACTGGTGTTAAGCCTATTACTGAATAAAGCTGTCTAATCCTTTAATACGGTTTAACACAGATTTTGTGCTAGGCTAATTCCGTGCAGAATTACATGAAGGATAAACCAAATGTCCGGGGTTGGACGGTATGTACAAATCATTTGACAATGGTGTTTTTTCTAAGATCGATTGCACTATGAAAATAAGCTTAAGCAGCAAAGTAGTAGTATAACGTTTAAATCCATTTAAAGACATAAAATGTTACCAAACAAGGTATGAGAGTTTTCCCCTGGTGGGCCGCTTAGAGTATGAAAATAGGCAAAGCAATCACTAGTGTAATGACATGAGGGGAAGGACAAACATCCTCCTCTCCCTCCTATCCCTCTGCCAGTCTAAGACCACCTCGGTGGCGCACTACGCCGTACATATCAAGCCCAACTCCTAGACGACTTGAGCGCCATCGGCTTACAACTTAATGCGGCCGTTGGTGCCGCCCAAAACCGAACCGAGTGGCAGCGACGAGTGAAGGCATTGAAATAACAATGGACACACAACGCCTCACGTCCCTAAAAAGACACAAGTATAGCGTCAAATTGATGATTCTAAGACTGAATTCAGATGTTGCTGCAATTTTAATTAAAAAAAGAAATGAAATAAAGCAAGTATCAAATTTGCAAAACATGCATTTAAAGAACTGCTTCACTTGGCTCAATGAGCATACAGGGTGAGTCAAAAAAAGGTTTACCCTAATTGAAAAAATCAACAACAAAAATTCTGACCACAAAATCAAGGCAAACAAAACTTTAAATGATTACGCCATTTCTTTGCTACCATCTGGAAAAAAAATCACGCTATTTGATGATACCGTTAAATAAATATGACTATTTCTGTACAGGAGCTGTTTTTTCACCAAAAACACGGTTTTTAATTTCAAGCTTAACGAGCTTAATAATGTTTATTAGGATTATGATGTAAAGCATTACACATCTTGTTTATTAAAAGAATTAAGTAGACAATAGACTTGTTCAAAATTGTCTCCTAATAGATTGAAACAATAGACGGCTTTAAGGCCTATTTATGACACAATTACTACACTTTATAACATTTCATAACAAAGGAATTGATCCTTTCGCTGTCGGTATTGTAATTTTTTATTGGTCGTATCTTATGAAATATAATGGTCAAGATCTGGAAGCGTGTTCGGACGTTAAATTGGTCACTTTTATTCAAAAGAGCGTAAAATAAGTTTCCCTCAACCAATCTAAACCAGATAAAATTCATATTAAAGCTAGTTGATTTGTCTTTATACCGTAGTAACTTGTTTTGAAAGAAACGAATACCTTTTTCTAAAAAAAAATCGCTGAAGTTGAGTAAACTTTTTTTTTGACTCACCCTGTACAACTTGTTGGATTGGCGATAGATATCCAATCATAGTCAAATATTTAGGGATGGGCAATATATTGGCGATAGATATCCAATCATAGACAAATATTTAGGGATGGGCAATACACTGATTTTGTCTATCAATTAATAATAAAACGTTTCACATTGAAAAAGCAATTATAACATCAGTCTAAACAAAGAATACTGAATTGAAAGATTCACCATCACTATCTATATCGAGTTGGATTTCGTATCTCAACCGCTTCGGGATTTGTATGATGACAGATACTAATACCTAATTGTTACATGATGAAAACAGAAAACAGTCTATAATGTACTGTCAGTGTACAAAATGTCCAATCTATATTTTTATTTGGAGATGGTAGGTGGGGAAGCAGTAACACATATACTGAATTGAAAGATCCATTATCTAATGTATATATCGAGTAGGATTTCCACTATCACTATCTAATGTATATCGAGTTGGATTTCCACTATCACTATCTAATGTATATCGAGTTGGATTTCCACTATCACTATCTAATGTATATCGAGCTGGATTTCCACTATCACTATCTAATGTATATCGAGTTGGATTTCGTATCTCAACCGCTTCGGGATTTTGCATGATGACAGATACTAATACCTAATTGTTACATGATGAAAACAAAAAACAGTCTATAATGCACTGTCAGTGTACAAAATAAAATGTCCAATCTATATTTGGAAATGGTAGGTGGGGAAACAGTGAACATTTTTGTCAACCCCCTCCCCCTGCTCCCCCTTGACACATTCCACCTCCCTCAATGTCCCCGACCGTCCCACCTCCATGAAACATTATTCACAATATTAAAACAAAAAGTACAAAATATCCTCCAGAAAATTGTCAGATTGACAATCACTTATACACTTATCCCACTGCAAAGCGAAGATCCAATATAAACCGATGGAAACCTTTAATCTTATATAGGTCTACATTTTAGTAGATTCCAGTTGAACAGTTGTCCATCCTATATTAAACATTAAACCAACTGGTTGTTGTAGCTACTAACTATCAACTGTGTTTAAAAACTGTGTTTAAAACCCAGTTCATTGTAAAGCTTGTCCATTCTCTACATCAAACCAACTGATATTAACTAACTGGTTTTGACTTGAATTTGGACCCTTTACCTGTTTACAGCTGGTACATCATGCACCCTACATATATCCAGTGGTGTAGCTATAGGGGGCCGGGGGCCATGCCCCCCCCCCCCCACCCCCCCTTTATCATGAGTCTGTCGATTAAGATTGGTTATATTGGTTCATTTGACAAGGGGAATCATAGAATATGACTGTCCAATTAGTTGTCGGTTAAGTCTTGTCTGTTCACTTTCATTTCTTGCCCCTCCAATATGAAAACCTATAGCTACTACACTGCATCTGTCAGTTGACCTATTTTTGAAGATAGTTTTACGCAATATCAACCCATCGTCTCAGGCACAGGGCCGCTTCTTCTAATAAAGAAACAACCAATGTTTGCCAGACAAAATCCCTAGGGTGCTCAGTTGTCATTACAAGAGAGGTATCAGGCGTGTCCAAAAAATCACGTATTTAGGGTATAGTTTTTCAATCCGCGGGGCATGTTATAACGCGAATAGATAGAGTATCCAAACAAGCAAAATTAAGAAAAGGGTTTATTTTTTTATACAATGGTCTTACATATTTAGGGTCATTATATGTGAGGATTATATAAATAGCCATGATATACGGATGGGATATATATACATGTATTTCTCAATTTGTAATCCTCGCATAAATGATCTGATCTAGATCAGCTCGACATTTGTTATGATACTTTGGGAAGGAAAAAAGGATTTAAAATGGTCATACTTGGGTCAAATGTTTAAACTATACAAATTAATTGCTTAGGATATCCAAATATTTTGACCACTTGTTTAGGGTATGTGAAATACTCACTATTACTTGCTTAGGTAAAATACTGTCCATACTTGATTAGGGTAAACTACTGTCCATACTTGATTAGGGTTACTTTTCACATTAATACAATTTAGGGTGCCTTTTGATAGTCCTTGGACGCGCCTGATACCCCCTTGTAATGACCACTGAGCACCCCCTGAGCACCCACCCCTGAAGCAAATAACCAGAACAACACCAATAACTTACTAACAAAAGTGTATACATTTTGTTGTGGACAGCAATAAGAATTTCCATTCATATTTCACATACACTCTTAAAATACCACAATCAAATTATGAATGCAACATTTAAAAAAAAATTCAAAGGTTGTTTGTGCACATATTTGACACCATTCTTAGTCAATTTGACTTAGTTTTTTTAAGAGTGTACTTTTGCCAACTAATAATTCAACCACCATATTTTAAGATTGATACAAAAAACGTTGGTAAAATTGGCAGGATTTATACTATACTTTTAAAAACGTATTTACACAATCTAATTACAAAAGTAATGTCCATCAAATCAATAAATGCATATAGGTAGACTACATTTGACAAAAACGTTTCATTAACCCTAACCTACCAGGACCTTTCAAAACCCTACAGTGCTACAATCTTGTACCGCGCGGCGGCCCCATCAATCTCGTGCCACGCGTAGCGCGTGGTTCAACTTGTTAAAAAAACATCCCCTGTGTAGCTCAGTCAGTAGAGCATCAGACTTGCACGCACGCGGCCCGGATCGATCCGCGGCGCGTGTGCGGCGACTGATTTCCCCCTCAAATTCGACCCGTTTTTCTCCCCTGATAGTTTAATTCACAAAAACACGCCCGGGGAGTTAGGGTTAAAACATCTAATAACATGAACAATATAGTTTTGGTTTATGGAAGAATCTTTGGTATATAACTTAAGATTGTGTTGTTATTGCAACGCTATTTACAATGAGGATTTACGACCCTTAGATAATAAACAAAATTGTTCTGTTATATTTTGATCAGCTCCAAATTGACAAAGCCTCCTTACGTTACAGCAGCGAATGAATACAGAAGGACGTGGGGAGCGCATGAAAGTATCAAGCACATCATATCGAGGGCTCAGAAACAAAAGGCCTTATTTCCATTTTGACCATTTTGAGAAAAAGCCTATTGAAGATTTGTAAACACATTGGGGAGATGGAGATGAGGCCTGTGATACTGGCTATAACTTTATAAGGGGTTGTGTTATGGAGATAAGGCTGTGTTACTGGAAAGAGAATTTCTTTCAGAACATTTTTATACCATAATCTCATTTTTGAGAAAATGGAGATGATGCCTTTTGGTTCCGAGCCCTCGATATGCGTAACGTGTGCGTGTGGCCAAAACCAATCATGCGGGTACCCTTGGCTTACTTTTGCACGCAGAGATTTCAAAAACCAATATTTCTTGCCATTTTGGAACCATTAAACTTATCCCAACAAAAATCTGACTAAAATTGTTGTCAAATTGGAAGCATGTATCAATTGTTGCAATGAAATTCTAGATACACACCACCCAACCCACCATTGGTCAGTCTTTGGTAAAGTTAAGCATATAGGCGTTATTCATAATTGGCGCATTTACGTCAAAAGAGAGCATGCTCAGAGCAATTAATGCTTCGAAAACGAGGCTAACGTTGTAGCTGAGACGAGAGTGATGTAGTTTTTCTATGTGGTGCACTAATCATAAAAAATGCTTCATACTCCTGAGCTGTTCAATACGGTTCCGTGCCCTGTATAAAATCCAACTTTCTTGACCACGTCTTTGATGACATATCCAGGGTAATAAATCATCCCCTCCTACACCATTTATCTGATTTATTTTACACCAACTGTGTCTTGCCAGCATGCGTGCTACCATTTCCACTGCTATCCTAAGCATAGCTCAAGGCTCTTTAGTGTTGGTGTAACTAGAAGCCCTATATACTACTTTTGAAAAAGTTCTTGTGATAACAAATTCCAACTTTTAATTTCAATTTGTCATAAAAACTAGTGCTATATCATATTTTATAAAAACAAATGTTCAAATTTCGAAAAAAAATCACATTATATTATCTAAAGAGCAGATCTTAGTTTTAAAACTAGCCCAAATCAGGCGGAAAATCACCACATGTGGAAAGTCGTGTGGCAATACTGCAGCCCCTCAGGCTTGTTTCTAGTTCCACCGCTGCCACACTCAAGGTCCCCCAGCATGCGGTTAATGGTGTTGGATGGTTCAAACTTGGGCTCAATCCTTACAGGCAACTGGAATGTAATGATACTCCTGAGCTGTTCAATATTTGACCTTATTACATTTGTGAAATAAACTTGAACGTATGAACTACCTATTCCACTAGTTTGAAATGAAACATTTGCTGGTAACCGACACTATCTAGGAGAATGTAGAAGTTCACGGTTCATTACATTGCAGTAAAAGTATGAAATTGTATGTTTATCGAGTATGTCTCCCTTTTTAGACATGAAATCACCAATTATGAATAACGTCTATAGGCCTACATATTATCAACTTAAATAACGAACTAAAAATGTGACAAAACAAGATGGTTCAAATATAATTATATAGACTTGAGTTAAGAATCATTTTACAAAATAATATCACAGTAAAAGCTGTCAGATAAATGCCCATTTTGTGTCCAAATCTCACGGAATGTTTTCTACCATTAAAATACATGCAATCTTTTCCATGGGACGCCCTCTATCACGATTTTTCTAAAGCAGATTTACATTTCTGATCATAAATCATAAATACATTCCGAGTTACAAGGTGATACAATTCCTAATTACTTCAAAATCATGGTTTTAGAGTGAATTTAGAGTAAAAATAAACTGTCCTGCTGCAGGATAATCTATTTTCAACTTCTCTAGGCGTACAAAAATTAGTTGTTTGCCATCCGTAACTCTTATTTGAGGAGGCATGGACAGGGCGAGAAAAGTTTTGGTTTTTATTATAAATTGTCAACTGATGGGGAACCTCTAAACAAGCTCTTAAGCATATTTTATAACCTTTTCACTTGATAAATGTTTTGAGAATGACCAAAAGTCAGATTCAAAGCAAAACAATTATTTTGTACAATTAAGAATGTCACATTTCATGAATTTGGGTAGGTATGCATTCTATCATACAGTAAGACTATTTTTCACATTTTGAAAATTAGGGAGGGGCAGTGAAGGACAAACAAATATTAGTGCCTTCTGTGTAGAGCCCTTTAAAATGGGTACAAATCTCCTAGGTTAGTCACATAGAGTCTTCTGTGTCACAATGAGTTTTTTGAGTCACATTGAGTTTTTCGAGTCACATTGAGTTTTTCGAGTCACATTGAGTTTTTTGAGTCACATTGAGTCTTCCGAGTCATGCCGAGTCTTCTGGACTAGCCTCTGCCCCCTCTGCTTCCCCTCGCTGAGGAAATTGAGCGGCAAATATCACTCGTCCGTCACCCTCCTCTCCGAGTCCCGTACGATTATACCATTTGAACGAAGACGATGCAGTGCCATCGATTACCCGCTGTCTCCCGACTCCAGTCCCTCGTTTGGGTCGTTGTTGAACTTGCTCGACTTCCTCCTCGTCGCTGGAATCCTCTTTGTCATTAGCATATTTTGAGGTTAGGGTAATGTTGTAGGAGCTTCGTATCCTCCGACTTTTAACAGGTGGATTCTTAACTTCTTGGATAGTATCCAAAGGGAATTTCACCTCTTGGTTTCTGACATGTTTGTCGTCTGGACTTCTCACCACTGGGCTTCTGACATTTGGCGTACTAGCGACAGACGACTCTTCTTCGCTCACTTCGATGATCGTAGAGAGCTCATCGTCCGAGCTGACCAGTAAGCTGTTCTTGCGTAACACCTGCAAATAGCGAGGGTTTGGATTGCGAGATTGTGCACCGATTAAAATCCCATATTTGTCGTCGTCATCATCAGATTCAATCTCGTCGCTAGAGCTACTTTCAGAGACCGGTGTGTAGTTTAGAGTGATTGATGGGGCTGTTAGTAGCTCCTTGCCAGGCTTAAGCTTTCGCATGGCATTACCATCAGAGATTGGACGGCATCCATTAGCTATTGTCGGCTGATGACCTTCAGCGTGACCGCCTCCATCACCATTAACGCTGCCCTCTCTGTCAAATTCACTTACAGTCACTACCGCCTCGGGCATATTTTTGTTGGCATTGACCCTTCCATGTTCCGTGGCATTCCGCTCATTAGCTCGTTTAAGCGACTGCATCAAGAGAAGATTTCTATTGAGCTTGATCCGTAGCAGCATCTCATTGGTGTCGGGCGAATCGACATCTAGTTCCAAGTCGCCAGGGTTCAAATCACTCAGGTCGGAGGTTGCATCAACTGCTGCGTCGGGGATGATGGCAAAGCTATCGATATCAATATCATCCTCTGATGTAACATGATCTGAAGCCGCCTCATCTGAGTTTGATGATTCCTCGAGGTGAAAACCAAACACTTTTCGAAGGGTCTGGTAGTGATGCTGTTTTGGCTTCTTCTCCGATGATGCGCTCAAGTTGTCTGGAGTTGACACAATTACCTGGTTACCATCTGGTGTCTGGATGGGTTTGAATACGACATCTCCATCAGTCGGTGTGGATGTTACAGGTTCTTTCCTGTCACCCTTGCTTTCATCCTGGCTTCTACATGAACTATTAACTCGTTGGGGTGTTTCAAATGGACTATTAGCAGAATGGGCTATCCCATTGAAGTCAACCTGTCCATATGCGTTCTCCACCACAACAGGTGGTGTGTCCGGTACGATCTCACCTGTTCCATTACTGTCCCTCTTTCCTAGAAACCAATCGTGCAAGATGTCAAAGCTACCATCTGACTGCGTGGACTCTTCAGTCTTTTCCTTCTTGGATTTCTCTTCATCCAAATTTGCTCTCTTGGTTTGGTCTTCCTCAGCTTTGTCTTCCTTGGGTACGAGATCGTGTAGTATCCACCTCCAATCCCCGTGCCCTTCAACAGCAGACACATCCAGGGAAACTCTGCTAACATTCCCAGATGATGTGGCACTTCCCCCATCAATATGATCATCCCCGATGCTTGCGCCAGCGACAAAGCTACGAATTGTAGCAAAGAATCCCAGATCCATATTTGGTTTAAACACATATCCCTCCAGCAAAACTGGCGGAGTCCAGTCGACCACTCTGTTTTCCGGAGACACGCTCTTGAGCATTTCAGGTGAGTCCACATAGTAGAAAGTATGACAAATGGCAGATGATGTCACAAAGCGAGGCTTTTTGTCGTCAAACACGTTGGCATCATTGACAGGACGGAGCAGAAATACATTGCAAATGGCAGACAGCAGACTATCGTCTTTGTTCTTTGGCTGATACATATTGCCCTCGACCATAACAGGTGCCGGCCAATCAACAGGCTCCATTTCAAACAACCCCTTCCACTCTACCTTCAATATGTCCAGATCCATGGCATGATTCGTGTCAGGAAGAGACGTCATCTTGGTCTTAGGTTCTATATCTTGTGCAGTTTCCGATTCATCTTTAGAAAAGAATCTTACGATAGAAAAGGGACGATTTTGCTTACTGACATGATCGCCCTCCGATTGTTGATCCTCTATGTGTCCATTATCATTGTCTTCCATAGGGCCACCCGGTTGGCGAAGTTCTAGAAGAGCCACTACTAAATTGTCCAAGTCTGTTGTCCGTTGTCCTTCTTTGGGTTTCGACATCTGTGATAGAATATTACTAAACCATACTCTGTTATCATGTGGCACAGCGCTATCATTGTTGATTCGGTCCCTCGTCCCGCTGTTGTCCACTTGATCGCTCGACTCCAAGCTAGTAATAACTGCCCTTGTACAAGAAGATTCTATGATCATTTCATGAAATTCTCCATCATCACCTACTTTGACAATCTCCACCAATTGGGGAGTTGGGAACAATGTCAGCTTCCATTGTCGCAAAGAAGACCCCTCCCCACTGGACATAAAGATAGACACCGTCCCGTGTCCTTGAACAACTGAGGGCGCTGCAGCATTATCTTGATCTATCCCATCACCGCTATTGTTAGTGCTTGAGTGCGCATGCGAGCTACCCGAGTTAGTAGCGCCACCTGTTACTGTGGAATTCTGGGATATGTTAGTACTACCAGGGTTCCCATGACTACCCAGCGCAACGACATGTGCCGGGGGAATATAGTAGCATTCTGATGTGTACACACGTGCTGCATTGCTGCTGTACATGATATTCCACGAGCCCCTATCGCTTTCACGACACTCGGACTCTAGCTCAATACGCTGAATGCTTTTGTTAGTATACATATAGATGAACTTCTTTGGTGCTGCAAAGGCAAAAATGTTAGCGTGCTTGGGGTTGGGTGAGTCGGGGTTAATCGGGATGTCCGGGGGCTGTGGGCTGAAGCTGTGAGCAGTAGTGTCAGGGTTTGGCGGAGGGCTGTGGCTTAGTGATTCAACCCCACTGTCGTAGGCTCTGACTGTTGGCGAGTGGGATTCTCGGAGTGAGTCTGGTTAAAACACATATACGGAGAGAAAAATATGAAATAAAACATGCATTACAAAATGAAAAATCATCACAAAAGACACACGGACCATTTTCAACAATGAATTTGTAATGCTAGCTTTGATATATTTGAAAAAAGAGGAGAACACTGCGATGACATACTTGATACACAATACATAGAGGGTGATTGAGAAAGACTTACATTCAATTCTAGTTAGTTCGAGTCTCTATATTATTTTTAAATTCTTTGATTGTCAATATTTTCTGCTAACGGAGTTTGGCCTACGTTGCAAGGTATATAGCCAGACTTTTTCATAAGGGAGAATAGCACAGTGATCCAGTCGACCTTTTGAACGTGTTTTCCAAGTAAATAAATAAATACAAAATAGAATCAGATACAGAATGCTAATGATACTGATCCAGTCAGGGCTCCAAATAAGCAAGAGTGGGGAGATGTTTGCATACATGGTTAGGCCAACAACAAAAAAAGTTTGGTTGTCCTCGACTGACTGATCGTGGCACCCTGGTCCCGACCCATATTCTTTTTTATTCTTTTTTATTTAAAAAAAAAAATCAAAATCAAAATCAAAATTCTTGATTTTTTTGGGGAAAATCTTCTGGAAACAGGACAATATTACCTCTACCCACGTGTACCTATGAGTTTTAATAGTCTGAAAGGATTTCAGTGAAAATATTTTTTTAAATTTTTTATTTTTATCGTTGTTATTAATTTCAAAGTATTAATAACATGCGACTCTTTGTGTGATTTTAACTTGTTGTTGGCTGAACTTTGAGCTTCCACTGGTATAAGAGGTATAAAAAAGAAGAACAAAAATTCGCCCGCCCACCCACCCGCCCCTCCTCTCTGAGAGCTCTAGAGGACAACCAAATTATTTTTTGTTTGGCCTTAGGATGAAATGGCTCCTGGTTGACTTCCTACAAGACAGAGCCACATTTTGCCCATAAGTAACTCCTAGTTGAACAGAAAGCTGCTTCTAGCCACACAAAAAGCCCCTGGTTCAAACCTTGTTATTTTTTTAAACCCATGTATTAACCTGCAACTGGTACATTGCATTTCCCACTCATTTTGACTTAATAAAGGGTTGTTGTTTTTCAAAATGGCTCCTGGTCACTGCCCGCCCGTATATGCACTGTGAATTTTCATATACGTCAACACTTTAAAACTTTTTTTTAAAAATCCAAAAATGACTTCTAATTATATAAACATAGCTCATGGCATTAATCAGATCTTCGGATAATTGCCATATCTCCAACCCTCCAATAGCGAGGACCAACACTATTGATCATAATAAGCCAATCATTCTGTCATACATTTGTATCCGTTTCCCCTGCGTGTACAACATAATTGCTGTATAACTGAACTGCCTCGCTGAGATGGGGATACTATCCATCACTAAGGCAAAACAAAATTGTTTTGTTGTCCTCGACCACCCGCTCGTCAGATTTAGTCAGCTCCAATTTTTTTTTTTTGATTTTTTTTTGATTTTTTGTTAAAGATTTTTTTGTAGATTTTTTATTAAACTAAGTGTTTATAACATATATGTGCGACTCTTTGTGTGATTTCAACTTCTTGTTGGCTGAACTTTGAGCTTCCACTGGTATAAGAAAATAAAAATGTAAAAAAAAGCCACGCGACCGCCCCTCCTCTCTTTGCCTAATGTTGGAATGGTACTATATAATTAACACTTTCCACGCGGCAGTCGTCTGCAGACTAGTTGTTCCAAAATTTCTCAACATGTTTTAAAAATGTCAACATTATTGAATGTCATCGCCATATTTGGAGTCATCATGAGATCTGCATTAAAATAAGTACAAACATGCCTAGTATTGGTTCAGTAATCCTTGAGATAAGACTTTATAATATAACTGGCCTGCCTCGACGAGATGTGGATACTATCCATCACTAAATGTTGGAATGATATGATTAACTGAATTGGTTGGCTATTACTTTGATACTCACACACCCTCTGACAGCAACAAAAAATAATTGCTAGGCATGAGAGGACAGTAAGAGCTAGGAGGGAGTGGGGTTTGAAGAAAATGTGGGCAAGGATGTGTGGGAACACCAGGATAAAATGGACCTTATAACATATTCCTTTTTAAAGAAAGACTGGTCAATGTATAATATCCAGGGATGGAAATAAGACCCGCCCGCCCGCCCATAGCGGGTAACTTTCGTGTCGGGCGGGTGAAGATTCAAAGGTACCCGTCCGACTGGCGGGTAACATTTTTGAAGCTCAAAGGGTAAGTAACAGTAAGTTCAGGGTAATTTCATCATCAGATGATCGTGTGTCATGATGATAGAGGAGATCAGGTTGATAGGAGATTAAAGAGAGTATTGGATTGATGAACATGATGAATACGAGGAGCTGTTACGGGCTAGGTTTACAGTGGAACATCGTACAATAAAGACAAAAACATGTAAATGTAGTTTAAAAGTAGTCTTGCATTGTTTGCTGCAAAATGTTATGAAAAAACCTTGGGCTGGTAGAATTTTTGTCGGGCAGGTAGATTCTGTGAGTTACCTGCCCAACTGGCTAGTTGAAAAAAATCTGAAGTTCCATCCCTGATAATATCTAATAAGGCTAGAAAGAGGAAAACACTGTTCTATGGGCCCGACCAACCCATTCATCAACAAAGAAATGTTTGAATTTTCTTTAAAAATTCAAAAATTGTTGTAAAGTCACCCAGGTTAAAAACCAAAAAAACCACCACAGGGTTAAAAATCAGAAATAGAGTTCCCCTGATGTACAAGGAATCTGGAAATAAAAGGGTTTTTTGTGGAGTTGTGTGTGTGTGGGGTGGGGGTGGGGGGGGGGGGGTGCATCTGTAATTACCTGCAAACGAGGATGCAAACCCAACTTTATACATTCCAATAGCGGACGCACCGCCAAATGCGAACGTTCTGGTTTCCCTGATACATGCAAAGTATTGCAAACAACATAAAATCGCTATCTAAACGAGGTCCTCTTTGGTGATACTCTCCCCCATACACCTCTCTGTTGGATAGCACACAGTCTAGTTGGTGGTTTGACACCCAACACAACCGCCATTTTGGTCCTCGGCGTGACGGTGTGTGTCCAGGTTGGTGGTTCCTCATTTGGATAGTACCACGTTTAGTCCTCGTTTGCAGGTCATTACAAGTAGGGTATGTGTGTGTGTGAAATTTGCCAACAAATTTACCCCCAAAAAAAGGACAACTTACTGAAAATAGAACAACTGATATGCAGAAAATAGGTTGGAGCTGCTCTAAAATATGGATATGGAGAAGGATATTTAAAGTAAAAGTCAACCGGAAGGACAAAAGAACCAGCCTATTAACCCTAACCCCGGTTTAGGATTTTTGACCGGGATCACAATTTTCGAGGAAAAAGCACCAACTAAATCTCCGGGAACCTGCCGGGATTCGATCCGGGGACCCTCCGTTCTCAAGCCCCACCTTCCAACCACTAAGCCACGGCCCTCAGCTACACATTCGTGCAGTATACTGCACTCATTATATAGGCTCGGTTGACTACGTCATCGAAAACCGACGGCGCATGCGTTTGGAGAGGGACTTTGGATTAGCATTTTTTAGCACTCAGGGGGGTTAGGGTTAATAGAACACACACACACAAAATTTAAAAATGTTACCATAACCCTAACCCCGGTTTAGGATTTTTGACCGGGATCACAATTTTCGAGGAAAAAACACCAACTAAATCTCCGGGAACCTGCCGGGATTCGATCCGGGGACCCTCCGTTCTCAAGCCCCACCTTCCAACCACTAAGCCACGGCCCTCAGCTACACATTCGTGCAGTATACTGCACTCATTATATAGGCTCGGTTGACTACGTCATCGAAAACCGACGGCGCATGCGTTTGGAGAGGGACTTTGGATTAGCATTTTTTAGCACTCAGGGGGGTTAGGGTTAAAGCATCCTGAACATAGTGTAAAGTAGCAGCTGCTAAGGAGAGCCTACAAAAGGAAACTGGCCTACTTTTGAACATGATAAGGGGAAGCGGAAGCTTACTGGAATTCCAGATACAAAGGGAACGGATATACGACAAAAGGGCAGCGAAAGAAACAGTGGTTTGGTAACATCAAGGAATGGACTTGTATGAGTCTAATACTAATAGAGGTCAAGTGTCTGGTAAAAGAGAAAGCAGATTAGAGAAAAATGATACCGAGATGACACTTGAGGCCCCAAAGGAAAGGCAAACTGACACTATTGAGAATATGTGCCATCAAATATCAAACAGTTACGTCTCAAACCCTAACCCGTACCTGAACTTAAACCACTAATCGGGGTGGGGTGGGGGTGGGGGTGGGGATACTCAAATTATTGTTTGACGTGGATGTGCATGATGCCGCTCAGGGTTTCAAATTCTGACCCACTTTTCTGGGGGTTTTTTCCCTCAAAACATGGCTAATTTTGGCTAATTTTTTTTCTTCAATTTGGAACCTATGTTTAGGGGTTTTCAGCACAAATCATATCCAATGACTATTTGCAGAAAGAAAACATCATTAGAGCTGCACGAACCTGCTTGACACCTTAAAACGTTGATCCTGCTCTCTCCCCCGACCACTTATCCTACCCAAGACTCAAAATAGCTATATTAGAACAATTCTCCATGCATGCAATACTTAATTAACAAAGTCCCTCAAGTTTCGTCTCACTGAAGTCGCATCAAAAATTAAAAGGCTGTAACTCTCTACACAGGGAGTATGTATGATACACGGAAAAGCCAATTTCCACTGTTCCACTTATATGACCCATTCAATTAACTGTATGTAGCATCCCATACCATCCTCTGGAGGCACCATAATGTGATTAATGATATTATTAATGTGATCGTCTAGACGACTCCACTGTTTCTAATAAACCTCTCCGTCACGCATTGCGATGATTCAGGGCAAGGACGGTTATGTCGTCTATAACAACAACATTTGACCAGTCGCATCGAAAAGCATCGAAAAGGGACGTGTTGTTCAGCAGTTAAGAGAGAGGCTCTGAAAATTAAGGAAATGTTATTATTGATTTATGTTTAAGGTCTAAAACATACAAATCTGTGACCAAATTTACTTCATCTTCAAAAAGTGAAGTGCAATAGGATGACAAACAAACTATTATTTTTACTTGGCCTTTTTTATAGAACATAAAAAACAAGGCTTTTAAGAAACAAAAACAAATTTGGCCTAACATAAAGAGGCTTTTAAGAATTTTTCTTTTTAATTGACCCGAGTAGATCGATACATGTATTTGATTATAAAGTCTAGCCCCCCCCCCCCTCCCCTTGTCACCAGGGTAGGCAGCTTGTATGTCTCACACCTCCCTTCAGGGCCTTATGACATGTTAAGATGCATGCAAAACTTGAAATCTTGTTAATATCGCAGCATTTAATTTACATTTGGATTAACCATATAACAAAACCTGCGACTGCCCTTGTGCCTATTAAACAGCACTACCCAAAAACTGATCATTTTTCAATCCTAGTATGTTCTCATTCAAACATGCATAACTTTATAGCATTCTAGATCGCATTATCACGAACAGATTATCAAAATATAAACCTGGGAATATCATGTATCATGTATGTATGTTCACATGTCTGGGGGAAGTGTCATGGGGAGAGGGGGACAAACTGAAGAAAAGAGAAGAGAAAACGAGCGGCGAAAGTCATCAATTTCAATCAGTTTGTGTATTACTCAGTGGGCAATTGTTGTGTGACCTTGTCCTGCTAAAATAAGAACCATTAGAGTTATGCAACTCAAACTTTGGAACATGACTATTTTAAGGATGCCCTTTCATTTAAAATAGAAAACATCAAGTTGAAAATCGGGCCAGCAATCGGAACATCTACCTTTAATTTAATTTTCCAATAAAAAAAAATACGGAAAATGTGTCTCAAAATTGAATTATCCCTACTATAAGCAAGATCTGTTCACTTGCATTTTTTTGTTCGCTATCAATGATAGCGGATTTGCTGGAGACGTGCCGGATTTAATGCTACTTTAAGGAGGATTTGTTAATAGATTTGGTAATGCGATGAGCATGATGAAAGAAGATATAGTCTTAAGACTTTCCACACTGCTATTCATTTTACCATCACAAAACAGATTTTTCAGAAACCTTTCCCAACTTTCAAAAAGTCTTATCTCATGAATTACTGAACCAATACTGGGCATGTTTGTGCTTATTTAAATGCATATAGCATGGTGATTCCAAATATCGTGAAGAAATTCAACAATCTTGACATTTTTGATACATTTTGTGAACTGTCGGAACAGTCGTCTGCAGACAACTGCCGCGTGGAGAGTGTTAAGATGGCTGATATTTGGATGGCTGTCACAGCATATACTATATATTAAGGGTAATACCCAAAAGAATGACTTCCTTCCATACAATATAATTTTAAGGAAACCCAAATAAATTATCAGCTGATAGTCCTTTTTAACTGCATTATTATGGCATCAGGGGTAAACTGAAAAGGGAAAGTATGCAGGCAAACAAAAATGACCTTTGACCCTGCATACATTGACTTCTGACCTCTTAATTAGAGGGTGAATCAAATACTGTAATGTAAACCTTTTGGTGAATGTTTGAAATAAAAAGGAAGCACTTTTTTAAAAGTATTTTAACCTACATGTAAACCAAATCAATCAGAAATATATATAACACATAATCGCTGTTCTGTCAAAACCTTGTATCTCCCTCCGACCCTTCAGCATGTATAAAGTAATACTTCTTATGAATAAAATAAGCTGGGCAATGACCAGCAATTCAGGTCACAATACAATCTAGTGGTTTCTTCCTCCAAACAATCTCTAAAATAACATACAACACGAGTTTGTCGTGTCACTTCAGACAATTACAAAACCATATTATCCATAATACATAGCCGATCTGATTTAAACTGTATGTTATTAATACATAACCATATATGTGTGACCATCCATCACAAACCCAGTGTAAAGTTGCCAGGGCCTTTTCAGAGATATGGCTTAATAAACACAAAGAAAATTCAATAAAAAACAAAGGATTTTCATAAGGATTTTTGATTATTTAACTGTTTATTTACAAAACAATAACTACATGTCATATATCATTTTCAAGCATATTTGAAGTAGATTTTAACTAAATCAAAATTTCCATTTAAAATAATGGTGACTTTACACTGGATTCGTTGTGGACGGTCACATATACACAGAGAGTTTCTTATGCCAAGGTGTAACATGGTACCATTGATGTCATCATTGGTTCCTCATATCAGTAAATTCAGGATACCAATGCAGGTTCATCTGTTTGGTCCAATCACACTTGACTATCTGTGGTCCAATAAGTGCTCAGTTGAATGGAGGTAGCCTAGGCAAGGATCATTATAAAGCCATGAAAGTGGTCAAACAATATTTTGAGTCATGGATGTTTTTAAGTTTTAATGTCATTTCTATTAAGGGGTCGTCCAAAATTATCGCCATTTTCACTTACGTACAGAGCGTACGTAACTTTTTACCCCCCCCCCCCCAAGTTACGTACGCAATAAATGGCGAAATTTTATTTTATTTTGTACTTTAAAAAAAAATCCCGCCTCTCAAGATCGCCATTTAAGTTACGTACGGTTGGGGTATATTTCGAACCCCCCACCCCTCTTACGTACGCTTTGTACGTAACTGAAAATGGCGAAAATTATGGGCGACCCCTAACCCCGACTCCTCTATGAC